>JANVCC010000130.1:741327-777950 GCA_025345505.1 Todiramphus chloris collaris | reverse complement strand
CCCGGGGCAGGGCGGGGGGTGGCGGGGGTCAGCCCGGCCCGGGGGAGCGGGCGGCTGAGCTGCCCCGGGGGTCGCGCTCCGGAGCCGGGTTGGGGCTGAGGGCCGGCGGGGCGCCGGGGCTGTCCGGGGGCCGGTGCCCCGGGTGGGTGGGAGAAGCGGCTGCAGCAGCTCCCCTGGCAGGTGGAGCGGCGGCCGGGGCCGGGGGCTGTGTGCTGCCGGGGGGGGACGTGCCCCGGGACGGGGATGGCCGTGGAGCATGTTGGGGTTTTGCGCGGGTGCGCTACCGGGGGTGGACTGTGGGGTGCAGTGGGGTGCATGTGGTGGGCGTAGGCCCGTGGGGTGCATCCCGTGGGGTGCCGTTGTGCTGGGGAGCTGGGGTCGTGGCTCGCGGGCAGGTGCCCATCCTGGGAGTGAGGGACTGTGGCTCGTGTTGGGATGTCTGGGGGGAGTGGCCGTAGCTGTGGTCTGCAGTGGGATGTCTTGGGGAAGAGGGGTCATGGCTTTCGTGGGGATGATGTTCAGGGTGGGACAGGTGGTCAGAAGCGGGGTGCCTGTGCCCGGGAGTAAGGGCTGTGGCGTGCTTTGGGGCACATGGACTGGAGAGTAGGGCTGTGGCTGTAGTGAGAGTCTGTTCTGGGGAATGAGGGCTGAGATCTGCTGTGGGCTGAATGTGCCTGGGATGGATGCCGTGGTTTGCAGAGACGTGTACGTGCTGTGAGCGGGGGCCATGGTTTGTGGCTGGGGAACAGGAGCCTGGCAGGCAGGCAGAGCGTGCACCAGTGGATGGGGACTATGACACCTGTGGTATGGTCCAGAAGCATTTAGGCAGGGGACTTCTGTGGCCTGTGCCATTGCTTTGGTAACTTATCTGTTTGTGGTCCTTGTGCATCTGTGCGTAATTGGATGTATCTACCCTCAGGGCTTTGCACATACCTATGCATGATGCTCAGCCACCGTTTTTCTGTGCTCCGTTGTCTGTGTTAAGCAGAATTTGTGTAGTAAGTCTTCTCCACCCCAGGCTGCTGCAGATAACGAGCTGTTCTCTGGGCTTGGGGTGTGCTGGACAGGCCTGTGTATGGGTTTTGTCTGGTGGTGTTCTTGTGTCTGGATCTGATTGCCGTTTTGCCTGTCCCTGATGTCTTGGGAAACTGCTGGAAAAGTGAGAGCCTGCCACTCTCCTTCTCATCCAGAACTGGGTCGAGGAGGCAGGCAGCTCCGGAGGTGGATTTGCCTGCACAGGCACTGGTAGCCAGGAGTGCCTGGGGATGCTCCTGTGAATCTGGACACATTAAGGGAGCCATGGATTTAAGCAAACAGGACTTAAACAGGGACCCTACCTGCTCTTTCTTGCCGTGGTGTCTCTGGATCCTCAAAGCCTGCAGTGATGTAAGGGTTACATTTGCCAGGCATCTGTGAGAAACAGTCAAACATCAGGCTAGCTTTGCAACTGTACCTGTGGCAAGGCATGGTGGGAAACGTTAGCATACAGGGTGTTCTTTTAGCTGTTGTGTGCTTGTGCCGGAGCCTTGGGTTGCAAGGAGAGGGGCTGAGGACTTGGGCGCTGACCTCTCTGGGGCTCTGGACTCCTCATGGTCTCAGTCTCCTGGAGGGCGCCTTGGCCCGGGATGTGCAATCACTCTTGGTTTGTGTCTCCTGGGCTGGGCTGGCCAAGTGCTGCTTGCTGTGTCCCTCCCAGACGTGGAGGCTGCAGAAGGTGCCGTGCTCTGCTTTCGGGAGCCGGAGACCCCGGGGCTGCGGGACCGTAGCTGCGGGCAGCGCGTGCCGCGGGTGTTGAGTGTGCAGGGGATGAGGCTTGGGGCTCGGTGTGCTTGGGGATGGGGTGGGGCAGGGGTGGCTTCTACCTGGGGCACATGAGATCTTTCCACCTCTGAACTTTCTAAACATTACTAAAAACTTTTGTGGTCGTTGTCTCTCAGTAATGGGGACAAGACACAAGAAGTTTCTGTGATTTCTCTTCATGCTCGCTCTTCAGTGCATTGCAAAGCTCTGGTGCGGTTTGTACCTGCACAGTAGCTCTCTGTGGAGGTTTTGCCGACTGTGCCAAACTCACAGGGCATGTGGCAAAGACGGGCTGAGGGCAAAAAAGGCCGCAAAGGAGAATATCACAAGGTCATTTTCTTCAGACAGTGACCGTTGCTTTTGTTTCTTTTTCCTGTTGTACAGCATGTGACACCTAAGTATTCATATAACACCAAAGCATTCTTGATATAGTTAGTTTTATGGTGTGAATAATGCCTATCTGTACTGTTTGTGGTTTGTGCTGCGTTGTTCCCTCAAACCGATGCTGGGTCCTGGGGGTGCACACAGAGCAGCCCGCTACAGAATATTCTGTCAAGATTTCCAACAGCTAAAAATTCTTACTGCTGCCTCCGCACTCCTGTGCGTAAGTACATATGCAAATGGTGAGGCACGTGTGTGCCAGCGGTGAGGAGCGGAGTACGGGGCTGAGGGGGGATGTGCAGGGAGGGAGCCTGGGTCGCATGCTGGGGTCCCCTGCCCATGTGAAGCTGGAGCATCCCGTGGGGTGAGGTGGTCTCTGGGAGACCCTACAGTGGCCTTTCAGTACTTAAAGGGGTCTACAGAATGGATGGGGATGGACTTTTTAGGAGGGCGATGATTTTAAACTAAAAGGGAGAGATTTTGACTGGAGAGAAGGGAGGGATTATTTTGCTGAGAGTGGTGAGAGCCTGGCCCAGGCTGCCCTGAGAGGTGGTGGCTGCCCCATCCCTGGCACCATTGCAGGGGAGGTTGGCCGGGGCTCTGAGCACCCTGCTCTAGTTGCAGATGGCCCTGCTCCCTGCAGGGGGGTTGGACCAGGTGAGCTTGAAAGGTCCCTTCCCACTCAGACTATTCTATGATTCTCTGGTGGAGGCACCACAGGAGCCCGGGGCGATGGTCCTGCCCCGGAGTGCAGCTCAGAGCGTGTGGCTGCCAGGAGGCTGGGCAGAGCTGGGCTGGAGGCTGGTGATCGTGTTTGGGGTAGAGCTGAGCTCTCTGGTGAGAGCTGGGGCAGGGCCACGCACGCTGTTGGGACATGGGAGTGGATCTGCTCTGGCAGTGCCCTCAGAGTGAGGAATATTCCTGGGGTGGGCCACAGATGGGCCAGCTGCCTGGCAGCGCTCCCCGCTCCTGCCCGGCTCTTCCTGCCTCCAGAGACCAGGAGGGGCTGCGAGGGGAGCCTGGGCACACCATGGGAGCGGGGCCCCAGGGCAAGGCTCTGCTCCTGGGCAGCACGGGGGTCCGGCCATGCCCTGCCCGCTCCAACCTCCTCTGCCCTCCCCTTCCACAAACCTGCGCCCATCACCAGTCCGGGAGCTGGGAGCTGGTGGTCTCGGCACCGGGGACACAAGGAGCGGGAGCTGCGGGGTGCAGCGGGGGCTCGGCAGCCCAGGGGAGCTGGCAGTGCTGGGGGGCAGGAATTCCCCCTGCCGTGGGGCCCTGGAGCAGCGGGAGGCCGTGCAGCTAAAAGGAGTACAAAGAGTAAATTGCCATCCCACTCCTAAACGCAGCCGAGCTGCTGTAACTGTGACAACGGGCAAAGGCTCCGGTTCCTGAGTGTCTTGGCTCCTGCTGGCAGCGTGGGAAGGGGAGGCAGCGCCGCTGGCTCTGGGAAACTCTCTCAAGGGTCAGCCCAAACTTTTGGGTCTGGGGTGCCTGTGCCAGCACCGGTGGCCAGGCTGCCCATCTTGTTACAGGGAGCAGCGTGAACAGGGGCTTTGGTAACCAGAGAAGCAGGTCGACCAGAAGACTCTTCTATCATTAAATATTGAAAGACCTTCTCTGGCAGCAGCATGTTCTGCCCTCGCTGGCAGCAGCTCGGGGAGTTTGCGATTCTGGATGTTGCACGGACCCAGCTGGGACTGCACGGGTGACCGGGTGGGGACGGGGCTGTGCAGGGCCTGGGACAGTGCAGAGGGACCATCAGTGTCAGCTCCTCACCCCAGTGAGCCCGTCCCCAGGCAGAGTGAGGAGCCCAGGACACATGCAGGGTGTGTGCCCCACAGCCTCCTGCAGCCCTGGCTTGCCCAGAGCCCTCCATGGAGCTGTGCTCCATCCTGGCCTCTGCTTCTCTGGATTCTCTGGGTTGCTCCCTCATGCCAAGGTGGATGACTTGGCAGCAAAGCAGAGAGACCTTGGTGAGATGGGTGGGTTTGGTGGTTGTCAGGAACTTCATTTGCACTGAGAAACCCAAAAGTGTAGTTTGGTTCAGGGCTGCGCTTCTCCCCAGGACAGGTCTGATGGGTCCTGGGCTGTGTTCCACCTCCCTACAGCTGCGGGGGTCTGTGTGGCTCCCTCCCTTGGGAGAGGCTGGCATTCCTGGCTTATTTAAGGAGTCATTTAGACTTCCAGGTCTGGATTCTTCTGCTTTTTATAGACATCCTCAGGGGAGTGCAAAGAATGGCAGGAAATGCTGCGGCCCCGCTAGCGCTCAGCCCTGGATGCTATTGTTCAGCACCGGCGGAAGCTGACCGCAGGCTGGGCTGCCCAGGGGACCTTCCCCTGCCCGGAGGAGGCTCCGCAGAGGCTCAGTCGTGTCCTTACAGCCTGATGTAACATTTCCTGGCCTGGACTACAGCTCCCGGCATGCGTGGGGGTACAGGACATCGCATTCTGGGGTTGGGGGCTGTGGGCTGGACCCCTTCCTTGATGTCTTGGGCTCCTCTGCAGGGTCTCAGGTCACCGGAGCTGTGGCAGGAGTTGCTGGGCCATGATGGCCATACCTGGGCTCTCCATGCCTGTCTGCTTGCCTCCAGCCTGAGTCCCAGCAGCCCTTGGGGTCCATGTGGAGCAGCAGTGCTTGACCAGGCTGTGCCAGGCTGGGCTGTGCCATGGTGGCAGTTTGGTTGCGGCGTGGTTAGACCAGTGGCTGAGCCTGGTCTTGCACATTGATGTGCAGTGGTCTATGCCTGTGGCACTGCAGCCCTTGGCCAGGGTTTGTGGCTTCTCTATTGCCAGGGAAGGCTTTGCCTGCATTTCTTTTCTGGAGCAGCTGGAATGGATTCCTTGACAATGTTTGTGAGAGGGACCAAGTGGCATTGTCCATTTGTGGGGTCAGGGCTCTGGGAGACCTCAGAAGGCAGAAATGGTCATATCCCCTCTGTGAACCCTGAGCACAAGCATCTGTGCGTGTCCCATCTGCCAGATAGATCATAACCCCATGGAGGTGTCTGTGTAGAGAGGCATTCCTGCAACCCTCCTGAGATAGACTGGAGTCTCCAGATGCTTCCCATCTCCCAGTTCTGTCTTGGGGACAATTCTACTTCCACTGGCTTGTCATTTCTGATCATGTCATGTTTGTTAGACTGCTGGGGACCAGCTGCTGTGGTTACCACGAGTCTGCATCCTTGCCTCTTATCCCGGAAAGGGAAGCAGCTGAACGAAAAGCAGGGAATCTGGACACTTGTGATAAAAGAGCCAGCCTTAGACAAGTGAAAGGCGGAATTGCCATTCATGAGCTGGAGGAATAACAGCCTCCCTGGAGCTCTCCCTGCTAGTCTGAACAAGGCCCCTCTGGCTCCACAGACAGCAGGATCCTCGGGGACTGTGAGGGCTTGGATCCTAGCAGTGTGCAAGCTGCAGTCTAAATACATCACAGATCATCTGCATAATTTATTCTTCTGTGGAGAGTTTAATTTATCAGGTCCAATAATAAACTCATAAATCTCCTTTGCCTGTTATCAGGGTTGGGAGAAGATGCTTGTATTAAAAGCATTTAATTTATCTCTGGAGCTGCTTCCCGTGCAGATCGGGGCCTTTGATGTTACTGGATGTATATTCCCATGGTCAATGTTCCACTGGGCGTTTGTCACCTGAAGACAGAAAAGACTGCTCAAGAGGCTGAGCTCAGGAGGAGCCCAAAAGGTTGTTGTGCTGGCCCAGCTCTGCTCTGGAGGTCAGCATGGGATGGAGACAGTACAGATAAGAGCCAGGAGGAAGAGCCATCCTGCTGGAGACTGAGTAGGGCTGCTGCTGGTGCTGGGAGCCACTCTGCAGTTCAGAGCCACCCTTTGGGACCATCTGGATGTTCTTGCCCAAGAGTGGTCCCACCGTGGGGAGCTGGGGACCGGCTGGGGTGATCTGCTGGCCATCAGCAGCAGAGCCTGCCAGAGGGGGCTGCTCAGCCGCCCCGCATTGCTGCTGCTGGGGACTTTGGTTCCTCACCCACAGAAACCTCCAGATCTGGCTGGGAACTCTCACTGTTCTGCACTTCGAGGGCTTCCTGCAGCAGTGAGCTACATGATCCAGTTATGGGTGATGTGGAGAAGTATTTCCTTTTCTTAGTGTGCGATCCCACGACATTTTCCGCTGCCCTCATGCTGTGAGATGAAAAGAGCAGAAGCGTCGTCTCCTTTCTGCAGACTGTTCAGGATGTTACAGCCTTTTGTCTGCATCCCTTCTAATTTCCCTCCTCCTAAGGCAGCAAACTCCGCTCTTTCCTTTCTCTTCTCAGGACAGTTTCTTGCTCATTGGTCACTCTCGCCTCCTGTTTCGGAGTCCCCCCTTGGGTTTGCATTTCCCCAGGGAGCCCTGCTGCCCAGTCCTGTACCTGCTAGATGTGTGGGGCAGTGCAGGCATCTATTCCCTATGTGCTCTGTTGCCTGTTTCATTCCTGGTGCTGCCTGTGCTGCCCCAGCCCTCCTGTACCCCAGGGGAAGGTGCAGCTGGTGCTTGGCGTGCTCGGGACAAGGTGCCACTGGGGGCTCACAGCTTGGCTTCCCGGGGTGCTGCTGCAGCTGTGCCAACACCCGTCACAACCTGGGGCCTTGGTGTGTACCTGGGGAAGGCTGCCATGCTCCAGATGAGTGCCATGTGTCTGTGGTTTGGTTGGCTGTCTGTCTGATGTCCTTGTGGAGGCCCAGACGCTGTGGAGGACAAGAGGAACCAGCCTGAAGTTGAGCTAGGGGAGGTTTAGGTTGGAGCTGAGGAACAATTTCTTTCCCCCCCATCCCTGCAGGGTTGTCCAGGGCTGTCCCAGGCTGCCCAGGGCAGTGGTGGAGTCCCCATGATCCCTGGAGGGGTTTCCAAGCCCTCCGTGGAGCTGTGGTGCTGAGGGACAGGAGTCAGTGGTGCCCTGGCAGTGCTGGAGACACGGTTGGACTTGATCTTAAAGGTGTCTCCCAACCAGAATGGTTCTAGAGCCCCAGTTCATTGTGGTCACTAAATGTTCAAGCAGGGCACACACATGCCCTGTGCTATGTTGTTTAGCTCCTTGTCATGATTTAAATCCAGTTGACAACTGAGTGATGTGTAGCTGCTTGCTCCCTCCCCCCAGCAGTGGGATGGGGAGAAC
This sequence comes from Todiramphus chloris collaris, assembly GCA_025345505.1. NCBI lineage: Eukaryota > Metazoa > Chordata > Aves > Coraciiformes > Alcedinidae > Todiramphus > Todiramphus chloris. The sequence continues at coordinate 770,638 of JANVCC010000130.1, read as the reverse complement.
TGGAAAAAAAAGTAGATCTTGTGGGTTGAGATAAGAATAGCTTAATAACTAAAATAAAATAAAATAAAATATGATGATAATAATCATTGTAATGAAAATGAATGTTGCAAAAAGAGAAAGAAACAAAACCCAGGAAAAGACAAGTAGTGCACAGTGCAGTCGCCCTCCACCCGCTGACCGATGCCCAAGCAGTGATCCCCTCTCCTGGCCAACTCTACCCAGTTTATATACCGGGCATGACACCATATGGTCTGGAAGATCCCTTTGGCTAGTTTGGGTCATCTCTTCTGGCCACACTCCACGCCAGCTCCTTGCGCACCTGCTCTCTGGCAGAGCAGGGAAACTGAAGAATCCTTAACTCAGGACAGGCGCTACTTAGCAACAACTAAACCATCAGCATGTTGTCAGCATTATTCTCACACCAGAACATGGCCCTCAACCAGCTACTAGGAAGAAAATTAACCCTATCTCGGCCTAAACCAGGACAGCCCTACATAAGCAGCTGTGGCAGGTTTCCTCTGTTTTCACGGTGCAGATGTCCTGTGAGCTTTTCTCAGGAGAGGACGCAGCTCAGGTGGCTGCAGCTGTGTCCGGAGCATCGTCCCACGGCCCCACTGGGACCAAGCTCAGCAGCGTCATTTTACAGAGAGGCACACAATAGCTGCTAAGTTTTCCAGGTGCGTCGTGGGGGCTGCAATCCCTCTGCCCATGGAGGCTGGAGTAGATCTTATAAAATGTTTAAAGCCTGGTGGCACCCAGCCGCCCACGTGGCACGCCGCGAGCTCTCGGCAAAAACGGGATCCGTGCCGCGGCCCCTTCCCCCCGCAGCACCTTGCGCTGCTGACACCAGCTGCGGCACAACAGGCATGCTCCGAGAAATCCCAAGTCATACATTTTTAATTTTCTACAACAGAGCAGCCATTTCAGCTGCTCACCCAGAAAGGATCTTTAATGAGGAGCAGGGAGAGAGAGCACGCACATTTCCAGAGCAGAAACAGTGTGGAGACACTTTTCTCTTTTCTGGCTGCCCATAGATGGTCCTGGATTTAGCCTGAGGCACTTGCCATCTGGTCTTCTGGAGGTGGGCTCAGCTGGGCCCTGGTCCCCTGTCACTTGTCCCAGACAAGAGGGTCAAACCTGTGGAGGAGCTGCCCCTTGGCATGGCTGGCATTTCAGCTCGAGCCTGCCTCTGCTCTTGGGCTGCATCCAGCTCAGAGCTCTGGCTGGGAGAGGAGGAGCTGGGGTGCGAGGGGAGCTAGAGGACCCTGCTGACCCAGGGTGGGAGGGGAGCTAGAGGACCCTGCTGACCAAGGGTGGGAAAGGTGCTCAAGGACCCACAGTGACCCTGGGTGGGAGAGATGCTTGAGGACCCCAGCAGTCCTCCAGCCCACCTGGGCAAGGGGCAGAGCCCCTGTGGCTCTCCTTGGAGCAGCAGATGTGCCTGTCCATGGGGTGAGGATGGGCTCGTGTGGGCAAGAGGTCTCAGAGCTCAGAGATTCTGCTTGCACAGGGAGCCTGGATGATCTACTGCGGTGAGGGGCAGGTGGTGGTGCAAGCTGTGGGTGACCTTGTGTCTCTCCCTTGGGTGCTGTGGGAGGTTTGCTCTGGGGATGCTCCCGTCCCCAGTGCTGTGGGTTCCACCCCTCCCTGCTTTCGGGAGGCCAGATCTACATGGGTGCAGCGTGCCCGGGGCTGCGCATGCGGCGTGCTGCACTGACACTGTCCTTGCTCTTTGTTGTCCACAGGTTGATGAAGAGGAAGCACTGTGACCCTGTGCCTGTGACACTTGTTTCAGGTAAGCACTGCTCTGTCCTTCCCTCCCTGCCCTCAGAAGTGCCCTGGGCCTCCCAACGGGACGTGCTGAGGGGATGGCCTCTCTGGGGCAGTGGGGACAGGGACCTGGCTGCGGTGGTCAGGGGCAGCTGAGTGGAGAGCTGAGGGCTGGCAAATGAGGGCAGGGCTCCGGCGGAGGGGACAGGACACATTCGGGCAGGCTGCAAGCAGTGCAGGAGCAATTACAGATCTGGAGTGAGTCATTGCTATGGGAAGTGCTTTGAGGAGGCATCAAGAGGAAAGGTCCCAAGGAAAACTGGCTAACCAGATCTGCCAGGGCCCATCCATCTGGGATCCAGGGTGCCCTCTCTGATGGAATCTCCCTGGCCCATCCAGCTGGGACCTTGGATCTCTGTCTGGGACAAGTACCACTGGTCTTGGAGGACAGGAGGGCTCCTGGACATCACACTGGTGTGTGTGCTGCTTCCATCCCTGGCTGCTGGGATGCTTCCTCATGCAGTGGGGCTTTTTCCTGCTGTGCCTGAGAACACCAGACCCTTTGCAAGCGCTGCCCCATCCCCAGCACTGCTCCCTGCTTAGTGGCAGACCTGGTCTGCTGCCTGGTGGCATGTGCTTGCCTGGCCTCCATAGGCTCCTCTGAGCAGCCTCCTCTCTTCCCTCTCTACAGGGGCTTCTTAGTGCCCAGCAAGGACCCCAGGCCCTACCTGGCACAGCGCCGGGTTCCTGCCAAGGGAGGTTCTGTCTGAGGCTGTTCCTGCTCCAGGTGTGCACACCTGGAATGTAACCCTGCAGGAGTGTTCCCACCTTCTGCTCACGCTGAAGCAGCACAACCAGTGCTGGGCTTTGCAGAAGCAGGACTCCAGCTTCTTCCCCTGTCCCCAGGCTGGGACCTGTCAACCCCATTTGCTGCAGATGGGGGGGTTTGCTGTGTCCCATCCCGGGGCAGGGACAAAGGGGGGAGCGAGGGACCCTGTGCATGTGCACATCACGTGGACACCTCACCCAGCCCCTTCTCCCTGTGCACCAGGCAGGCTGAGCCATGGCGCACGGCAAGCCAGGGATGTCAAGCTTCAGGGTGAAGACTTGAAAACTAGAGGATGAAACAAAGGAAACATAACATGCTAATGCACGGGAACAGTGGGTGCTTTCTCTGGCTCCAGCAGTCTCTTCAGAGCCTGCAGCTGCATTCCAGGACCCCTCAGAGGAAGATGCTGCCACTTCCCCTCGAGAATCCTCCAGATGCTTGCGGGTGCCCGTGCAGGGCTGGCTGCGCGGCGTGGGCTGGGCTGCGGGGGCTGCGCTGCGTGTTTCTGTGCAGGGGCTGCCTGTGCTGCGGGGGCTGTGCTGCGGGGGCCGTGCTGCGTGTTTCTGTGCGGGGAGGTACCGTGACGTACCCTGCCATGCCATACCCTGCCGTGCCATGCCGTACACTGCCGTGCCGTGCCATGCTATGTGCTGCCAGGGCTGCTTCCCCGCGGGGCTCTGCCAGTTGTCTAAGCACCGGCTGCCAGTGCAGGGCAAGTGCAGTCTTGGAACCCGTGCGGTGGGGGTGGGCTGTGTGGGTACTGAGATGTGGGCGTTTATCCAAGCTATTCTTTACCAGCTTGTGTGCTCAAGGAAGTCAGTCCTGTCTGGTCTCAGAGCACATCCATGACTTGCAGGGCCCAAATCCGACTGCTGTGGCAGCACCATTTCTGAGCACTGGCAGCAGATCACTCCACAGAAGACAGCATTCTGACTTGGTCCTCCTCATTCTGCAGCAGAACAGCAGATCCCGGAGGGAGCAGGGCCCTGTGGAGCTAGCTAGGCTAAGGTGATCCCAGGTGCAGGGCTTTGTTCCTAGCTCTGCCTGGGAAGGACTGTCCTTCCATGCTGCAACCCTAGGCTGTGGGACACCGAGACGCTTCTCAGGGTCTGGGCAAGGCTATGGTGGAATCAGGAGCCTGGCGCAGTCCTGCCCCGCTCTATGCCCACTGTGGCCACCCGGCTGGCTGCTGCCTGGACCTCTTGCCAGGCTCCTGACGGAGAAGCAGCTTGGCCCTAGGCTGGCTCTGCAGGGTGGGTTGGGGCTGTGGCAGGCGATTAGCCTCTCAGGCCCAGACAAGCAGATGGAGGCAGGTTATCCTATTACCCGGGGCTCAGCGGAAGGAGCTGGGCGGTGTGTGCAGGCTGGTGGTCAGCGGGTGCTCCGGGCTCCCGCAGCAGCAGGATGTTTTTCTGGGGTGGCAGCTACCCCGACACCAGCTCTGGATAGCGCCTGCACCCAGCAGCACTGCATCCCCGGGAACAGGTCAGATATACCCCCTTAACACGGGGTCAGCACCAGCAGCTCCAGACCCTGCACTCTGCTGCGGGCGCCTGGAGCTGTGGCAGGGAGGCTGGGGAGGTTGGGGTGCTGGGGCAGGGCCAAGGCCATTGCAGGTGAGGCTGAGCGAGGGGATGAATGGTCATGGGATCTTGCTGATGGTGATGGCAGGGTCCTGGCAGCAGCAGGGCTGTCCAGATTGATTTGCAGGTTGTGTAATTCCTAGAGATCTTTGCGTTTCTTGCTTCCTGCTGTGTCGCACTTGTTGTAAGCTGGAGCCACGAGGGCAAGGAATGGTGCAGGAGTGGGCAGGGCTGGGCAGCCCTGAGGTCCATGTAGCCCTAGAGCTGTGCAGGATGGTGAGCTGGGTTAGTGTGGGCCATGGCATTGCTCACAGATTGAGGGGCTGCAGCAGAACACCTGTCTGTGCTGCTGTGGGTCTGTCCCCTCTGCCTGCTGTGCAGGGACACAGGAATGCTTCCTGAGATGAGGGTGGGAACTGTGAGAACTGTGGATTTACTTGTCCTTGGGCTGTACCACCTTCCTGGCCTGTGCTTACTTGATTGTGCCCAGCACTGCTGTGGGAACATGGAAAGACCAGATGGGATTTCTGCCAGTCTGTTTGTGGTGGGGCAGGCGCCAGGGTCTTGTTTCTCCTGGCTGTGTCCTCATGCGTGTCTGACCCAGGCATGTTTCTCTCCTGCATCGATGGGCTGGGTTTGTGTATGGCAGAGTCACAGGATCACAGAATGATAGGTATTGGAAGGGACCTTGAAAGATCATCTAGTCCAATACCCCTGCCGAGCAGGATCATCTAGAGTCCTGCTGCTCTGGCTCCACATGAGGAGCTTACGGGTGTTCAGTGACCTGTGGGATGGGACAAGATGCTGATCCATTCATTGCCCACCTCCAGGCAGAGGTGTCGGTGGCCAAGCTGGTCCATGGGGCTGTAGATAGATCTTGACTCCCTGCTCTGTTCTTGGTGATGATTACAGCTGCTCTGGTGGTACTGTGGATGGTGCAAGGCCACCTGTGAGGAGAGGTCTGTCCCCATCCCTGTCCCCACTGGTCCCACATGGCAGCGTGACCTCCTGACTGGACAAGCAGCCATCTGCAATCTGGGTGCAGGATCAGGGACCCCGACCGGGGGTGCACAGGGCCTCACACGTGCTCCGGGAGAGCGTGCAGCTGTGGTTTCCAAGGTGACTGTGTTAAGAGATGTTCCTATGGCTACGCGCCACTCGTGCTCAGAGTTACTGCGGGGGGAGCATGTGAAGCCCCCAGGATGCCCAGTGCCTCCCGGTGAGGCTGTTCTCATTGCAAACCATCCCCTGGATCCCGCTCTGGAGGCACCTTCCCAAGGTGGGAGAGGCTGCGTGGGCAGCTCTTGGTGCTGGGCTGCCCCATGGGCTGTGGGCCCTGCAGACCCCAAGGACCCTCCTCTGGACTGGCCATGCACTGTCCCTGCGTGGGTCTCCATGCTGGGACAGGCTTGGGGCAGGTCCAGCATGGTAAAGGGGCTCTGGGGACACCCACCCCACTGGAGCAGCACTCAGCACATGCCTGGAGCCCTGCATTAGTGGTGACAGCTCCCATGAGCTCCCTCGTGGCACATAGGCTCCTGGGGTGTGTGAAGAAGGCTGTGGTCAACAGTTTGAGGGAAGTTCTCCTCTCCCTCTACTCTCCCCTGGTGAGGCCACCTTGGGATTATTGTGTCCATGCTGGGCTCCCCATATCAAGAGGGACAAGGAACTACTGGAGTCCGTTGGGGGCTGTGAAGGTGCAAGAGGGATGGGCATCTCTGATGGAGAAGAGCTTGTGGAGACTTGAGGTATGGATCAGTCAGAGGGAGGAAAAGGGATGTCTGGCAAGCGGTTCTGCACTCTGGATTTGCCATGGAGTGAGCCCAGGGAGCTGGGAGGCTCAGAGGATTGTCCTCTTGTGGGCAGTGTCCTGGTGGTGCCGACCATGGCCAAGGCAGCCACCTGCATCTTGCTGCTGCTGCGGGAGCCTGGAGTCCCACACAGAGATGTTCTCCTTAGGGGCAACCAAGGATGCACAGAGCCCAGGGAATGATGCTGGGATGCTACAAACCCCAGACTGCCTGGGAGTTAGCTGGTCCTGTGCAAGACCAGGAGCTGGCTGGCTCAGAGAGGGTGGGGAAGCAGCCAGACTGCGAGCAACAGACCCCGGGGAGGTGGGCACGTAGCAGAAGCCTGGATTTAAGTGGCCATATGTACGGCCAGGGCTGTGTGTGCAGTCTGATCACAGGCCACAGACCTTCCACCCCAGCCCCTCTCTCCTGCTGTCCTGTCACTGTTCATTGCCAATTCTGCTTTACGGGAACAGCTGGAGCCGTGAGCTGCTCCTGCTGAAAGCCATCAGGACAGACAGTCTTGGTTTTAACTGGGGCCAGCTCCCTGGGCCAGCGGGCAGCACGGGCTGCCTGTGTGTCTGCATCTCCAGCCCAAGTGGAAGGGATTGCACAGGGACAGGGGCAAGGACCAAACCACTGTGTCCCAACATTGCCGCTGAAATGCCTGGGTGATGTGGCCTCAGTATCCACATGCTGCCCTGCCCATTGGACCTCTGACCTACCTGCCCAGTTTATAGAGGCATAGATTCATGGCATAGTTTGGGTTGGGAGAGCCCTTTCAGCTCCTGGAGTCCACCCATTCCCCCAGCCCTGCCAGGGCACCACTGACCCCTGTCCCTCAGCACCACAGCTCCATGGGGGGCTTGCAAACCCCTCCAGGGATCATGGGGACTCCACCACTGCCCTGGGCAGCCTGGGACAGCCCTGGACAACCCTGCAGGGACAGGGGGGAAGAAACTGTTCCTCTTGTCCAACCTAAACCTGCCCTGGGACAACTGGAGGCTGGTTCCTCTTGTCCTGTCCCTTGTTCCTTGGGAGCAGAGCCCGACCCCCCTGGCTCCAGCCTCCTGTCAGGAGCTGTCAGAGCCAGAAGGTCTCCCCTCAGCCTCCTTCTCTTCAGGCTGAACAAGCCCAGGGCCCTCAGCCGCTCCTCACCACCCTTGTGCTCCAGCCCCTTCCCCAGCTCCGTTGCCCTTCTCTGGCCACGCTCCAGCCCCTCAATGTCCTGCTGGGAATGAGTGAGGGGCCCAAACCTGACCCCAGGATTCCAGGGGCGGCCTCCCCAGTGCCCAGTGCAGGGGGACGATCCCAGCCCTGCTCCTGCTGGCCATGCTATTTCCAATAATAGCTTGTCAGGTGAAGGGGACATGTGGCCAGGCCTGCCCCAAGCCACTCTCCAGGCTGTGTGGTCAGTGCCTGGCACTAGATAGCACAGTGCCCTGTGTGAGGACCACAGGGACAGAGAGAGGGTTTGCTGGCCTGTATTCCTTTCTCCTGTCTGGGAGAGCCAGTGGTGGTTTCGTGGTGCTGTGCTTGCTGGTGGCCAAGCACCTAGTTCCTCTCCTGCAGCAGACACATGCAGGTGGTGAGGGGCTGTGGGGCTGCAGGACGACTGTTAAGGTCACCTCTCAGGAAGCTCTGTGCCAAAAACTGTTGCCCCAGAACTCTGCAGACCGGGTCCCCTGCTGATCATCACCAGCCGCACTCTGCAGCTGCCACCACGTGTGCATGTGCTGGGGGATGTCAGAGGTGCCCCTGCCTCTCTGATGGACACTCAGACCCACAGATGAGCCCGGGTATTCCCAGGGCCTGTGCTGGGTGGGCAGAGGATGCCGCTTCTCACCCTGCTGCCATCACCCTGGGAGATCTGAGCTCTGGCAGCAGGTTTGCTCCCAAGAGTGGACTTGCCCTTTAATCATCTGCACATCCCCAGTGACCCACTAACCCTGGCAAATGGGGAGAGGGAAAATCAATTGGGAGGAGAATTACCCATCAGGCACTGTAGGACACAGCAGCCACACACGGGCTGATCGATGAGCACCGCTCCTGCTCCCTCCGCTCCTTAGCTCTGTGCATCCCGGCACTCGGTCTGGGGCCACAGTGAGCACAGTCCTGCCCCTGCCCCTGCCCGCACGGGTCAGGTCTGGAGGACGCGGGCAGCAGTGGCGGAGGACAAGTTTGGGCCGGTCCAGGCTCCTTTCTGCTCCCCGTCACGTGGGGCTGGGACGGAGCCATGGCAAACAGCAGGGCTGGCCGACCTGCTTGTGCCCAGATAAGCGATGAGAACGGCTCCGGCATCGCGGAGCCTGGTTCTGGGCAGGGCCCTGCCTGGCAGCCCTGGGCACGCAGCTGGCGGGATGCCGAGGCCAGCCCCGAGTCGGGGGGAGGGTGCCCCGTAGGGAGAGTGGCCCGTGGGAGCCCCACACTCGCTAAACCCCGCTCGGGGCTCTGAGCTCAGACCAGTGCAGTCCCTCCCGCTCCCCGTCCCCCCCTCCGAGGCCATCGTGCCTTCCACAGTGCCTGCGACCATCGACCGTGTTCCAGCTGCGGCCGCGGCCGCCCCTGGTAAATCAGTAACGCCTGGCCTGTGCGGGAGGAGACTCCGCTTTCCCATGGGCATCGCCAGCCAGGCGAGAGCCGACGCTCCCCGAGCCTTTGAGGTGAGGGCCCGACTCCCGGCAGCCGGGCGGGCTGGGGGCTCCGGGCAGGGCTCTTAACTGTGCCCCGGGGTGCTGGAAGGGCTCAGGAGCTGCATGCGGGGCCGGGGGCAGGCGCGGGGCGGCTGCAGGAGCGCAGCGTGGGGCGGGAGCTCCGGCGGGGGTCTGGTCTCTGTGGGGACGGGCATTGCCCGGGCGCGTCTCGGGGTCTGGCGGGGCAGGGCTGGATACGCTGCCCTGCCCTGCCCTGGTGCAGCCGCCCCGGCGCTGCTGTGGAGTAGGTGAGGCGGGTCCGTCCCGCTCAGCCCTCCCGCACCGCCAGGCAGAGGCGGTGCCGCGGCAGCCCCAGAGCACGGAGCCAGTCCCGGTGATCCCGGGAGCCCCGTGCGCTGCTCTCTGCACTGTCCCCCGCTAGCGACACCCAGGCAGGGTGCCGGGTCTCCCCCGGACCCCGCTGCTGAGCACGCTCACTGCCCCGGTACGGCGCGGGGAGCCCCGCAAGACAGGGACCTGGCACAGCTGGTGCCCCGCCGGTGCGGGGCCGCGGGGGAGAGCCGGGGGCGTGCGCTTCTGCCGCGCACCGGCACGGCCGCTTCTGCCGAGCACCGGCACGGCCCAAGGACCCGGTCCGCGCCCGGTCGGTGCTGTCGCTCCCAGGAGAGCAGCGCTCGGGCTGCGGAGCAGCTGCTGCAGCCGCCCGTACTGTGCCGGAAGCATCAGCCCTTGCCGGGCAGGAGCACTGGGGGATGCGGTGAGACAGATGCTCCCGTGTCTCCGGAGACCCTGTTCCTCAAAGGACCAGGCCTTTCGGGAGTCACGGAGTCACTGGTGGTCTGGTTTGGCTGGGATGGAGTCCCAGGCCAGCCGTGGTCTGCAGGCCATCAGTAGTTGGGTCAGCTGGGATTAAGTCGGGAGGGGCAGAAGCTGGGGCAGCGGCCTCGAGCTGCCTACCAGGTGTATCCCAGAGCAGAAATGTCATGCTCGGTATAAAGGGCAAAGTTTGCTGAGGATGGGGCCTCCTCTTTGACATCCCTGGAGGGACTTGCTCACTGTTCTGCTCCTGATTATTATGACCACCATACATTTGCTGGGCTGAGTATTACTTTTTATACTTTATATTGGTATTAGTTTGGCTGTTTCATTAGACCCATTTTCATTACAACTATGGGTCTCCTCTTCCCAACCCCCCGGGTGTGGAGGTGTCATTGGGTGATAGTACAGCTGCTTCAGTTTAGCCCTGGATAAGGAGACAACTGGGTGTATGAGTGGCGAGGCAAAGGGAAAGCCCACACACTGGGAAGCAGGTGTGGAAAGGTGAGGGAATTTAATGCTGACTCAGCCAGGGAGAGCTCCTAGCCCCAGGAAGACTGTGCTGATTGCTGTAGTAGACTGTTGCTTGGTGGTTTCTGTGAGACTGTGTGGCTGGGTGCAGGTTAAACCCCTGCAGTGCTTGTGGTTGTGATGCCTGGGGTGGCAACAGCCCCCAAAGAGGAAGATGGGGAAGGTTTGTGGTTCTGCTCTGTTCTCCTCTCCTGCTGAGACTTGTGAGATCTCCCTTGATTCTGAAAGATTGTGGCTGTTGAGGTCTCAGCTGCTGTTATCCTTGTTTAGTGCCCAGTGCTCCCTCGGGTCTGTTAGCATCCGTGGTGCTGCTGCTGGGGCGAGAGCTGAGACCTGCCTGCAATGTGCGCTCTGGGTGACCAAGGCTGGAAAGGCATGAGCCTTGCACAGGACTCCTTTGAAGCACATTATTTTGTGTCCCTAAGGGTGAATCCAACCTGTGACCAGGGTCCCTCCTGGGTCTGTCAGTCCCCCCAGGCATGTCCCAGGGGGAAGGAGGGGGGGAGGTAAATGGCACTTGTTTAGGCTGCAAAGTGAAGTCTGAGTGGATCTAATTGCTGCGTGTGATATGTATATAAATACTTACATAAACAAAGGAGGAGAGGGAGCTGCACAGGCTCCAGACAACGCTGACGCAAGAGTAGGGTAAACTAGCCGTGAATGTGTGGGCTAGAAATTAGGCCATTTCTAACCATCACAACAAAGAAGGGTCTGAAACAGCTTTCCAGGAAGAGGGGAGAGAGCAGAGGAGACCTGGAGGAAAGAGTTGGTTAAGATGGTTTCAGACATGGCACCTGGAGTGCCAGCAACCCTGTCCCTGAGCATGGAAAGAGCCACCCCCGGCCTCCCCCAGCCTGGCGCTGGCTGCATGGTGCTGGGCTCTCATGCCAGGCTGCAGGACCTAGTGCCAACGCTGACAGCAGCTGCGGGTCTTTGCACCCATCTCTGGGCTCCCTTTGGCTGCATCAACCTGCTCTTCACCCTGCTGCAGGACGGAATGGCAGCACCGGGGAGGTACCGGCTTCCCCTGACTCTGGAGCAGTTCCAGTTGGCACCTCTGCTGCTTTGGTGTCTTTTTCCAGCTCTTATCATGCCCTGGGGCTGCTTTTCTTCAGATCTTGCCGGTTGCACCTTTTGAGGTCCCACAACCACAGTGCTTGCACTTCACATTTCCCAGGATTATCCCAGCAGGATCCTGTCCTCCAGAGGAAGTGTAATTCAGTGGTACACCGAGTAGTTCTGCATTGCCTCTAACCCAAGGGGTGGCTGGAGCCCTGTAAGGAACTCTGAAGATGCTAGAGCAGGGTTCAGCAGAGTGGTATGGGATGATCCCCAGGGCATGGCTGGCCTTGATGCAGTGTTTGAGAGGTGGCAGGGAAGGTGGCTTAGGATCTGTAGCACCAGCAGTGTTGGAGCGTGGGGCAGGGAACGCTGTTTTCTGCAGCATGAGAGTTAATGGTGACTAGACTTGGAGAAACAATGGATGACTGGAGAGAGTCCAGTGGAGACTATGGGAAAGCTGCTGAGGGGCTGGAGCATCTGTGTGCTGGGGCAAAGCTGAGAGCCCCGGGGCTGTTCAGCTGGAGAAGAGCAGCCTGAGAGGGGAGCTGAGCAATGCTGAGCAAGAGCTAAAGGGCCCCGGCCTGGGGGGCAAGAGGATGGGGACAGACTCTGCTCAGTGGTGCCCAGCCACAGGACAAGGGGCAGCGGGCACCAACTGGAAGCCAGGAGGTTCCATCTGCGCAGGAGGAGAAAGTTGTTTGGTGTGAGGGTGTGGGAGCCTGTGCCAGGCTGCCCAGAGAGGCTGTGGAGTCTCCTTGTCTGGAGAGATTCCCACCCTGGCTGGACACTGCGCTGCTGGGCCCCTGCTCTGGGTGACCCTGCTGGATGGAGCAGGGGGGGGGGACACCAGATCAACTCCAGGCATCCCTTCCAGCCCCCACCAGGTTGGGATTCTGTGACTTTGCAATCTTTTGTGAGGTCCCTTGCAAAGGGTATTTGGAAATCCACAGAAACTGCTCTACTCTGTGTTTCACTTATTGATGCTGCTGGTGGCATGTGCTGGGAGCACTGTGAGACTGGCGAGGCATGTCTTTCTTTGATAGAAGCATTACTGATTTGTTTCTGGCATTGCAAAATCTTCTTGAAAGACTTTGTAACTCTCTTTGATGGTTTTTCATCCATTTTTCCTGGTGTTAGATTAAGAATCATTGGATTGTAATTTCTAAAATACTCAAGTTGTATCTTTTTTCAAGATAAGTGACTTTTTTTTTTTTCCCTCAGCAGAGAAGTTGATTTAATAACAGAAAATGAATGTGAATGACTCTGCAAGTCTGTAATGGAGTTTGGGGTGGGGGTGGCCAGTGCATTTTTTCTAACCATTCACAGTTGTGTCTTAAACGTTATTGGACATTAATTAGGTACCAGAAGATTGGGGGAGAAAAAGCAAGAATAATCCTGACAGTTGCCATCTGGAGCATTTAATTTCTCCCCCTAATGAATAACTAGACGGGGGGGGGAAAAGAAAAAAAAAAAAATCAAAGCATTGAATAGCAGTAGTTGAACAGACCTACAGGCAGCAGGCACGGGCTCCAATGGGCGCTGCTGCCAGGCTGTACCGGGGGAGGTTTGCCCCTGAGAGGCCACAAGCCAGGGTCCCTCTGTGTGCTGGGACCCCTGGTTGCAGAAGTGAGTCGGGGTAGATCCTGGTCTCCTCAGCTTGTTGCTAGAGCAGGGTGGCTGAGGCAACATGAAGAGACAGTTGTGGCTTTGCTTTTGCTCGATTCCCCTGCACAGCAGCGATGTGTCGGAGGGAGGAGGGCAGCCGGTGTCAGACAGGCCCCTCTGGGTGGCACACGGTCACAAGTAAGCTGTTGCATTTGGGGGGTTTTGTGCAGAACGGTGCCCGCTGTCAGCGAGGTGGCACGGGAACGGCTCCGGAGAGGTGATGGGCAGAGCTCGGGGTCCTTCCCCAACACCTTTGGGCAGATGATGTGCATTCAAAGTGTTCCTCTGTGCTGGCTCCAGGAGTCCTGCAGCTGATGGGACCTTGCCAGCTCGTAAAGGTGCGGGTGTACACACATGTCTGTCTTCAGGCGGTCTTCCTGCTCCGCCGCCTGTGAGGGCGGGCACCGGTGCATGTTGCTGTGGTCCCATCTGTTGCAGGGTCTGCCCGCCTCTGGGTGGATGCGTGCCCACGGGATGCAGTCACACCACGTGCCGCTTGTATTTATGGTGATTTATTTCCTTACTACGTACCTTTTTCCAAGCAGAACTTTGTGTTCCTCCTGCTCTCATTTCTATCTCTCTAAGGCCTTTTCACTTGCCAGCTCCCAGTTCCATGCCACATTTCATGAAGGTGCTGTTTGATCCCTTCTTGCAAGTCACTGATAAAAATCAGGCCCAGTCCTCGCCCTGCGCCCATAGCAGTGGCTGAAAGCATTGGTGGCAGCTTGTTCTGTCTTCAGCCTTTGGCTGCTTTCAGGCCTGACCGAGGGACAGGCAGAGCCAGTCTCCAGTGCCACCGTGTCTGGAGAGGCTTTGCCCATCCCATGGCAGCTGCCAGCCTCAGGGAGTGATCTCAGGCCAGGGACTTCTGACATGGGCCCTTTAGTGGTTCATCTGCTGGCCTTGCTGGGTGACTGGCACAGGCACAGCATCCTCTTTACAGACCTGGCTTCCCTCAGCCCTGCTTCAGCACAGGCTGTCAAGGTTTGAGACCACGAGCTCTCAGGGCTGTGTGTGGGTTGTGATGGGTCGTGCCGAGGGTCTGCGCGGTCCCTGTCCTGCCCCCGCCCCTCGCTGTGGGGTGCTGAGTGTTCCCTGGGTCCCGGCTGTATGCTGAGACTTCCTGGTCCCACTGCATCTTGGTGTCCAGTATGTGCTTGCTGGTGGCAGAGGGGAGAGGCCCTGTGGACCAGTGCTCACGTGGCTGCAGGTTTCTTCTCTCGGCCTCAAGCTGTTTGGTGACTCCGCCATGTGCTGGCTTCCCAGGTCAGACTTTCCATCCTCCCCTCTCTGGCCCTTTGTTCAACTGCTGTTTTTGCCATCTCCCTTCCTGACCATTTGTCTTTTGTGCTGTGAGACACCTCAGCCCACGGCTCCTCCTTTGCTGTTGGTGACTCATGGTCATTTCAGACACTTCTTCCCCTCACCAGCCCCACCTTGTCCCCAGTGTCCCTGACTCAAAGCCTTAGAGCCCAGCCCAGCCTATTCCCTGCAACCCTCGCTTTTGCCAGGTGGCCTTGTCCACTCAAAAGCCTGCATCCCTTCAACACCTTTCAGCGGTGCCCAGCCACAGGACAAGGGACAACAAGGGGCACAATCTGGAAGCCAGGAGGTTCCATCTGAGCAGGAGGAGAAAGTTGTTTGGTGTGAGGGTATGGGAGCCTGTGCCAGGCTGCCCAGAGAGGCTGTGGAGTCTCCTTGTCTGGAGAGATTCCCACCCTGGCTGGACACTGCGCTGCTGGGCCCCTGCTCTGGGTGACCCTGCTGGATGGAGCAGGGGGGTGGCACCAGGTGATCTCTAGAGGCACCTTCCCACCCCCACTGTTCTAGGATTCTGTGAAACCTCAGCTGCTCCACGGAGCTGTCTTTCTGATGCACCTCTGCCTGGGTCAAGGACAGACAAAATGGGGTACTCAGTGTGCTCCATGGAACAGGAGGCTTTCCAACAGCACGTGTCTCATTTCCCCTCGCCCCGGAGCCTGGCCAGAGAGCTGCTCTCTCTCCAGAGGGAGGCACAGCAGGAGAGCTGCTGTGGGACAGGCACCCAGCACAGGTTTGGTTTGCTTTGCTGCTGGGCAAGGATATTTTCTCATCCCTTAAAAAGGGATTGGTTGGGGATGACTGAAACTGTCACTGCACAGTGTCCTCCCCTCCAGGCACAAAGGCTTGACCCATATCAAGGCAGCACTGGGAGACCCAGAGCAATGGGGTTCTAGAGTGCAGGGGAAGCTGGAGACTCCCTGCTCCGTACAGCAGGAACAGGCAGACAGGCAGGACTTCCAGCGCAGGGTGCAGATGTGGGTCAAAGGAAAGGAGCATCCCAGAGACCAGATGGTTACTCCTGGGCTGGTCTCATTGTTTGTCATGATGGAGCTGCGATTTCCATTCTGGGGCCAGTGCCACGGAGCTGTGCTCGTGCTCCAAGGGCTGTTAGACTCCCACTGACCCCAAACTTACTGGTCTATGGATGCAGCCTTCTACTGCCTTGCCTGTTCTGCTGGTGCAAGGCACCTGCAGCAGATGCTGCTCCAGCTGGGAGAGGTGCTTGAGGCCAGCAGCCCTGGCAGAGTAAGGCCCTCGCTAGTGCCTGCCTTGTGTAGTCCCTTGGCCTCGGGGTGGGAGGGCTGGAGGAAGAGCCATTAGTCATTTCCTGGACAGATCCAGGCCATACTGTAAATCTCTCCAGCTCTCAGTGGTTCGGGGGCTATTTCTGTTTGAGGGTTGTTACGTAGATTAAAGCCTTGAATCCCAGCCAGTGATGGACCGGACATGGTCCCATGCTCAGTCCTGCAGGGCTCAGCCCAGTGTCCCATCTGTTCTTGGCAGGGCAGTGGCTGGACTGTCCCTGCCTGGGAGCATGAGCTGGACCTGCTGGGCAGGCAGGATCCTCCTGGCCTTAATTAGCCCTTGCTGTTGGGGGGACTGGCAGAAATAGCAGCCCATGGTGGCGGCTGCTCATGGCTCTGCTCCATGCTGGAGCTAATGGTAGCTGAGCCTTCTGCCGCTCCAGTGCGCATGCGTGTGGTTCTCTGTCTGAGACAGGTCTCTGAAGTGAAAACGTGTCACACGTCTTCCCGCTCACAAGCCTTTGGCACAAGAGCACAGCTGCATCCTGTTGGCC
The DNA here is from genome assembly GCA_025345505.1 of Todiramphus chloris collaris. Classification (NCBI taxonomy): domain Eukaryota; kingdom Metazoa; phylum Chordata; class Aves; order Coraciiformes; family Alcedinidae; genus Todiramphus; species Todiramphus chloris. The sequence goes on along the minus strand of JANVCC010000130.1, from coordinate 754,817 downwards.
AAATACAAGCCGGTTTGGAAAACCCCTGGCAGACAGGGTTCTGTTCTCTCAAGGAACAAGTGTCAGGACAAGAGGAACCGGCCTCCAGTTGCCCCAGGGCAGGTTTAGGTTGGACAAGAGGAACAATTTCTTCCCCCCTGTCCCTGCAGGGTTGTCCAGGGCTGTCCCAGGCTGCCCAGGGCAGTGGTGGAGTCCCCATGATCCCTGGAGGGGTTTCCACGCCCCCAGTGGAGCTGTGGTGCTGAGGCACAGGGGTCAGTGGTGCCCTGGCAGTGCTGGGGGACATGGTTGGACTCCTGACCAGAATGATTCTAACTGCAGGATGAACAGTTTACAGGGCCAGAACCAGCCCTTTGTCTGTAAAACCCAGAGACAGGAAGGGTGCTGAGACCTCTGAGTTGCACCTGCTTGTCCTGGTGCTATCCAGCTTCCCTCATGGGTTGCACTGGCAGATGGGAAGGAGGCGGGCTGACCTTCCAGATAGAGTGGTGCAGATGTGAAGTTGAAGGATCACTGTTTCAGATGACAGACAGGGCCACTGGGATGAACTGCAGGTGTTGGTGGTCCCAGAAGCTGGAAGAACCCATCTTCTGCTCCAGGGCACCGTGTTCAGACTGTCTGTGCTGGCTCTGGTGTGTAAGCAGAGGGTCTGTGGGTCCATGTATCTGGGGTGGGGTAAACTCAGGACAGGTCTGTGTCCTGTTGTCAGAAGGAGGAAGGGTCCCTTCTCAGGGCCTGAGGGTGGGGCTGGGGAGGTTATGCAGTGGCAGTTGGCCCTTACAGTGGATGAGGGGGGACACTTGTGGGAATCCCTGCATGGGGTGAGGCTCCTGACACGGGGAATTCCCATGTAGGGTGGTGGTGGTCCTTTGCAAGGTCCTCAACATGAGCATCCCTGGGTGGGGTGTGGGGCTGTGTCCCCACAGGGTCCCTGCCGCGGGGACCCCTGTGGAGTCCCTCTGTGACATTCCTGCAGGGCTAGTTGGGGGGGGGTCCTGGGTGAAGGTCCTGAGAGGGGGTTCTCTGTGTGTGACAGGCAGGGGTCCTGTAGGAGGTGGGTGTGTTCTCTTGTATGTGGCAGGCAGAGGTGTCCTGGGTGGAGCGTGGGGGTCCTCCACGGGGTCCCTGCTGGGGGTCTCCACCAGATCCCTGCGTGGAGGCTGCATGTCCTCTACTGGGTCACTACCGTCCACGCTGGGGTCTTCCTCTGCGGTCCTTTCAGGAGATCCCATGTGCAGGGTGTGGGGTCCTCTCCCGGGGGGGGTGGTCCCTGCGGGTGGGGTGTCCGTGTGCAGGGTTGGAGGGGTCCTCCGATGGAGCCCTGCCGGGGGATGCTCCGAGGCGGGGTCTCCCCGCGGGGTCCCGGCCCGGGTGTCCTCACGCTCACCGCCTCTCCTCCCCCCCGCAGGGCCCCCGGGCGGGCTGTGAGCGCGGCCCCCGGTGCCGGTGCCGGCCGCCCCGCCGCGCCGCACGGAGCATGCCTCTGAGCCCCGCCGGCAGCAAGCATGAGAGCCCGGAGTCGCCGCCGCCGGAGCGACAGCCCCGCGCCGGGGAGCCGGGAGCCGGCCTGCGGGAAGAGACGCGGCTCGACCCGGCCCGGGGCTCCGCCGGGCCCCGCTCCCCCAAGCTGGCGGCCCCGGCGCGCATGGAGGAGCCCGCGCCCGGCGCCATCGTCGTCCGCATCGGCATCCCCGACCTCCAGCAGACGGTGAGTGCCCGCCCCGGTCTCGGTCTCGGTCTCGGCCCCGGCCCCGGCCCCGGTCCCGACCCGCACTGCGACCGGCCCCGACCCCGCTCCCGACAGCAGCCGCCCCGGCGCCACCGGCAAACTTCGCGCTGCCGCGGGCGGGGAGGCAGCCGGCTGTGGGCCCGGCAGGACGGCTCCCCGGTGCGCCGGCTCCTTGCTTCCCCGGTGCCCCGCTTCGCATCGCCCCGGCTCTCCATTGCCCTGCTCCCCGGTGCCCCGCAGAGCCCGGCGGAGACGCGGGGCGGGCAGCTCCCGCTGCAGCGCTGCCTTTCCGGGGCCGCTCCCGCCGCCCGGGGCCCCGCACCGGCCCGGGACCGAGCTGAGCTCCGCCGCCTGCCTCAAGAGCCGGGGACAACGGGGCTGCATGTGGGGGCGGGCACAGCTCAGCAGGCTCCACCACCGGCAGGGTACGGGTGCCAGTACCGGCTCCGGCACCAGTACCGGCTCCGGCACCAGTACCAGCTGGGCCGAGTTGCGGGAGCTGACGGCCACCGGCGTGCGGGCAGGCGGGACTGGGCAGGGTGTGGGTGTTCGTGTCTGTGGGCTGTGCACGGTACCGATGTGACCACAGCCGGTTCCGGGTGCCAGGCCGGGGTGCAGCACAGCAGGTTGTGGTGGGTGCTGGGTGCACTGGATGCCAGTAGAGTGTGTGCTGGGCCGTGGGGCCACTGCCACCGGCGGGACGTGCGGGTGTGACCTGCTGGGAGCTGAGCTGTGGTGGGTCAGGCGGGGCAGCATGTGTGGCATGAAGTGGCAGAGAGTGGCATGGCTGGTAGTTACCTCCAGGCAAGGCGAGTAACTGTGGAGGGTGTGGGGTGGCTGGCACAGACCAAGGCAGTGCTGGGGGTCACTCGGGGTGCTGGGTGCTTGAGGGGAGTGAGCACTTGGACCCTGAGCGGCACAGGGAAGAAGTTCAGTGAAGGGTTGTGGTAACTGACCCTAATGAGGGGTGCTTGAGAGCAGTGGAGTGCTGGGAGCAGTGGCTGAGAGGCACAGGGAGCCTGTGCTCTGGGAAGAGGTGTCAGGGGTAGAAGAGGGGGTGCCCCTCGGGGATACGGGGTGGAGGGAGATGAGGAGACAGAGACACTTGGGGCAAGCAGAGGGTTGCTGCAGCAGAGGTGACTAAGGGAAGCGAGAGCTCCCCTTGTCAGTGGGGAAAGAGTTGTCTTTCAGAGACTGGTGTGGGGGTCCTGTGCAGTGACGGAGGGGTAGTGGCTGGGGCTGGGGAGTTTGTGAGGGGACGGTGGCTCTGGGGCTGAGACGCTGGCATGCTCGCAGGCACAGCTCTGCGGGCTCAGCTGCTAAGCGCTGGGGAGCAGCAGAGGCAGGCGAGGCAGCGCTGCTGCCTTAGCTGTCAAAGAATTGGAGAGCGGAACAGAGCTGGCCCTGGGCTGCCAGAGGGGCTTTACACCTGCTTGCTCCCACCCCAGCTTCCGCTCTGTCTGGGGTTGTGAGCAAGGCTCTCGGGGACACAGAGACACACGGGGTCGGCTCTTTCCCTCCACTGCTCTATGAGACCCAGCACATCAGCTCTGTCATCCCTGTGCACATCTGTCACAGAAGCCCAGAATCCCAGCATGGTTGGGGTTAGAAGGGTCCTCTGGAGATTGTCTGGTGCCACCCCTCAGTTCCAGCAGGGTCACCCAGAACAGGGGGCCCAGGATCTCATTATCCAGTGGGTTTGGAATCTCTCCAGAGAAGCTGGAGAAGGTGATGCACAGAGCCAGGTCTCATCCTGCTCCAGCCCTTGCCCCAGATCCTGCCGTGTGATGCAGGGCCCAAGGGCTGCCAGTGAGGGCCCTTGCTCTGCACGTTGCCACGGTACCCTCCTCTCTGCTCTGCCATTCCTTGGACACTGCTCCGCACCTCCCTTCCCTGCCTTAGTTTGGTTTGGGAGTGTGCGTGGGCACTGGAGGAAGCAGCGATGCTACAGTCAGTGTGATGGGGTATCATAGCCCCGAGCCCTTCCTCCTTACAGTCCCCCCCTGCAGCCAGGGGACAGTCGTCCCTGGTCAGTGAAGCTGCTCAGCCTTGTCTAGCCAATCGCCCGGGGCAGTGGAGGGAATGGGGCACTTCAGGCAAAGCAGAGCATCTTTGCATCTATAAAGTAGGAATTTCCCTCCCAGCTCTCCCTTTCCTGAGGAGCAGATGTTATCAGAGAGCTGAGGAGTGGAAATGCTTCTGGTGCAACCTCTTTGAGCTGGGGGTGGGAGCCAGCAGAGCAGGAGCTGCTGGGGACACCCAGGGGTGCAGTGGGGAGCACTGGGACATGGGGCAGCGCTTTGGGCGCAGGTAAGAGCACCACAGTGCTTGCAGCTGGGCCAGTACAGCCTGTGCACTGCCAGCCTGGCTGATGTGCAGAGGAATTTGCGGCAGTGCGAGTAGCAGGAGCTCTTGGGTTGAGCATGGGGCCCATGGAGGGGCAGGTCTGCCTGGCCAGCCCTGTCCCTGCTGCCCTGGATGTCATGGAATGCAGGTGGCAGTTGGGGGCTTTGCTGTGGCACCAGCTTCCCCGGGTGGAGCGAGGCAGGATGGTGGCAGATTTAAGTGCAGGGAGCCGTGGTCAGCAGGACGGGGTGATGGCTGCTCTGTCAGACCCTCTGCTGTCCCGTGGGCTGGGCGAGGGGACTGGTGCCCTGTGCTGCTCCCTGCACAGTGCCCTGTGCTGTCAGCAGCGCCAGCCGGGCTCAGGCTGGTGCCTACAGAGGGCTGTTGGATTTATGGTTCAGGTGGGGCTGACTTCCCAAACACAAGCTGACTGTTTTGTAAACTCCTCTTCTGTGCCAGCTGAGGTGTACTGCCACTAAAATAAAGGGATGCAGGAAAATCCCAGCTGGTTTAACAGTGGACATCCGTAAAGCTGTAGTGTCCTGGGACTGCTCCTGACCTTCCTCGGGCTCTGGTGCATCATCCCCGTGCATCAGCATTCTGGTCTGGGCACTCACAGTGCTCGTCCTCACGCCTTGAGCAGACAGGCTCGGTCTGTCTGCAAGGTGACATCCAAGCGGGTGGGAGTCTGACCAGTGTGAAAGGGGACAAGGGGAAAACGAGCCATTGAGCCTGTCCTGTCTGCCATGTCTGGGCTTGCTGCTGCACTCCCGGCTACTCCATGAGGGGTTCTGGGATGTGCTGGGGCATGTTTGTGGTGTTTTGGAGAGGCTCACAGAAAAGATGCTCTAGAGCTGTGTGTATTCCCTGTCTCCTCCTCTCTTCCAGGGCATGGAGTCCTTAGTCTCACCCATCTGGAGAGCAGTGAGGATCCCAGACCTTTCTCTGGCTCCTGTTGCTCCCTGCAGTTAGTAGCCATTGTGCTGGCACTTGTCTGACCGGAGCCTGGCTCTCGTGCTGTGGCTTGGCAGGGCTGTGGCACACTGTTTCTCAGGCCGGGTGGGGACCCATGTCCTGACATGGTCTCTTGCCACTCAGACCCTTTTCCCTCAGCCTTTGCCCTTTGGAGGAGCTGCTGTCGAGCTGTTGTTCCCCTGAGCCTGTGTCCACAGGGCAGGGCAGACCCTGAGGCATCTCCCCAGAGATGTCCTTCCCCTGTTTTTGCTGCTCTGCTTGTCTGGCTTTGCTGTGGTGGTGGCACTCCCTGATGGACAGCCAGTGGGGACACTGGCACTTGGGCCACTCCCAGGGTCTGCGTGGGGCTCTTGCTCCAGGACAAGGTTAGTGTTTGCACCCTGGGAGGGATCTCACAGCCTGTGGGTGCAAACAGGGGCTCAGGCGGGTTGAGGAAAGGGAAGGATGTCCTGTAGGCAGGGATAAGGCACACGACCCCGGTGACACCTGCAAGAGAGGCTGTCAAATGCCTGCCTTGTGATGGGAGTGCTTCTCACCTACTCTGACCTGTCTCTGCATCTCCTTCCTGGACCTGTCCAGAGGTTGAGTTGCTCTAAGCAATGGAGCATCAGGGATCATCTAGAAGAGGCTTTCTTCCCTGCTTGCTCTAGGAAGACCACAATCTTAAGGAGAGGGATGGGACCTCAGCAGGGATCTCTGGCCTCTGCAGGACCATGTGGTGCCAGTGAGGGGTTGGTGCTGAAGGGGATTTGCTCACTGAGCTCCAGCCCTTGTGCAGACTTGAACTGACCCTGAACCCTTCTCCTGCGGGTGCCTCTGGGGCTCTGGGTCGGGCTGGCAGCTGCAGCACATGGCTGATGTGTTGTGGGCTTTGCTGTACAAACTCTGCTTGAAGATGGGCACTGTCTCTTTTGTGCTCTGCAGGTGCAGGATGGTCAGGTAGCTGTCCACTAACCAGTCAGACCCCGATAGCTGCCAGCATTCCAGAGATCAGAACTCCAACTGGGCAAGTTCCTTTTATTCAAGTCTTCTGTCAGGGTTGGGGCCTCCAGGTGGGTTTTTAGACTGGGAGGCAGCTGACTTTTCAAGACAAGTTTCCGGCTCTCTTAGAGTTGTCTCCAAGCCTCTTTTAGGTTCCTTTGCAACTCTTCATCACTGTGTTTATTCAGCTGAAAGCCTTTGAATTCACTGTTAGCAGTTTCCATTGTTAGGAGAAAATCTCCATCCCAGGTGGTGACCTTGTCTCTGAAAAGGCACTTCCCTGGTTATATCTTAATAATGGGCCAGCACTTTCAGGTTGAATAGTCTGAGCAACTTGCTGGGACTCTGAGCTCTGGGAAGAGGGTCCAAAGCTGCCCCACACCCACCCATACAAACAGGGTGAGATATGGCACCTGGAGCTCGGGAGGAGCAAGAGATGTGTCCAGCTCCACACAGACATGTGAAATGCAGAGCAGATAGTACATGAGGATGGGCTGTTCTGCAGGGCAGACCCCGGGGAGGAATGTGCTTGGGTGGGGAGGGAGCACATCTTAGTTACCAAAAGGAGAATCCCTTCTCCCAGTGCAGGAGCAGCTGGTGGCTGTCCCTGCAGGGCAGGTGAGGAGCTCTGCTAAGGATACGAGTAGGCTGTGGACCCCTCAGAATACTGACTGACAGCTTGTGAACAGCCCTCCTTCCTGAGAGGCAGAGTTGCCCAGGGAGCTGCACGGTTCCCAGAGCCTTTGGGCATGGGGCAGCCATGGGGGGCAGGGTCTGTCCCAGGCAGAGGCTGAGAGACATGAGCGGTGCTTGGCACGTGCTGGCACACGGTGCTTCTGTGCTGGGGAGTGCCTGGGACCCTGGTAAGGAGCCACCTGATGTCCTACAGCCTGGTGAGTCCTCTGTCCTCTGTGGTCCCTGTCAGGTGGCTCCAATACATGTCTGGATGTGTTTCATGGTGCCCAGAATTTGCTGTCCCCTGTTCCCCTCTGTGAGGTCTCTGTGGGGCAGCTGAGGCACTCCAGGTAAGGCTGGGGAAAGGAAGGTGCCACGGGATGGGCACATCCTTTTGCTTCAGTTTTGTGTCTTTGCCTCCTCCCCTCCCACCAGCAGTGTCTGGAGGACTCTGTGTCCCATCGCAGTGCCCTGTGTGTCTGGGGCTGGGCTCTCTGGGAGGTGCTTGTGTCTGCCAGACAGCCTTGGGGTCCACCATGATGGGACCATGGCTCCTGCTCCTTCCACCTGGACTGTGGGCGCTGTGCTCCAGCAAGCAGATTTTGGGGGGGTGGTGGGTGCAAGGGGGATGATCGATCTGCTGGGAGCCCCGAGGTGCAGTGAAGTCAGGGCAGGCTGTGTTGGTGGCTTGGCAGAAGGAGGAAGGACAGTTTGTGCTGTAGTGTAGGGGAAGAGTGATATTGAGAGCAGAGAGACCCTCTGAGGGGCAGATGAGAATCTGGGAGGAGAGACAGAGTGCTGTTTGCGTTGGGGAGGCACGGATGGGATTCTTGTGACAGTGCCATTGCGGGGAGTGTGGGCTGTGCGGGGAAGCCGGGCACGTGAGGATGTGGCTGGAGGGACCATGCGTCCATGGCAGGGATGTGAGCCTGGCTGCGTGGTGATGCTGGGGCCGTGGGCTCTGCTGGGAACACGGGCTCTGCTCCTCACCAGCACCGGCAGAGCTGGCAGTGCCGAGAGGCAGCCGCTGTCTCTTGTCGTCTGTTTGGGTGCAGCCCTGTGGTGACAGCCGTGATGGTTTCAGGTTCCCAAACTGGCAGGATTGCAGCCGGTAAGGTCGGTTTGCAGCCCTGGGGAGAATTTGGTCTCATCTGCAAAGGGGTCCCTGCTGAAGCATGACCCATTAGATGTGTTGCTTCTTGGGTGATGCTGAGGGATCCCCATCCTGTGGAAGGGTGTCCTGTGGGGTCCAGGCAGTGCTGTCTGGCATGTCGTTCCTCTGCTGGTGGCTGTCCCGTGCCATGTCTTCTCCATGCGAGACTTCAGTGATGTGTTGAGGACAGGCGAGGAAATGTTCCCTGACCGGGGGCCTCGGAAGCGTGGGACAGCCCAGTTCCATCTGGGAAGGGCTGTTTGAAGTCTTGGCTGAGGCCTGGGCCTCCCTTTGCTGCAGGAGGGAGTTGCTCCATTCCGTCCGTGGCTTCAGAAAAGGCTCTGCCCTCATCCCTCTTCTCAGTCACCTGATACTTCAGGTTAATATTCCGGCTTCTTATCTCCTTAATGCAAATGAAAGAAGAGCCTTAAAACCAGTGCACAAAGCATTGATTTTGCTGTTAAGCCAAGGGAAATTAAGTAGTAAATTTTCCTATTATACAAGAGAGATAGGCAGAGCTTTCCCAAACTTCTGCTTAGCCAGGACTGGTGGTGGGAAGGCAGGCTGTTCACAGACAGGGCTGCCTGCCATTCCTTTGGGATTTTACTTGAATTCACTGTGCCACGAGCCTGTGAGCGTGGGGGTCTGGAGTCTCTGCCGTGAGCAGCACCAGTGCAGCCTGGAGAGGCAGGGATGAGCCAAGCCATGGCTGAGCGAGCTGCCTACAGCATCCCAGCACGTTGGGGTGGGCAGGGCCCTCTGGAGATGCTCTGGTGTCCCGCCCTGCTCCATCCAGCAGGGTCACCCAGAGCAGGGGGCCCAGCAGCGCAGTGTCCAGCTGGGTTGGGAATCTCTCCAGAGAAGGAGACTCCACAGCCTCTCTGGGCAGCCTGGCACAGGCTCCCACACCCTCACACCAAACAACTTTCTCCTCCTGCTCAGCTGGAACCTCCTGGCTTCCAGTTGGTGCCCGCTGCCCCTTGTCCTGTGGCTGGGCACCACTGAGCAGAGTCTGTCCCCATCCTCTTGCCCCCCAGGCCGGGGCCCTTTAGCTCTTGCTCAGCATTGCTCAGCTCCCCTCTCAGGCTGCTCTTCTCCAGCTGAACAGCCCCAGGGCTCTCAGCCTTGCCCCAGCACACAGATGCTCCAGACCCTCAGCAGCTTTGGAGCCCTTCACTGGACACCAGACCTTCACTGGTTCCTGTGCTAGCTGGGCAGCTGCTGATGCTCAGCATGATGCTGGTGGGCATGGCAGCAGAGCTGCCCGCAGCCCCCTCTGGCCTCCTGGGCAAGGTGACATCTCTCTCGGTGGCTGCTCTCCTGCAGCTGTAGGGAGTTTCATTCTGCACGGCTGTGCAGATGCCACGTGCTAAGTGACATGGTGCTGACTGTGGACATCTCAGCGGAGAGAAACACTGAGCTCATGGAAGCGATTGATAGGAAAAGGATGAAGAAGCATTTGTTGGGGGTTAAAAATCCTACAGTAAAAATTGTCCTGAACATCTGGTGCTGCGTACATAAATTACTGTCCCAAATCTGTGTTGCTCCTGGGGTGGCTTTGGGTGTTGGCAGAACAGAAACGGGTTTTTGGGGCTGTGGTGGCAGAGGTCTGGGGTAGCACTGTTCTCTGGGGTGTCCCTGCTCCCTAGGGCTGACATAGTTAATGTGCAGGCTTTGGGTAGATTTGCCCTACATGCACCCTGGTGGCAGTGGGCACAGGGCAGCTCTCCCCAGCACAGAATCCCTCCTCAGCAGCAGCTGCTGCTGCACGGAAGTACATGAGAGGCTGCAGTTGTATGGGAGGAGGAGGAGAAATGGCCTGGTTGATGGGGTAGTCTGTGAGCAGTGGCGTGTGATGCTGAATTAAGGACCGTGTGGTGCTGAGCTTGTGATGGGGCTGAGCCAGCGTCTGCTCCGTGTTCAGCAGCTGCCTGCGGACAGCGTGGCTGGAGGGGCTGCTCTCCACTTGGCTCCAGCAATTGTCTCCTGCAGGATCCAGCGCTGGCTGGTGACCCCCGGATGCTGCTGGCTGCCCTCGTTCGTGTCAGAGCAGCGTAGGGCTGGGCTTGGGGGGTAACCCTGCTTGCTTTTCTCTGTGCTAGTCTATGATGCTGTGAGAACTGCCTCACTTAAGTTGCCCCAGGGGAGGTTTAGGTTGGACAAGAGGAACAATTTCTTCCCCCCCCCCCCCCCCCCCCATCCCAGCAGGGCTGTCCAGGGCTGTCCCAGGCTGCCCAGGGCAGTGGTGGAGTCCCCATGATCCCTGGAGGGGTTTCCAAGACCCCGTGGAGCTGTGGTGCTGAGGGACAGGGGTCAGTGGTGCCCTGGCAGTGCTGGGGACATGGTTGGGTTGGATGAGCTGAAAGGCCTCTCCCACCCCAGAGGATTCTGTGATGTGGTGGTTCTGTGATGGGCTGTGCAGAACAGGGTGGGTGGGCAGAGGCGAGCCATGTGCCATGGCTAGACAGGGCTGAGCAGATCCCCCTGGGAGAGCGAGGCTGCAGCCCATGGTCCAAGTGTGCCGCTGGCGTGGGGAGCCCAAGCAGTTGACTGGTCCCAGTCTGAGCCTTTGGCCACCATCCTGCTGCCTGCTCCACTCTGCTGGGTTTGCAGTGGTGCTGGGGCTGGGCTTGGTGCTGGTGCCACTGGGTCCAGTGCAAAGCTCCACAGCTGCCGCTTCTCTGGGAAGAGCCATTTCATCTTGGCTTTTGGGCTGCGCCTAGCTCTGTGGGAGGGGTGCTGGACACTCGGGATAAAATTATCCAGAACACCCACAGCATTTATGAGATTATGGCCCTGTTTTTTAAGGAGACAGAAGCATGCCCCAGCTGAGGTTTGTTTCTCTGAAGAAGTTACAAATTGTGGGTCTGTATCGGCAAAACACACTTGAAAGCTGTTTCCCGGAGCCTTGCGGCAGGAGCACTTTGGACCGAGATGCCCTGGGCCATGGGGCCCGGTGGTGGGAGAAGCTGGCGGAACGGAAATCCTCTCCGGAGAGCGCAGAGGTGCCTCCAGCAGCCAGCAGTCATCTCTGTCTGCAGCATGGCTCCGAGACCCTGCGAGGTGCCTGACCAAACCCAGGATGGGCACTGGCCGCCCACCTCACGGCCACTTGCACCACGGGTGTAACCGCGCAGCAGCTGCGCACGCACGGGTTTTCTATTTGCTTGTTCACTGGAAGCAGAGGGAACTCATTCCAAGGAATCACGGCTCAGCACATCACATAAAAAATGTATACGTAGAGAGATAAGAGCCTCTTGCAGATGAGTGGTACTTAGGAAGCTGCTAACTATCGGAGAGCTGGGGCTTACTGAAACAGCTCGGAAAGATCTAGAGGAGCAGCGACCGTGCTGCTCATGAGACTTCCTCCTCGAGGTTTCCAAGGGCTTTTCTTTGCCATTGTGTGCTGGCAACTCTTTTTCTTTTCCTTTTAAAATCCTGTTAAAGCCAGACTGAGGAGCTGCTGTAGGTAAAAATACCGTTTCCCTTGTTAGCTTTAATCTGTAGCAGCTCCCTGTGCCAGGTCAGCACGCACCAGTTGAGTCCAGGGAGGACATGGGTCCCTTTGGCATCAGCAGGAGCCTCACATGTCCGTGAGCAGCCACCTTTGTGGGGAACAGGGGCTTTTCTTCTCTCCTGAGTCGCGTCCAGGTAAGTCTGGTGTAAAATGGTGTCCACACACGTTGCTGGTGGTGGAAACAGTGGCTGGCTGTTTCAGCCCCACTTGGAGCCAGCATCAGCACTCGCGCTGCCCGGGGCGGGGGGTAGACCTGGGTGTGCAGAGAGAGGTGGTGTCCAGCTTCCTTCCAGGTGCTTACACCGGTGACACCAGGGATGTGTTGAGAGCTCCTGGCACGCGGACGGTGCCCGCTGGCTGGATACACACCCAGCCACACCGTGGTCTGCTCCCCATCTGCATCGCAAAGCAGGAATGAAAAGCTCAGAATCATGCTCTTGCATTTGTGTTCTCTGAGGTCATTTTTATCTCGAGGAATGGAAAGCCCTGTCCCCGCGGGCCGAGCAGTACCTGGCCACTCACCGTGGCTTCCTTCAGGAGGGGGCAGAGGTGGAAGCCAGCCTGTGACAGCAGCTTTCTGTGCCCAGAGAGGGAAGGGGGGGAGGGAGCAGTGATGTGCTGTGTTCCGGTGACTTCTTGAGGGTCAGGAGCATGGTCCCTGACCGTGGCATCCATCCTCTTCTCCTGGGCAGGCTCCTCTGTCCCAGGCTTTGCCTCTCGTTGGTTCTCCAGTACCACATGGATCTAAAATTCTTTCTTCCATACTCTGTTCTGTCTCAGCTGTGCAAGCAGTGAAAGGGGTCCAGAGCACAGGACTAGAGGTGTCTAGAGCACAAGGGTGGTGAGGAGTGGCTGAGGGCCCCTGGGCTTGTTCGTCCTGGAGAGAAGGAGGCTGAGGGGAGACCTTCTGGCTCTGACAGCTCCTGACAGGAGGCTGGAGCCAGGGGGGGTCAGGCTCTGCTCCCAAGGAACAAGGGACAGGACAAGAGGAACTGGCCTCCAGTTGCCCCAGGGCAGGTTTAGGTTGGACAAGAGGAACAATTTCTTCCCCCCTGTCCCTGCAGGGCTGTCCAGGGCTGTGCCAGGCTGCCCAGGGCAGTGGTGGAGTCCCCATGATCCCTGGAGGGGTTTCCAAGCCCCCCGTGGAGCCGTGGTGCTGAGGGACAGGGGTCAGTGGTGCCCTGGCAGTGCTGGGGACACGGTTGGACTTGATGAACTGAAAAGACTTTTCCAACCAAAATGATTCTGTGATTCTATGAAAAAAAGAAGAACATCAGGAGAACTTGATAGCTGGAAGGAACTGACCTCCAAAATGGCCTAAACCTGCATTGAAAACTTTGATTCCTGGCCAAAGCATCTGCTTTCTGCTGCTGTAAAAATCTCTAGCTGTCGATAGTCATATTGAATTTTTCACCCCTTTTAGGGGAGGATCAAACCACTTATGCACATGCTTTGAGATGCTTTTTGATTACAAGCTGCACATTGTTTTTCCACAGGAACCGGCCTCTTTCGGATCAGATTAATAGCGCTCGATGAATGAAGCAGCTGTTCTGCGTTTTTTTATCTTCCTTATTCACTGTGCAGCCCCGTGCGGCAGCACTATACGCTGCTCAGTGTGGCACCAAGCGTGACATATTTTTAAAGTCCCTTTGTAGATTTTTTTTATTTTTTTTTTTTGTGTGTGTGTCTGTTTTGTAATGCAAACATTTGAGCACTCTGCCAGCATCCGGATGGTGCGGTCTGTAGAAGAGGATGCAGATCCTCGGTGTAACAAACAGTTGTGTTTTATCCTCCGTCCCGCGCACCAGGCTGAGTGTTGGGATTGCATCCGCAGCAGCTGCTTGGTTTGCTTCTTGAGCAAAGGGAGTGAGGTGGTGGCCAATGTTTGCACACCAGTCATTAGTGGTTTCACACCAGTCATGATCATGGGGCGGATTCCTTGGCTAAAGTGCTGTGGTTTCGATGTGGCTTAACAGCCAGTGCTAATGAGAGAGCAGCCCTGGGGAGAAGGACCTGGGGATGCTGGGCGGGAGGAGCTGGGGCTGAGCTGGCCCCGTGTGCTGGCATCCAGAGCCACTGGCACCCTGGGCTGCAGCCCCAGCAGCGTGGGCAGC
>JANVCC010000130.1:655870-736327 GCA_025345505.1 Todiramphus chloris collaris | reverse complement strand
TGGATGGAGCAGGGGGGGACACCAGAGCATCTCCAGAGGGCCTTTCCAGCCCCCACCATGCTGGGGTTCTGGGATTCTGTGTATAACTCACAATAGTATAGACTCGAAGGTATAACATCCTGCATATTTAGGATGCAAACTTTATTAGTGTCATCTTATTTCCTTTTAATATCTTCACTGTTTCATTGCCCTCAGATGCCACCCACCTTTATTCCTCCGATCATGTCATTGACATTTTTATTGTCACTGCTATCGCTTCTTCAGCCCTCAGCTGGTTTGATGGTGGCATATCCATGACAATTTTGATTAATTAAAATCATGCAACCCAGATGGCATGAAGCAACATTAAACAACGCCTCTGAAACATGGTATCTACTGCATTACCATGGTCCAGTAATTTTATAGTTCTTGATAGAACTGTCAGTCTGGTGAGGGTCCTGCTGTTCCTGCTGGTGTCAGTTGTCCATAACTGCTTTGGCCTACAGCTCAGCTTTGCTGTAGACCACTCACTGCTCCTCTCAGCTGTCCTGACATTCACAGGTCATTGACATCGTTAAAGGCTGATTAATTAACCAGCAGGCTAACCTAACAAAGTCCTCCTCCCTGCATCTGATTGGCTCTTCCTTGTTACTGGTTAATCAATGGAAATTCTTTTGTTGTTGTTTTTATACCCATCGTTTGTCAGAATTGACTTCCACTGGAGCAGAGAAAGCACTGAGCGGTGGCTGGGGGGGAGAGGCAGCAGGTCCCTGGAGGCAGAGCGTGCTGGGCACCAGGGTGCTGGGCTGGGCTGGGCTGGGCTGTGCCGTGCCTTGGGGAAGGGTTTGGGAGGACAGAGCTGGTGCTCACTCAGAGACAGGGTGGGTGGGGAGCACTGGAGGGGATGGGGTGCAGCATCTGCTGATGGGTGGGAAGCGTTCACAGCCCCAGTGCCAAATGGGAGGTTGTGAGCATTGGTGCCTGCCTCGGTAAGGGAAAGGCGCTTTTATTGTCTTCCCTCACTAATGTTTATGGCATTAACTTTCTGTGTTATGAGGTGATGTAGTTGCCACAGGGAAAGCGGAGACAAGGCTGTGCCCCAAGTTCTCATGGGTGATGTCAGGGTGAGCTTAACAGCTCCGGGTGCTCTGCTGCTAGAGCTTGGTGTCTCTGGAGCCTGTGCTGCTAGAGCTTGGTGGCTCTGGACACTGCACCAGTAGAGCTTGATGTGGTCTGGACACTGCACCAGCAGAGCTTGGTGGGGTCGCAATGCTGCACCAGTAAGCTTGGTGGCCCTGGATGCTGTGCTGGTAAAGCTTGGTGGGGTCTCTCTAGCATGGTCAGGAGCTGAGGCCACTTGAGCGAGGCACAGATGATGACTTGAAAAGTAGAAGCTCAGGCCACCTCCTTGTGGAGAGCACACACCCTTCTGCTACCTTGTTCTGTAGGATTTTCACCAAATTGTTGAGCTCTGGGCTCTCTCACCTGCTGATACCACTGAGTATTCTGAGCAAACACTGATGTATCTTGTCAAGATGGGATTAAAGCACATGTTTCAGGTTGGAATTGTCGTTGTGATTTATGGTTGCAATGAAAAATGATGTCTGAAATGTTTTATTTAGAGTCATAGAATCATGGAATGATTTGGGTTGAAGGTACCTTTGAAGCTCATCCAGTCCAACCCCCTGTGGCAAACAGGGACGTGCTCAACTAGAGCTCAGACATGCTCAGAGCCCCATCTAACCTTACCTGGGATTTGATAACACAACCCCTTAGAAGTTAAGTAACACATACTTATAATATTTTCTTTCTCTGTGTTTGTTAATGTTCATCCTTCTGTTGAAATCCTCCTTTTCCCTCCTAGTGGTGTTGATGAAACCTCTGCACCTTCTCCTTAGAGCTTCCTTGTAGATGCTGAAAAGCTGCTAGCAGAGGGATTTTCTCAGGTTCTCACAATATTCGGTGAGAGTCCTGCCTTTCTCACCAGTGTTATGAGAAACAGTAGGATGGTTTTTGTAAGCTGGACCAACACCTGGTGTTTTGCTAAGTTCTGTTTATGGTACATTGGAAAAATATTTTGAAATGGGTATTGTAGGACGTTAGCCAATCACCCTAGGAGATGGGTGATCACTGACTAATCACCCTATGGGGATAGGGTATAGAAAATGGGTTGTAAATTAATAAAGTTGCTTCTTTTGCCTGCTCTTGCTGAATTTATATATTGCTGCATCTCTCCACTCCCGGCATAAACAGCGACACTTCCTCAGTGTTCATTCAGTTGATACCCTTGTTTGAGTTAGCATCAGACCAGGTGGTTGTTCGGATAAGATTTTTCATGGTAAATGACCATTTTTCTCTTGCTGAGAAGCCTTTCTTAGCTCCAAGAAGCTGTAATTTTTCCATGGTTGTTAAGTCGTTTTTAGCCCACTGTGTTTCCCCAGGTTCTTATTGCACGGACAGGTTCTGTTCTTGGCTTTTCTTCACTGGTTTGGGCTACATTTCTCCTACTTTTCGTGCCGTTGCGACCAAAGTAGTTGCATCCTGCCTCAGGCTCTTTGTTTGGTGTGGGAAGCGGGATATCGATTTCCATAGAGGCCCGGAGGAATCTGCAGTATTTAAATGCAGCAACCTCTGCAGCTGCTAATAGAAGAAAAATGCTAATATTTTTTAACTGGGTAAAATATGGGAGTAAGGCAGCCAGTACAGGCCCTCCTAATACTGCTTTGCTTGCTGTTAACTTTAGTTTATCTGACAGCATGTGGTTCCTGTGTACGGCGGGGATTTTACTGGAAACCTGGCAACACCGTGAGGTTGTCCCGTGTGAACCTGGCGGCTGCGGTTGCCTGGGAGCAGCCGAGCTTTGGGGTTGCTGTTGGGAGGCTGCCAAGGCTCCGCGTGTTGGACAGATGCTGCCTGAATTGATCATCAGGGGAGTGGTTAATAAATTTATCAACGTGGTCATTAATTTGTTTAATTACCCGCTGCCGGGGGGAGGAGGACGCCTGTTGTGGCGTCTCGGCTGCTCGCTCAGCGGATGCCCCTTTGTGAGGGACTGGGAGGGTGGCGAGGGGGGGAGTGGCTCTTGACGGGCACAGACCGGCCCAGGGCATCGGGCGACGGCACCCGTGGGGTTACCAGCAGCGGGACCCTGGCCGCAATGGTCCCTTAGCTGAGGCCTCTGTGATGGTGGAGAGCGGGGATGTGCCAGCCTGAGCGGAGGCACCGAGCACCTGGAGCTCAGGGTGAGCTGCGCAAGGAGGCAGCGAGGGAGAGTAAGGAACGAACCGAATGAGCAGCATAAAGTGCTGGGGAAGTTTCTCGAGAGAATGGATCGGCAGGTGAGTGCTGAAGCAAACTGATTGAAAAAAACCCGAACCAGCAGGTAATTACTGAAGGAATTGATGAGTAGGTAGTAATAATGTGTATTGTCTTTTCACTCAAAACAGTTATTGTATCAGGGAAGAGAGATTAGCAAGTAGGAGTTGTTGAAGCCATTTTAGCAAGTGCCTCAGTGTCAATGTGCAGAGCTAAAGACCAATGAACTTGGACGTGGTCGAGTAGTTATACCCTTAATGGAAACCAGGAAAATTTATCACCTGGAAAGTAATTTCTGTTGAGATTCAAGCACTGCATTTTCAGAAGACCATGTCTCCCTAATCTTATTTTAATTCCTTAATAAGAGAGACTGGATAGAAGAGAGCTGACTGACAGGACTTATCAAAACTTCAAAGCAGCTTGATGGAAAGACTCCTGAGAGGGCTGTAGAAGCTCCGTGTGGAGAGCAGAAGAGCCGCAGTGCACCGGGCGCAGAGGTGGGCACAGGAAAGCGTGACCGAAGGGTGAGGTCTTGTCTTCAGGAGAGTTTGGCAGGGCCCTGAGGGGCGGGAGGGAGAACCTTGGAGGTGGTGACTGTGTTCAGAATGTTACTGATTTTCAGAGGAGCAGAGGAGAGCGTGGTGCCACCAGCTCAGAGCACAGAGGGTCTGGTCGGGAGCAACAGGCAGAGCTGCTGCTCCCGGAGGGGTGAGGACAAACCCTGGGGGGTGAGGCAAGGGACACGCTCATGGTGACTTCTCCCCAGGGAACCCTTCCACCCATCAGCAGGTGGCTCAGGGGCTCTCTTGGCTGGAGGTGGGTTACCTGATAACCCCCAACTGATGTCTTCTCCAGGGAACTGTAGTAGTCTGAATGCATATCAAGTATTCGTGCTTGCATCAAGGATGGGGAGAAAGGAAGCTGTGGGGAACGAGTGGCCTCTCAGCCTCACCTTGCTCCTTGGGAAGATGATGGGTCAAATCCCCTGGGAAGCCCTGGCCAGACATGTGAAGGACAGAAGGTGATTTGGAAGAGGCAGTGTGGATTTACCAAGGTTAAATTGTACCCAACCAACCCTATTGCTTTCTCCATCTGGGTGGCTGTCTCTGAACAAGGGGAGAGCAGGAAAGGCTGGTTGTCAGCCCTGGGCTTAGGGTCTGTGGCCTTGGAGATGCTCAGCACTCGCCTGGCCACAGCCCTGAGCTGCTGCCGGCCCAGAGGCAGACCAGCTTTCTCCAGGACCCTTCTCCTGGGCTGAGTCTGTGACTTGCTGGAGCTCCCCAGTGAACACAGGCTGTGTAGCGAGGAAATGCCACTAGTCTGTCCTGCTTTGACTCTACCAGTTTCACTTAATACCCTCTCGAGTTTTGTTTTGAAAGAGACTTTATTGCTGGTGGGTAGGAGTTAGTGTAATTTAACAGAAATGATGCACTTGTGACAAACAAGGTCTATGTGCAAAATCTGGGAGTCTTAAGTATGGAGAAAAAGGGTCCAGGCACAAAATTAGGCTGTTTGTTGAGACCTCGAGGCAGAGGGAGTGTAGGTTAATGTAAGATGGAAGAAGCTGTAGCTTTGGAGAAGAGAGGGTTAGTAAACTGTAACCCAAGAGTTATTGCTGCAATTAGAGTCAGATCTGGGCAGGGTGCTGGGGCTGGGTTAAGCTGAGTGCCCGCCGGTGCGCACCGTGCTGATTTGTGGTGTGACTATGCAGGTGAAGGTACCTGGGAGACCAATTTGGAGTCGATTGCCAGCGCCCGGCGGCGTGCTGCGGAGCGCATCACCGCGAGTGTGTCTAATGAAGATGTCCTATCTGTCACCTTGTCCCGTGGTGTTTGCATCAGTTCCCAAGGCGATAATACCTGTTTATCTTTCCTGTGACACTTTTGGGTTTGTCACATTGCTTCTTCAGATTTCCTCTTTCCCAGACTGAAGAGTTTTGTCTGTTTAGTTGAGCCTCACACGGATGCCACTCCAGCCATTGATCTTCCCTTCCTTGTCCACACCTTTTCCACTTTTGGTATGGCCTTTCTGAACAGGGAGCTGGAGCTGCAGGTGGCTGTGATGCCAGCATGCCAGGGGCACACACAGGGACATGGTGGCACTTCCTGCTCCTTTGGTCCCTGCTGGTCTGTTGGGCACCTGGTAAGCATCGCTGTGGTGGGCTCACAGGACTGCTGGCCACAACCAAGCCACAGTCAGCTTGGAGCCTGTCATCGATGGCGTTCTGCTTGTGTGGGGTGATGTACTGTGCTCGTCAGCCCTTTGGATCTGTGAGCTCCTTCCACTGGGTTTTGCAGTCAGTTCTGTTTTGCTATGCCAGGTACCTTGATTGGTGTCTCACAGTTCTCCCCTTCCCAGACCATCCCAGAGCTGTGAGCATCACAGGCAGTGTCCCGAGTCCTGCTGGACTCTGGCTGTGCCTGCCCTCCCTGGACATCCCTGGGTCAGCTGCCTGTGCTGGGGAGACCCTTCCCTCTCCTCTCCAGGCAGCAGAGCTGCACAGAGACTTCTGTAAGAGGGCAAGCTCAGAGAGGAGGTTTGGGGAACCTAATCAATAACAGAAGCATAAAACCCCCAATGGATGAGGGTTGGTGTTGATGACACAAACTAAGGGGCATTAAAGAGAGAAACACGAGCTCCTTGAATGCCTGTGCAATGTGCTAAAATGAGCGTGTCAGCGCTGGAAAGGTGCTCAGTGGTTAGAGCAAGAAATGTAGTTCCTTGTGGATCACAAGGATCATAAAGATCCACTGAGACCTTAAGTTCAATTAACCCCCGAGTTCTTGTGTTAACAGCCTGATCCATAAAGATCTTATGGATCAATCCATCAGATCTTTAGGGACCAGGTTGTTTGGACAAGTTAGAAGTGACTGGTTTGCAATAGGCTAAGTATAAAAGCACAGAAGCAGGAGTAAATACATTACCTCTGCTGGCAAGTGTTTCATCTAACTAAAAGCAGCAGTTATGAGTAAAGGTGTGAGCATAAGTGCCATAAATAAGAGCAGAGAAAAGCCCCAGTGGGCCAGGCCAGTGGTCTGTCTGACGCAGTATCTGTCTCTAGCCGCGGCCAACGGGCAGGCTGTTCAGGGGATGCACGAAGCCTGGCTGCTTTCTGCAGCCCATGCTCCTTCTCTTCCTGGGTTGTTGTTTTTTTTTTTCACACATGTAGAGCACATTAGACCTGGGCCCATCAAAATAAATTATCTTTCAATTCATTCGAATGAAATAAAAATTGTATGGGTAACCGAGGACTGATGTGGATCTGGAGAACAGGGAGCGGTGTCCAGGAGAGGACGTGGGCTGTGGCCGTCCGGAAGGAACGGGGCACTCGGAGTGAACCGAACCCAAACGGCCACCCGCCTGAGTGAGAAGTGCGAGCGCACTGGAGATGGAGCAAGGGGACAATGAGTTGAGGTGAGGACTTTATTTTATAGCTGTATGTGACAGCTGGGAGACAGATGCTGGAATATTGCCTCGGGCTCTGATGCTGCACTTTAAAAAGTGTATTTAAAATTAAAGAGGGTGCTGAAAAGAGCAACAGAGATTACTTGAGATCTGGAGAAAACGCCTGACGGTTTATGAACATCAGCCTCTTCTGCTCACGCTAAAGAAGGCTGAGAGGTGACAGTGTTAGATGGAGCACTAAAGAGCGGGTCAGTACCACCGAGAAAGGGAGAAGAAGGCCTTATGATTGTATTGGAAATTAAGGGAACTCAAATGTTAGCAAAGACAAACCTTCCTTCATCGAGGAGGAGTGTTTGCTTGCTCATTTATCCAAGGAGGGAGCATGGTTTCCATCGTGCGATGCTTTTAGGCTCATGTTGGGTGCTTTTCAGGAACCTGTTAGCCAAATTTAAGTAATTTAGCTCATGGTGGGAGTTCCTGGTTGACACTTACAGGGCAGTGATGCACTGCCCAGAGGAGATGGTCTTACAGGCCCTCTTGGCTTTGAATTTGATGAATCAGAGGGCGTGCTGAGTATGTGCTATGAACGCAGCTGCAGTCTCCTCTTTTCACTGATTTCTTCCATTGTCTAGTCAAACTTGATTCCATTTGCTCCTTTATACTGAGAAGTTCTGTATCTCTTTTGCATGTGTTTATGAGGGCCTGTCTATCCATCAAACTAGTGCATCTCAGTCTTGATGCTGGATGAACATAAAATCTTACTCCCTCTTCTCCAGAGGAAGCTTCTCTCTGCATGGCTTCCTTTTTTTCTAGCCCCAGGTAGAGCTAAAGCTTCCCAGGTCCTCCTTTTCCAACTGATCACAAGTTAGAGAGGCGGCTGTGGTCGTGGTGCTGCAACGAGCCATGTGGGAAGCATTCCCAGGTCTCTGAAGGTAATAGTTGTCTCTTCAAGCTGTCTGGGGCTCTTTGGTGGGGCCAGCTTGATTTACAGGCCCAACACTTTTGTGTTTCCCTCTGTGCTGTCTTTTCTGCGCGGAGAGATCAGCAGTTGGATGAAACCGGTTGGCGATTCTGCTCCTCAGCAGCCCTTTCCATGCAGGTGGCTAATCACAAAGCCCTTGTAGCTCTGTGTAAGAGGGAGGTGTTGCCTGAACCAGTCGCTTGGAGTTAATCAGGAGTGGGATCTCTTTAAACATTCATTTCAAGCTGCGTCTGTATCAGCAGCAGCTGCTCCTCTGAAAGCACTGACTGGTGGCACTATAGGATGGGGCTGGTTGTCACTGTCAGTACTGCTGACGGGTTGCAGTAACGGGCTCTTGGACTCTTATTTTTTAAATAGAAGTAACTGGGCGGATTCCAGTGGCAGGCAAGGGATTCTGGGGATGGTACAACAGTCAGCAGCATCCTTCCAGGCTTACGAGCTGCAAGCGTTTTGCTGGAAAACCTGCAGAGCCCCAACACTTTATCTGCAGCGCATAGCTCTGCCGAAGGGGCTCGTGCGCTGGGTCCTTTCCTGCTGGGAGCCGAGACCCTCCCTCCTGCCCTTTATCTTGTTTCCTTTTGGTGGAGGCAGCTTCTCCCAGTGTGGCATTGAGCACAGTGGATGGCAGGGCTGGAGCTTTCCTCAGGAGGTGATCTAAGCCCAGAAACTCCTGTTGTTTTGCCAGCATACACAACTTGCTCTCTAAGCTGGTCCCAGTTTGCCTTTTCCCCGCATCCACTGCACAGAAAGCTTTTGCTGGTTTCTCCTCTCCTTTAGTGAAACACAGTGGTGGTCGCTCTGCCCTGGTCCCTGCAGAGCCCAGCCCCTTCCCTGGACCACAGTCACAAAGAGAAACAAGCTGCAATGATGATGCTGAGCCCATCCCACGGTCCTTGTCTGGGGGCTGCCCACAATGGAGGCTGCTGCCAGGGCTTCTGGTGGGAGTGCTCTGGGTGGTTCCCCATCGGGGCAGTCTGGGGGCTCTGATCCCCTCTCCCGCTGGAGTGTGAGCGAGGCAGGAGGATCCTGTGGGATTTCACACCCAGCGTCTGCCCCAGATCGCAGGAGGAGCTGGCTGCTGAAACTGCTGCTGAAGGGGATAGGCCTTTAATGAGGACCTGGGAAGAGAAGAATGTACAGTTGGAGAAAACCAAACATAATATTTCAAGGAAAGGTGAAACTGTTACCTGGGGTTGTTTGTTTTTCACACAGCACCTGTTCCTGTAACTTTGTCCCAGGCCCAGGGCAGCTGCTTGCTCAGTGCCAGGCCTGGCCCCATGCCGTGGGGCTGGGAACGCTCCCCTGGGACACTCCAGCTCCCAGCTCAGACGTGGTGTGTTCGTCCCGTGCAGACCGCTCGGTGCCTCTGGTCACCTTTGTCTTCTTTCCCTTTACCTTTTTCCTGTTTCTGTTGTTTCCTGAAGGACAGGGCCACCAGACCTGCACATGATGTAGAAGATCTGGATGTGCTGCCAATTCATGAGTGTCATAGCAGCCCTTTCTACATCACTTCAGCCCAGATCCCAGCCTGGGCCCCACGTGACTCTGCTGATGAACCTGTGTCAGGAAACCTGCCTGGTTGACCTTCACCTTTGTTTACTCTATTGCTACTACTGGGCAGTGTGCCCTGGTGGCCAAGAAGGTCTCCAGTATCCTGGCTTGTGTCAGCACTGGGGTGGCCAGCAGGAGCAGGGCAGGGACCGTCCCCCTGCACTGGGCACTGGGGAGGCCGCCCCTGGAATCCTGGGGTCAGGTTTGGGCCCCTCACTCATTCCCAGCAGGACCTTGGGCTGGAGCGTGGCCAGAGAAGGGCAACGGAGCTGGGGAAGGGGCTGGAGCACAAGGGTGCTGAGGAGCGGCTGAGGGCCCTGGGCTTGTTCAGCCTGGAGAGAAGGAGGCTGAGGGGAGACCTTCTGGCTCTGACAGCTCCTGACAGGAGGCTGGAGCCAGGGGGGTCAGGCTCTGCTCCCAAGGAACAAGGGACAGGACAAGAGGAACCAGCCTCAATTTGCCCCAGGGCAGGTTTAGGTTGGACAAGAGGAACAATTTCTTCTGCCCCGTCCCTGCAGGGCTGTCCAGGGCTGTGCCAGGCTGCCCAGGGCAGTGGTGGAGTCCCCATGATCCCTGGAGGGGTTTGCAAGCCCCCGTGGAGCTGTGGTGCTGAGGGACAGGGGTCAGTGTTGCCCTGGCAGTGCTGGGGGAGCAGTTGGACTCCGTGAGCTCAAAGGTCTCTTGCAATGCAGAATGGAAGAGATTCCTCTTCAGTTGGGGATCCAGAAAGGCGCTGTCTTGCTTCTGACACTTTATGTCAACAGGAGACTCTGCTGCAAGCATTTTGGAAGCACCTGTGAGTGTTGGTTAGCAGGCCAGCCCTACTGGTAGGTGTGGGCTTCCTCCAGGCTCTCCCCGTGGGTCTGAGGTGTGACTGCAGAAAATAAGCACATTTTTCAGCAGTGTAGATGTCGCAGATCCCGTCCGTGTTCCCAGGATAGAGGCCAGGCCTTTGGGCAGGGTCCCGGTGCCGCTCCTGGGTATCAGCATCTACCCCCTGCATTCTGCTCCCACCCTGGGGGTTTGTGGGACGGGGTGCAGAGCGGGTCCAGCACCGGGCAGGTCTGCGCTCAGGTCATCTCCGCTCGAGCGTTGGTCGGGGAGCTCTCGTTCTGTGTCTGTGAGACCCTTCGCCTCAGCTTCCTCTGCGCCCCGCGAGGAGCCTACCCCACGGCTGATCCTCATGGGAAGAGTCCTTGGGACCCTCCTTGGGTGACTCTCATTCCATGGTCACCTGCCGGCCTCTCCCACTTTCCACTGGGCTCCCTCTTCCCCTGCGTGCGTTGGTTTGGACGCTGCCGGTGCCCTTGTCGTTCCGCGGCGGGGTTGCGCTCCCTTCTGTTCCCGTTCAGAGGCGACTCCCGTGTTCCAAAGGAAGTCTCTTGCTTTTGATAGATTCCTCTGCGCTCTTGGTTTGGCTGCTCCTGCTTTCTGCAGGGGCCTCGCAGAGGCTATATTTCCATTTTTGC
Source organism: Todiramphus chloris collaris (assembly GCA_025345505.1). Lineage (NCBI taxonomy): Eukaryota > Metazoa > Chordata > Aves > Coraciiformes > Alcedinidae > Todiramphus > Todiramphus chloris. Next base: position 725,626 of record JANVCC010000130.1, on the reverse strand, counting down.
CATACATTTGGCCAGAGCTTCTAATGTGATATTATGAAATGCACTCCCTGCTGCCTGTAAGCCCATTACCTTTTCAGCGGCTTCTTTTTAATTTCCTTTCAACTTTCTCATTTGTGTGCTCTTCGATGAAGAATTTTTGGCTTTTTTGCTCTTAAGGGATTGTTGAATGTAAGTTCTTTCTTCTCATTATTGCAGGGTGGCTCTTGAATAGATCTTGTCTGTCATCCTGCGCGTTGCTGGGGATTGAGTCTGGAGCTCTGAGCTCTGTCTTCCTGTGGGAAGGAGTCAACCGTGATGTCTACCAGTTGAGAAGATGCACTGACTCCTCTCAGGAGTTGTTCCCGAGGCTTTCATTGCTGTGATCAGAGCTTGCAATTGTATGGAAGGAGTTGTATCCGCAAACTAGAGTGAGCAGCTTGTTCCGAAAGCTGCACCCACCCTGTCCTGAGCCTGCCCGTGGGCTCTGGGACCTGCCCGGCTGCAGGTTGGGTCTGCTGTGCCATGTGGCTGCCACGGCACTGGTGCTGCCATGCTTGAAGGTGCCTCCTTCTGCTCCTTGGGATCCCTCCTGGGTCTTATGGGGACTGACACAGGAACAGCACTGAGCCTCTCGTTTCAGGAGAGCATCAGGAGGAAGGGCAGAAACCTTCGTTCCCCTGAGGCTTCGGGACTGGACAAGGCAATTTGGTTCCTTTTAAAATTAATGTTGACTTCAGTGCCCAAACCCTCAGGCTTGGGAGCAACACGCACATGGCGTGAGCTGCTCTGAAGTGCTCTCTGTGGGCTGGAGGTCCCTGTGCGGTGGTGGCAGGTGCCCTACACTGTCCATGTCTCCTGATGGAAACGGGATGGGCGCCTGGCACAGCACCTGCGGCTCAGGCAGCCAAGTGCAGCTCTGCCTGCAACCAGCCCGGTGCCAGCTGGGACCTGCTGGGGTTGTCCCACAGAGGGTAGAGGAGCCCTCAACGCAGCAGCTCCTGGGTCAGTGAGTCTCATCCCCTGTGCCCAGAGCTGCTTCATCCTGCCAGTCCCTGCAGGCTTCAGAGTTAGGGCTGCACAACAACCGCCCTCAAAGATCTCCCTGCAGCCCTTCTGGCAGGGGCTGGTGGGGTCAGCCGCGCGGTTTTGGATTGCTCCCGGAGCGGCCGTGCTGCACTGTGGAGCAGAGTAAGCAAGTTTAGTTGCAGGATCTCTGGTATGAGGAAATCGTTAATACACGTGATGGTGTTTGGAGGAACAGAGTCGTGAGAGGTGTTCAAGTAACTGGATTGTGCCCGCAAAGGGCTGTGCAGTGTTTTGACCTCACGGCTGAAGGATTCTGCACTTTTTACCTTCTCATTTCTGATGCAGGTTAAAGACAGGGACAGATACACCACGGGGTGCAAGTTGTTCTCTCTTTTACACATGAAATGTTAATACTGCCCAGAGTATGTCCCTGCAGGATAAAGTTTGGTATCAAATTCAGTGGCTTTTATGCCAGGACCTTCCCACATCCAGCGCTCACACTTGGGCACGTGTCCGCGTGCCTGTCGGTGCTGCCTTTCCACTAGCTGCCTATTTTCGTACTCAGCAGCATAATTGGACAGTGAGGAAGAGTCCTAGGGGCTAAATAAGCTTGTAGCAAGGTGTACACAATGTGTATTTTTCACATATGGGTTCCTGAAGAATGATACATATTTTTCTTCTCTTCAAGGACTAGAAGAGAACAGAGCTGGAGTTTCTCAAAGGTGTTGAACTCCTGAAACTGAAAGCCGGGGAGGGACTTATTACAAGGGCTTGTAGTGACAGGACAAAGGGTGATGGCTTCAAACTGGCAGAGGGGAGATGTAGATTAGAAACAGGAAGGAAATTCTTCACTCTGAGGGTGCTGAGACCCTGGTACAGGTTGTCCAGGGAAGCTGTGGCTGCTCCGTCACTGGATGTGCTCAGGACCAGGCTGGATGGGGCTCTGAGCAACCTGCTGTAGTGGGAGGTGTCCCTGCCTATTGCAGAGGGGTTGGAACCGGGTGATCTTTGAGGTCCCTTCCAACCCAAACCATTCTGTGATTCTATGATTCCATGATTCCCGACTCCTCACATCCAGCAGCTGGCCACCTCTTCTTCATACCTGCAGTGGGACAGGCCAGCGCTGATAAGGATGCTGGCTCGCCGACACAATCAGTGATGAAATAGATAGTGCTGACCTCTGCTTGCCTTACAGGCACACGCTGCCAAGAGCAAGTTATCTGCGCCCAAGAAAAAAGAGCTGTAACATCAGCTTGGTGGCTTTGCCTCCCACAGAGGCTCCTCTGGACGGTGGTGGGTGGGCTGGCACTGGGTAGGGCAGTGCAGGTGCTGGCACCCGCAGGGGCATCTGCTGCTCTCTGGTCAAAGCTGTTTAATTTTTTCAAAACAGACCTTGCTTGATTCACAGAACCAAAACAGATGCTGTAAAGGGGATGAGGGACTAAAACAGGCCCTGCAATTAAATTCTGAGGGGTGAGTGAGGATGAGAGGAGCCCACAAAAGTGATCCGAGGGCTGGAACCTCTCTGCCAGGCTGGGAGAGTTGGGGATGTTCAGCCTGGAGAAGAGAAGGTTCTGGGGAGACCTTCTGGTGGCATGCCAGAAAGATGGGGAGGGACTTTTGAGCAGGGCCTGTTGGGACAGGGCAAGGGGGGATGGTTTGAACTAAAAGAGGGAGATTCAGACTGGAGAGAAGGAGAAATTGTTGGTGCTGAGGGTGGGGAGAGCCTGGCCCAGGCTGCCCCGAGAGGTGGTGGCTGCCCCATCCCTGGCACCATTGCAGGGGAGGTTGGCCGGGGCTCTGAGCACCCTGCTCTAGTTGCAGATGGCCCTGCTCCCTGCAGGGGGGTTGGACCAGATAACCTTTCAAAGTCCCTTCCCACCCAAACCAGTCTGTGATTCTGTGACCCTATGCCTGGCGTGAGTGTTCTTCTCCTGGTCCTGTGGGGACATGGTGAGGCTGTGGCAGGAGATCTGCTGCTGTAGCTCCATTGAAGCTGCTGGACGTGCTGCTGAGCACACGAAGCTGTGGATTGGGTCTGTCTGTCTGGAATTCCATACAGAAGTCTGCGGTCAGGCCTCAACACCTGCATGGACAAAACAAGGACACTTATTTTATAAGATGTTACAACATACAGGGTTTTAGGCTCCACAGCACGTGCTAGCAGGATCTGCCCAGTCTCATCCTTCTCTAACTCTTTTTTTCCCCTTCCTTTACCCCACTGACATGGATAAGATTTGTGTGTCTCCCTTTTTATCCTTCGCCACAGTCTGACTGCGACTGCCCCCGGGTGCAGCTCTGGGGACAGGACCTTGGTGGTGCTCAGCTCTAACTGCTCTCCGTGTCTCTCCACAGAAGTGTCTACGGTTGAATCCAGATGTCCCTGTGTGGGTTTCCAAGCAGCGCATCCTCTGCACCTTGAACCACAGCCTGAAGGATGTGCTGAACTACGGGCTCTTCCAGCCCGCCTTCAACGGCCGGGCGGGCAAGTTTCTGGATGAGGAGCGTCTGCTGAGGGAGTACCCCCTGAACCCCGACACTCCTGTCCCCTACCTGGAGGTAGACAACTTACTTTTTATCTTTTTTTCCATGTGCATGTATCTGTATGTACACATAGAGCTCTATATACATAGGTGTATGCATACATATGTGAGTAAGCACGTAGAACGTCTGTGATTCCTTCCACCGCAGTCTCTGCAGGCACCAGAGATATTAATGCCCCCTGTCCCCCTCCCCTTTTTTCCCTACTTCCCTCCCAGGAGTGGAAGCTCAGGAATTTGTGTGGGTGTCTGTTTACTCGTGGTGAATTCACTGAGGGGAGGCTGAGGCAAATATCTCTGAGTTTTCCTTGCTCGTGACTCTGCTTGAGAGCTCCAGAACATCTGCCACGTCCCCAGGAAACAGCTTCTCTGTTTTCTGACCCCGTCGATCAACATTTCTCCTTTTCTAGTGGTGTGTGACTGTCCCGGGAGGCTGCAGTAGCAGAGGGACAGCTGGTCTCGTAGGTATGGAGGGAAAATTGTAGGGAGATCTTCCAATATGAGGCCAAGGCACTTGAGTTTGTTGCTTTATTTCACTGACTGTAGAGACTGGCACACAACTGTGTGCTTTGACAGCGAGTGACCGCCCCGGTATGGACTCACTTCTCTGATGAGCACGGAGGACAATCTGGAGTATTTTCTGTTCCAGAAAATTACCTAGAGCAGAGATTAACTGCGGTCCCTCTGTACTTATGCTCACTGGGGGCTTTTCTTTGGCCTGGGATTCAGGTGATGGCATGTAGGTGTTTATTCTGAGGTGACCCGCAGCCTTTCTTGGGCTCTGCTGGCTGTCACTGTGGTCATCCCCATTGGCTGTAGTGGGACTCTAGTTACCTGCATGTGGCTGCTAAATTTAGGGACGTGCTATATTTTGCCCACAAAGTCTATTTAGAAAGCATTACACGCTTAAGCTGCACCAGCTCTTATAAATGCAAGCGTGACTACTGTTATTATAACTAATCCTGACTAATTTGGAAAGAAAGTGCAGCACAATTTCTTAGCAAAGTAACATTTAATGTCGACAAAAACATTTGGAACAACATTAAGAATGCTTGCAAATAAAACCTACGAGGTAGTAAATTCCTTAATGTTCCTTATACGGGCTTTAATGCTCTGCTTTTGTATAATTTAGCATAATGTCCACACTTAAATGTCTTAGCACACGCATCTCAAGGCAGAGTTGACATGGGTATTTGTTGTGTGTCATTTCGATTCTTCATAACTTGAGAAGAATGGCAGCTAAGCACTGGAGAATCCTACTGGAAAGCCAAAAAAAAAAGGAATTTGTTTACAAGACATAAATCCGCTGCTGATACCACTGAGGTTTCTCAAACCCAAAGGACAAATTAGCCCTCAGGGCTGCATGTGAAGGTAATCAGATAAATGAGGGGTTTGCAGATGAGTGGAAAAGTGACATTAAAAGCAGGTGTCTGCGGCAGTTCCCTGGAGAGGGGCGATGCTGGCTCTGCTCTGCCGGGGAGAGCTGCAGGGACTCCGCGTTCCTTTGTCGGGATAAAAGAGCAGCAGCCACGCGGGTTGTTGGTGATCAAGCAACGCGTGCGGGGGTTGACCAGCTCATCTCCTGAGATCCAGTTACCCTCATGTGCATCCAGGGGTACTGACTGTATCCCAGATTATCTTACTGGTTACTGTCAGAAGCTGATTGTGTCCCTCTTAATGAGGCAGTTATTTTGTTTGCATGCCAAACACACCGTTGTGTTTCACCACTGTTAATCCTCACACATGCGGTTGACGCACGTTGTAAATTTAAATGAGATTTGGGAATTTTTTGCAGCTGTATGTCCTCCCTGCACAAGTCTGGTTCCCCAGGCTGGAGCAAAGCTGGTGGGGTTGGACCAGCTTAGGGTCAGCTGCCCACTTCAGTGGCTTCCTCAGAAGTTTTGCAGCTCAGTTCTGAGCAGGGACGTACAAGCCAGTGCCTCTCGGGTGAGGCTTTTGCCTTGCACCCGGGTGGTGTGCTGGGCTCCCGCGTCAAAGCCGAAGCAACCTGGCTCCTCCTGCAGCCCTGCCTTGCCCAGCCCCTGCTCACCAGTCCCTGCCCACGCAGCGCAGGGTGGCTGGGAGCCCTGTGCGTCCTTCCCTGAGGTCGAGGGCTGGCAGAGCAGCAGCAGGCAAGTGGTGGGCAGGAACCCGAGAGCGAGTGGCGACAGAGTGCTGTCCAGCTCATCCAGAGCTCTCCCAGGGCTCGGAGATGGAGTCTGGGAGTGGAGCTCCTTTGCAGACCCTCTACATGGTGCTGGGCATGAAGAGGAGTTGCCACGTGACTGTGGAGGGAGGAATGTGCAGAGGATCCCTGGCACCAGCAGCATCTCCAAAGGACCAACATCTGCAAATCAGTGGGCGAGACTATTTTTACCTTGGAACGATTAAAAAAAACCCAGTGTGTGTGTGAAAATGTCTGCCCAGTAGTACAAGTATGTGATGGACTGAAAGTGTGCTAATATTTTGCCAGTATTGAAAAGTAAGTGGGATGAGCTTGGTAACTGCAGTCCAAAGATAACTTGGTGTCAGTTCCAGATGAAATAATGAAATGTTGATGGAGGATTAAGTTCATAGCAACTCAAAATCTCAGAATACAATTCATGCATTGAAAAAAAGATCCAGTCAAACAAATCCGATTTCATTCTTTCACGAAATTGTAATTCTGCCTGGTAAAGATAACTATACAAAAGTAGCAGACACTTGGGGGTACTTGTTTTTGTTCTGCGTGCTATTCAAGTGCAGGATTAGTGCTATGAAACATCAGTAGGACGAACAACGCGGGATGGATAATCGGTGATGACAAGCTGTCGTCACTGCGATCATTGCTGCGTGGATGTGTTTCCAGTGGGCTTCCCTAGGGACCCATGTCAAGCTCAGTGGGGTTGCCCCAGGGAGCCGGGTGCAAATGTAAAATCCCTGCCAATACGTTCAGATTACACAAAGTTTGGCAGAGAGTGTAATGATGACAACTGCACTGTCCAGGTTGTTTGGTAAGTGGGGTCCCATCAACGTGTGATCTAAGTCACCAAATGACAGACATGTGGGGATGAGGATTGTTATTAAAGGATGGGCTCTCGCTGTGGAAAACAAAGTTTCTGAAGAAAATTTCTGAGCCTTTTGGTCAAAAAGCTTAATGGCATTTTGCAGAGTGCTGCTGAGGAGCAGTGTGACCCTGACACGTGGTGAGTGGGCTTTAGGAGTGGCTGGGGTAGAAGTGGCTGGCGTTGGAGCAACGCGTAGGTGACAGTTCGGGTACTTGAAAGGCCATTGGAAGGAGGTGCAGCACGGGAAGGAGCAGCAGAAGTGATCTGAGACCAGAAGAAAAGAGCCCTCCATGAAAGCCTGCGAGCTCAGCCAGCCTGTGGGAAGGTCAGCTCTAGAACCGACCCGGGAAACCATTCTGTTGCTAGAGAGCTCCCTAATTAATTAATTGTGAAGGAGTAGAACAAAGCCCACACCATCTGGAAGCTGAAGCCAGACAGATTTGTATGAAAAACTGCTCAGAGTTTCTTTAGTGAGGAAAATAATTAACCATTAGAGCAAATTGTGAAGGAGAACAGCATATCCTGGATCTGTTGTTGTTCTCAGGGCTGGGCTGAATGTCTCCAGGCAAGCTGACGTTTGCTGGAGCCGCTCGAGAGTGGCCTGGTGCTGAGTGGGTTCTGTTCATCTCATATCTGACATTCTTCCTTCTTGCAGTTCCGGTACAAGAGGCGTGTGTACACCCAGGCTGTGCTGGATGACAAGCAGTTTGCCAAGCTCCATACAAAGGTAAGGCTGGAGTCCAGCTGGCAAGCTCAAAGCCCTGGCAGCATGTTCGGCGCTGATGGTGGCCTGCCACAGAGAGGAGACCAGGTTGGGATGTTTCAGTCTCCCCTGCTTGCCAGGCTGCAAAGCACTCGCGAGTAACGGATGGTTCTTGCCGAAACCCGGGGTGGTTTAGGTGGGGGGCGTGAGCTGAAGGAGCCCTTCGAGCTGTGGTGGGGTGCCCACGCGGGGCTAGCCTTGGACCGTGTCCGTGTGCCAGCAGACAGGTGTGTGGTTGGACGAGGCTGAGCGAGAGAGCGTGGCCTCAGCTCCCCGTGGGCTGGTGAGGCAGAGGAACACGTGATGGGCCGGCTGAAGAGAAGCTTTATTCTCTGGCTTGGAGGAGTCACTAAATGCCTGGGAAGCACAATGGTGCACATTGAGGAGCACGCCCTTCCCCTCCCCAGCGAGAGGCTGCTGCATGCCTCCACCTCACATGCGACCTCCTTGCTTTGGCTCTGGCATTAACCTGTGTGTTTGGGTCAGGACTTGTCTGGTAGGACCCTCACGTGAAGCGGAAAGTGCTCTTCGTCTACTGCAGCGATCAAGGCATGTATCAAGATGAATGGTGCTGAGTGGACCATGTGGGTGTTTGGAGAACAGGGACCATGGCAGGAATGGTGCTTTTGCATGCATGGGTGTTTCCTGGGAGGAGAGGTGCCCCACCAAAACCACTGGGCTCCTGCCACGGGTCTGCAGGGCGCTGCTTTGTTTCTGGTCACATCTGCTCTGCAAAAGACAGGTTAGGGTTGTAAATTTTCAGTGAACAGGTACAGCAGCAGGAGCTGAGCTGGGTGGAACCACAGACGTAAAGCGAAGGGAAGAAAACTTTCTCCCAAAGAGCTTGACCCACCCCAAGGGTAAAAATCTTGTCTGTGGGAAGATAGATGCAGGTCCTCTCTTTGGTTTGGAGAAGCAGCTTCTCTGTCATTTGTTTGCAGAAGCAGGTCCTCTGTCTGCTGCAGAAACAAGAAACGAAACGCTCTAAGGGTTCAGGTTTGACTCATGAAGATTAAGGTCATGAGACTTCTGTCTGGTGACATAAGAATGTCCAGGCAGCAGATCTAGAAAGCTCTCAGCATCTTCCTGGCACCAGGAAGCGTGAATCACGGTCCTGAGCCTTGCCAGGCTGCCAGAGGGAGGGCTGGAGGCACTGGCCACAGGGCCACCCGGGTGGCAGCATCTGGGGACTTCCCCTAGACATGTGTAGTTGCCCTAAAGGCCCTTTACTGAATATTCACTTAATCTCCATGCTCTAATTTGCACTTAAGGAACAAATTTCCTCCATGTTGTTTCTTTATTTTTAAACCATCCCTCGCAAGACTCTCCATCCCCTCCTGCTTTTGCCTCTTTTCCCAGAGCCCGTGGGCAGTGAGGAAGGCTGCGGGGCTGGCGATGCCGCAGGACCGTGCCAGGGGTTCGCTCCCCATGCCGGGCGTCCCCGCGCTGGCTCCGGGGATCGCTGGCTCTTCCAGCTCTGCGGGCGGTGTGGGGGGCTCTGCCGCTGTCAGCATGTTTAGGGGTCGGTGTTTTCTTCTGGGAAGGCAGGTGCAAGGAGCTGATGCCCCTGCAGTGCAGTGTGGCCCATACGTGTCGCTGGGGGTGTGAGGCTTCCCTGTTTTTCGGTGGCTCAGGCAGGGGAATGCCATTTTTTCTGAGACGTGGTAACTTAAAGGGCGGTGAGGGATTAGCTGTCGGTCTGATAGGGCAGCGGATGCGCTGCCGAGGCTGTGGTACGTGTGAGATCTTTATGCCCGTGGCTAATGGTGTCCTCTGAATGAGAGCAAAGTGAAGATGCTCAGAGTTTAGAGTTGGACTTTTACCAGGAAGATGCAGTACTTGAATCTTTTATTGACCTTGAAACATGGTTCTTAACTGCCATTAAAAAAGAAACACAAAAATAAAAACAGCTTCTTTTTTTTTGAGTGCTGGTGGACTTGTTCTAAGAAGCAGGGAAACTGGTTTCTCGTGTTGCTAACGATAACGAGCCAACTCAGTGACATCAGTCCATGAGCCTCGGTCCCTCGCGCCTCTTGGGATCTTCAGGCAGTGACATTTCTTAGAGGTATTTTTTCCCTCAGAATTGCAGCAAACCGTTTAGAAATGGGAGTGCAAAAAAATGCATGTTAGAAAAGGGCAATCCCATTGTGCTTATAAACGAAAATCTGCGCAGAAAAATCCTGGCATTTACCGAAATGTCCACAAAGGACATTGTGCTGCCGAGGGACTCGGGATATTACCTGCTCGAAGGGGAAAGAAGCAACACGTTTAAAAGCCACTTAAAGTAATCATGAGCAGGGAGGCCGTTACTGACAGCGCAGAGCTGTCGGACCCCCGTGCCGCAAACTGCGGGTGCAGGCGAGCGGCAGCGCTGGTGTGAGGCTGGGCGGCCGCAGGCAGAATGAGGGTGACAAGCCACGAGAGAAGGTGTCAGCGTGGTGGGAGGAGGCAGTGAAAGGAGCCAGTCCAGGCCAGGAGGGACCATGGGAAGAGACTGGAGCGGGACGTGGGAGCAACTGCCCATGGTGGTGCCACGTGTGAGGGGCTGTGCCCACCATCGATGCAGGAGGGTTCTGCGTTAGTAGTGGCTGAGGGTGAGCAAGGCTGGGGCAAGGACTCGAGACTTGAGGATGGAGAGCAGGGTGGTGTCTTGCTGTTTTCTCTTTAGTAAAACTGTCAGTGCCATCTGCTTCCCGTGGCCCCCATCTTCAGCTAGAAACACATCAGACCTCATCAATGGCTGTATCCTGGCTCTCTGCTGCAAGAGACCTCTTGCTCATCTCTGACTTCTCCTTCTCCGCCCAGACTAACAAACAGGCGAAGGGCAGGACAGTGGGGGCTGATGGCTGAGAGCATGCAAAGAACTGCCCTGGGTGGCCACAGCCTGTCCAGCCCACCACCCTCCTCTGGTAACAGCTGACCTGGATTCAGCGTGGCTTTGCAGAGAAACAGAAGGGTGAAAGTGAAATCACTGGTGGGTTGAGAGGAAGATAATTTAACAAGTGAAGCAAAAGCTGCACAAGCAAAGCAAACCAAGGGATTCATTCACTGCTTCCCATCCATCACAGGCGGGTGTTCAGCCATCCCCAGGACAGCAGGGCTCCATCGTGTCTGATGGTGAGTTGGAGACAAATGCTATGACTCCAAATGTCCCCCCTTCTCCTCATTCCCACAGCTTTTATTGTTGAGGATGACACCATATAGTCTGGGATGTCCCTTTGCTCAGTTGGGGTCAGCTGTCCTGGCTGTGTCCCCTCACAGCTCTCCGTGCACCCCCAGCCTGCTTGGTGGCAGGGCAGGGTGAGGAGAAGAACAGCCCATGGCATGTCCCTGTGACACCAAGACCATTTCCAGCACAAATCCAAAGCACAGCCTGTGCCAGCTACTGTGGAGAAATGCAGCTCTCTCCCAGACAGAGCCGGTACATCCTGGCAGCATCCCTAGGCCGGTAGGCAGCGATGGTGGGGGCTGCCCCTGGTCCTCTGCCAGGGCTGGGCATCTCCACTGTGGGCTTCTGCAAGGCCCCCGTCCTGCTGCCCTCAGGGTGCTCCAGGCGGGTGTGGAGACGAACCAAGCTGGATGCTGCAAAGCGGATAAAAGTTGTGCTGCATCATGAAACCAGTGATCTGATGTTTCTGTGGGAATCAGTGAGGGGTCTGTTTGCTGCTGCCTGATGGCCTCTGTGGGCAGGCAGGCAGTGCGAGGGAGGGGGTCGGTCTTCTCCAGCCTCTTCCAGGGCTGGCGACCCCACGGCAGCTGCCACGCTCTGGAAAGCGGATGCTTTGTCTTAATTCCAGCTGCCTTTTGGAGCACACTGCACCCTGAGAAAATATTGGTAGTGGAATTGCTGGAAACATCAGCGTGTACTTGGTGAGAAGGGGTTGTGTTGTCTTTCTGCTCATGCAGAGCACCAAGCTGAGTGCCTGCAGTTGGCTTCCCCCAGCACCCAGCCTGCACTGAATAGCGAGTGACAGAATCATTTCTCTGCAAGAAGAATATCTCATTTATCTTCTTTCATTTCTATTCAAGAGAGAGAGAGGCTTGTTCCCTTGCACCAGCTTCCTCTCAATGAGCTTTTCTTTTCTGGAGGGTGTTGGTTTTCCTCACAGCTCGGTGCTAGTGGAGGATAACGGTCCATGGCTCAGCCGCTGCCGGCCAGGCGGCTGGAGCTGCACCCCGGTCCCAGTCGCTGGCCTGGCACCAGCCTCCTTCTCACTTTTGTCATCAAACAAAAGCACCTCAAGTGTGCTCTGGAGTCACCTGCCAAGGTGGGTGTTTTGGGTTAAATGCCTGAACTGAGCTGAAGCAGCGGAGCTGTGGTTTGGGCAGTAGCCCACAGGGTAATGGCAGACCCAGGTGTTGGCTCCTTCTGAGGATCAGAGAATCACAGAACTGTTTTGATTGGAAGAGCTCTTTGAGCTCATGGAGTCCCACCATGTCCCCAGCACTGCCAGGGCACCACTGACCCCTGTCCCTCAGCACCACAGCTCCACGGAGGGCTTGGAAACCCCTCCAGGGATCATGGGGACTCCACCACTGCCCTGGGCAGCCTGGCACAGCCCTGGACAACCCTGCAGGGATGGGGTAGAAGAAATTGTTCCTCTTGTCCAATGTAAACCTGCCCCGGGGCAACTGGAGGCCGGTTCCTCTTGTCCTGGGGCTTGTTCCATGGGAACAGAGCCTGACCCCCCCTGGCTCCAACCTCCTGTCAGCTCCTCCTCCTCAGGCAGGGATGCAGCTTTTCCTATAAGAAAGCAGATCCCAAGGACAGGGATTGCTTCCCAGAGGGTTTCCAGGTAGCAGGTGGGGATGCAGGAGGGGTGAGCTCATCTCTGTCACCATTTCCTTACAGACCTCATTGGTCCGGTTGTGGGACGAGAGGGTCCCACCTGCCTGCGGCTCTGGCCCCAGCCCCTGCCCAGGTTGTGCCGCCTGGCACTGCTGGTGAGAAGGCACCTGGCAGATAAGAGACTTCAGGCACCCCTTAAAGAAGCGGGGTGGAGACTTTCTCTGAGCTTGCCTTTTATTTACATCCTTTTTTGCTGGGTCTTGTGTTTTTTAGCTCCCCAGACAAATCTTGCTGCACTCTGGTTACTGTGGCCGTTTGAACAGCTAGATTTGCAAATCGCCGTGATCCTCACCCTACACACGGTGCTTTTGCTGGCGGGAAGATCAGTTATGAGTGTTTGTTTAAGCCGTTCAATGGCTTTATATAAATACATTAGGTTTTAATTTTTGCACGTCGAGAAGGGGATGCCGTGCCGCTGCGCGCTTCTGGCTGCGGTGTGGTTCTTCTGGTTTGGATCAGGCTGCATTGGGATGAAAGCTGAATTTCAATTCAAATCAAAGCAAAACAATATTTTAAATTGTGTCTTTATCACTTAAATAAATGTTGCTTGAATGTACTGGACGCAGAAGCCGTAAGGTAAATTTGTCAGTACCTCTCTTTTGTATTTAAAGCTGACTGATCTTTTAAACAAAGGGAGATTTGCTTTGTGTGAGTGGTTCTCATCACAAACTCTCAAAGGTATTTAAGTGCCAGAAAACAGGGAAGTATCTAGTGAGATTTCAAAATTGCCTAAGCGGTTTAGGCATCTGCTGAGCTCCCCTTGATTTCAGTGGGAGTCTGACATTTGCTTACTCTCTTCATGTCTCGTCACCTTAATACATTGGAAAACCTGGCCCCAAATCCCTCAAGTTCTTAGAATAATGAGATCTCATTCCTTTCCCACCAGGGTTTTATTCATAGACTGGGGGAGGAAAACAAGCTTCCGTACTTCCTCAGTTCTCACATCTCCTCTCAGCTTTGAGCGAATCAGTCCAAATAATAGGGAAAATATTCTGTGTTTCCAGTTAAAATGAAACGGAAAGCGACCAGATAGGAGAGCTTTGCTGTGCAGCGTAAGTGGCAAACCCAACGGGGAGGACTGTAAATACCAGCATTGGCTTGGGTGTAAAAAGTGGATATAATGTGCCCAGCAAGGGACGGGGCTGTGACGTGTTTGTAGTGTGTGAGTTGGTTTCCAAAGCTAAGAGTGTTTCGCTCCTGATTCAGAAGGCAAAATGCGCGCTGGAACTGGTGGCTGTTGGCAGGGGGGTGGTTTGGACTGAGACGTTTTTATACATGCAGGGAAATACAGATGTTGGCTTCAACTGCGTGCAGCCAGCTCAGGATAAACCGGCATGTTCTTAAGGTGGGAGATGCCTTCAGTGTAACTGGAATTGCACTGAAGTGGACAGAGCAATTTCCTCTGAGTTTTGCTTGATCTCCCTTTCTGTTATTTCTGAAGTCTGGCTCTCGGTGTAGCTCCGTGGAGCTGCCTGGGCAGGAGCAGGGTGCCTCCTCAGTGTGCGAGCATAGGAATGATGATCTTTCTCTCTGTGGCCATCGGAATATTGAACTGGAATGAAAAAAATATATTTTCCTCTAACTTTATTTTGGAAAACAACTTAATTGAGCTAATTACTTACCTCTCTGTTGATAAATAATAAGAAACTGAAATCAGTCGGGTAGCAGGTGGCACTGGGTCGCTCTGCTTGCACACACTGCTGCTCCCTGTGCCCTCAGTTGAGTTGCCGTGGTCGCTCCAGTCACTGCTGTGTTACCCCAACCCGTCGTGGGGCACCCCGTGCCGTGGGACACCCCATGCCATGGGACACCCTGTGCCATGGGACACCCCGCACCATGGATCACCCCGTGCCGTGGGGCACCCCATGCCATGGGGCACCCCGCTCCATGGATCACCTGCCGTGGGACACCCCGTGCCGTGGGGCACCCCGTGCCACGGATCACCTCGTGCCATGGGACACCCCACCCATGGCTGCTCGGCCGTGTCTCCCACCGCAGCTCTGCCTCTGCTGCACACACAGCTCCCGCTGCAGCTGAGCTGCAAACCTCATCAGAGGCACCTTCTATGCTGCCTTTTGATTTTTTCCCTTTTTTGGTCTCTTGTTATGCCTTAATTCGGGTTTGGTCGTAAGTGGGGCAAGGCTGTCACCTAATTCCCGTGCCTGGGGTTCTGGTAATGCCATAAAGCGACGCCTCCGGGGAGTGGGCTTTTTCTTTGTCTGTGGTCTCGGTTTTCTTTGGCATTTTCACTGTTCCCTGAGGTCTGGGACTAAACAGGAGGGACAGATCTGGGCCAGGGAGGGTCAGGAGTCACTGTGCTGCTGTCCTGCCCTCTCCTCACAGTGTGACGTGAACTGCAGCAACCTCTTACCATGGTCGCCGAGCTGCACATCTGGAGCCCTCTGCAGAGCAGTCACCAGCTGCAGGCTGCTGTGGGAGAGTGTTTCTCCATGTAAAAATCAGCAGGTCAAGTGTCTGGGCTTTATAAATGATATTTGAAGTGTTTCTGTGGATTTGGTCCGAGACCTTGGATTTGGTCTGAGACTGATGAACCTTCTTTGTTTTTCATCTGGAAATGAAGGGGACTAATTGATTTCCCCCCCCGAGGGAAATTCCACGCGTAGACCCGTCAATAGAGAACGCAGATCCCAGGATGGAGGGTGCCTCTCTCTGCATCCTCCCTTCGCTCATGCACTTGCTCTTCAGTTTTCTTTCTAAATATAAAAAGTGCCATTAAAAGTTGACCCAAGTCCATCAACATCCTACTGTTGAAAACATGTTTTCAGTTCCTGAGCACCTAGAAAACTAGAAGTGTAAATGAGCAGGCTGCTGCTGGGCACTGATGGTCTGTGTGGGACACGTTTCTGGGGCTGTGATTGAGAGCTGCTGGCAGAACCTGAGGAGCAGGACGTTGGGCTAGTGCCTGGGATTTTCTGGGGGCAGCATAACCTGTAGATGTGGTACTGAGAGACGTGGTTTAGTGGTGCCCTGGCCGTGCTGGAGGAACAGTCGAACTTGATGGTCTTAAAGGTCTCTTCCAACCAAAAGGAGTCTGTGATTCCATGAGTCTGCGGCTCTCTAACAGTGACACCGCTGTCAGCCACTCTGGCACATGGCGAGGTTCCGAGTTTGCCATTGCAGGGAGCACCCACAGTGTCCTGGGAGGCTGTGGGAACAGGGTCCTGCATGGGCAGGGACTGCCAGCACCATGGGGATGGGCCACGTGTGCGGAGTCCCTTCCTCGGCTTGTGTCCTGGGACCACTGGTGTGGTTCCTGACAGGACTGGCCATACCAGTCTTGGCCATGGGGGTTTAGCGGGGCCACATGTGGAGCATCATCCTGTTGGGTTAGGTTGGTGCTGTCTGCTGAATGCCTGTGGGGAGTTGAGGAGGCTTGTGGACGAGCTGGAGTGGAAGGAACAGGGTTAAATCTGCGCAATCGGGTGATGGTTGGGAAGAGACATTTTGGGATGGCATCCTGGAGGCGGTTGCTGGAGTTATCAAGTCCTGTCTGTGCTATTGCTGGCAGGCAGCTGTGATTTCCTTCAGGGTTTCTCTACGGCTTCAGTAGCTGAAGGGATGCTGGAGCAGGAGGTGGATTTTGCTTTCAGCTACCTGTGAGGCCAGGGGGGATCTGGGGGAGAAGTGTCACTGTGGGTTGGGGGAAGGTCTTGCCACCCGGAGAGGCAGTGGTTGTGCCCTGCTGCATGGCTCCTACTGCACGTGGACGTTCCCAGCACCTTCCAGTGTGGGTGACCCAGCCCCTTTTTTACCCTCTGGGTGGTTTCTCCTCACTCGTGTGGCTGTGTTGGGTCTGTCCTGGCAGGCCTGCCCAGACTGGTGTGGTCTGGAGGGACGTGGGAGGAACAGCTGGGGATGGGCAGGGTGGTAGAGACAGGCAGTGGGACTGTGCTCTGCACCAGGGGGTCAGGGAGCTGGTCAGGAACCAGCACAGGCCAGTGGAGCTGCATTACCACAGGGTTCGCCTGAGCTAATTGGGTTTGCCTGAGCTAATTAGCTCTGCTGAGATGGAGCAGCATTGCAGGGGGTTGGGTGATAGATAGCTCTATGATTTTAGATATGTGACCTGCCTTGTTTATGGTGTGGCTCCGCGGTGCTGACTGCGGGGGAAAAATCATGCTCTGTGTTCTAGGCTTGGTTCTGCAGATTAACTGCACACAGACTGGGTTTGGTTTAGGTCAGGTTCACAGCCCAGCATGCAACTTCTCTCATCCTTGGAAGGTTTCATTTTGGTGATGTTTTCTGTATAACATCTTGCCATGGTCTCCTCAGCACATCAGAGAAGTAGTGCAGGTGAACTTGTGAGGCACATTTTGAGATTTGCAGGCTCCTCTGTAGCTTTGGTTCTAAAATTATTAAGTTCTTCCCCTAGAAAGTGAAATTTTGACAAAATCAAAAGACTGTGCAAAATAATATGTCATGGAGTTGTGTTTAGGAAGCCTTTCAAAAGAATTGGACGCGTTTCTGCATTCTATTTAGTATTTTCAGAACTTTTTTTTTTCTATTTTCCAACTGGACATTTTCAAAATGAAATCTGAAACATTTTGCAATTCATTTTACTTCATGAAAGATACAGTTTTTACTTTATCAAATTAGGGGAAAATGATAGAATCATAAAATGGTTTGGGTTGGAAGGGACCTCAAAGATCCTCTTGTTCCACCCCCCCTGCCATGGGCAGGGACACCTCCCACCAGAGCAGGTTGCTCAGAGCCCCATCCAACCTGGATCTGAGCACATCCAGTGATGGGGCAGCCACAGCTTCCCTGGGCAGCCTGGGCCAGGGTCTCAGCACCCTCAGAGTGAAGAGCTTCTTCCTCATTTCTAATCCAAATCTCCCCTCTGCCAGTTTGAAGCCATCATCCCATGTCCTGTCACTACAAGCTCTTGTAAAAAGTCCCTCCCCAGCTTTCTTGTAGCCCCCTTCAGATACTGGGAGATTACAATAAGGTCTCCCTAGAACCTTCTCTTCTCTAGGCTGAGCCCCCCAACTCTCTCAGCCTAGACTTGTGGGAGAGGTGTTCCAGCCCTCTGATCATCTCCACGGCCCTCCTCCTCTTCTAGAATGGGGAAGCCCCTTGGTGATTTGGACTTTGATTGTGCTAATTCAAGACCTTGCTTGTGTGCCTACAGTTCTGAACAGAACCTGGCCGCGCTTTCAGGAGCTGCCCTTTTCATTACGTTTGCTCTCAAAGCTTCCTCAGCCTGGCCCCACAGCAGAGGGGTTCCAGTGCTTCGTTGAACATGTTGAAATGTGTTTGACCGGGTGGAAGATCCGCTTTTCTGCGGCGTGGTCAGCCGGCTGTGCCGTGGTCCGCGGGAGCACGAGCAGTTACCTGACGCTCGGCTGCAGCTTGGCCGCTCGGTTCCAGCCTTTCCCAAACACTTCCCTCAGCTCATTGCTCAGGATTTCTGCTGTGTCAGACGCTTTCTAGGGTGCCTTTCCTAAAGCTGGCTGCTGCTGCTTTGATTAAAATAAGCTCAGCACAACTCAGCCAACCTGCAAGCAAAGGTCTGAAAACGTGTCCTGGCAGTGAGTGTGAGATGGGTGTTTGCACACCGTAGCCCGCCAAGCGCTGCCTGCCTGGCAGAGATGCAATTTCTAGAGTCTAGAGGTTTAATAAAATAATGTCACCAAGTATAGCTCTCAAAGGGAAAAAAAAACCAAAACCAACCCAGAAACAACTGGGTGGACTTAAAGGAGAGTCTTTTGGGCACTCAGTCCCTTCAGGAGATTTAGTCTTTGGCCAAAGACAGCAAATTATACCCAAGGATAAAGCACAGTTTCACAGCAGACATTGTAGCAGCTGTAGTTGGACCATACAACAAAGGGTGGCATTCTAGTAGCTTGATCTTTCCCCCAAAGTGAAGTTCAGTGGGCAGGTGGGTGATGCACCCTTCGAATGAGTTTGTGACACAATATGGTGTGTACGACTTTGCAGTGAGACGTGGATGGAAGCCAGGGCAGAGCTGCTCATGGTCATAGAATCACAGAATCGTTTGGGTTGGGAGAGCCCTTTCAGCTCCTGGAGCCCAACCGTGTCCCCAGCACTGCCAGGGCACCACTGACCCCTGTCCCTCAGCACCACAGCTCCACGGGGGGCTTGGAAACCCCTCCAGGGATCATGGGGACTCCACCACTGCCCTGGGCAGCCTGGCACAGCCCTGGACAACCCTGCAGGGATGGGGGGAAGAAATTGTTCCTCTTGTCCAATGTAAACCTGCCCTGGGGCAACATGAGGCCGGTTCCTCTTGTCCTGTCCCTTGTTCCTTGGGAGCAGAGCCCGACCCCCCCTGGCTCCAGGCTCCTGTCAGGAGCTGTCAGAGCCAGAAGGTCTCCCCTCAGCCTCCTTCTCTCCAGGCTGAACAAGCCCAGGGCCCTCAGCCGCTCCTCACCACCCTTGTGCTCCAACCCCTTCCCCAGCTGTGTTGCCCTTCTCTGGTCACGCTCCAGCCCCTCAATACCCTTCTGGGAGTTAAGGGGCCATCCGTGGGGTGCTGCTCATCTGGCACCATACCTTCCACAGCCAGCACTGTGCTGCATTGCTGATGAACATGTAAAGTTACATGAGTGTTGATGTGCCTGTGTCACAAGTGCGTGCAACATGTTCACCTGCCCTCCTGGTGTGAACAAACTGAAAGTGCCTTAGCAGGGAGCTTGTGGTGAGGGCAGAGGTTGGTGACTGGCACCCCCTGACTGTTTCCATGTGTGATCTGGCAGTCCCAGTCTTGAGTAGAGGGACAGAAGGACAATGGTCCACGTAGATTTGTGTCATAGCCTCCTGTGTCCTGGCTTCTGGTAGGTGCTGCCCCATTATTCCTGATGGTTGCCTCGGGTCTCCTAAATGGGGATATTGTTCTGGTGGCTTCTTTTTTCATACTGGGCTTTTAACACAGTGTATTGTATGTTTTCCTGGGGTGTCATGGCTGCAGGCAAATCTGAAGAAGTTCATGGAGTACGTGCAGATGCTAAATGTGGAGAAGGTCTGCAGACTGCTGGAGAAGGGACTGGACCCCAACTTCCATGATCCGGATACTGGAGGTGAGACTGGCTTTTCCAGAGAGGGGACAATGACAGAGCAGGGTTGGGGGAGAAAATCTCCTGGGGACGCAGTGGGAATTTGGGGGGGTGGTTGGTTGTGAGGGGGGATGTAGCAAAGGCTATATTGCCTGAGACATAAAGCTTGGAACAGAGGGATGTATATTGTATTTCTTAGTAGTGTGTCTTTTTATGATGCTTGGGTTTTGAGAGCAGGAAGTTACAGAAGGCACCTGGGAGGAGATGGTGTGCGTGGGAAGGCTACAGAGTCTGGGAACATGGCATGAAATGGGAGAGCTGTGGGGCCGTGTGACTCTCAGTGGGATTCTGGGGAGGATGAGGCCGTCTCTGGGGCTGCCAAGTTGGGCAAATGCAAGTTGCTGCCCGAGGATCTCCTCATGAAGCAGTCAGAAGGTTTGAGAAGCCTGGTGGCTGCCAAGTTGGGCAAATGCGAGTTGCTGCCTGAGGATCTCTTCATGAAGCAGTCAGAAGGTTTGAGAAGCCCAGTGGCTGGAGTGATGGCTCTCGGGTTGTGTGCTGGATCCTGGCTGTGAGAAGTGAGAATCAGGCTCCAGCATGTTTTCCTTAGTGATGGGGCCGTGAGGGAGGACCTCTCCCCATCTCCCCTCTCCCCATCTCCCCTGCTGTGATGTCTCGTAGTTGTCTTCTCAGAGAGGAGTTGCTGCTTTTGTTGTTCCTATTTTAAAGTAATGCAGCTTATTAGTATTTATTATAGAGTTGGTCTTTGTGTGAGTCATGGGCGTGTTTCCAAGCCATGAGCAGACTCCAATCTGGTGATTAATTTCCTGTGTTTCTGGTTCAGCTGCATGGTTTTTCAGGTTGTTTCTGAAACACTGGCTGCCTCTGTACTCAGAAATTCCGTGTGTCCAGACCATTTTCAGCACCAAGAGCAGGCGGCTCACGTTGTTGACCTCGCTCATCCTCTCAGCCTCCACGGCTGCATCTGAATGGCCTTTTGGGAAGGGCCTCCTCTAGCTCCTAAGCTGGGGCAGCTGAAAGCTGGTGCAGCCAGACTCTGGCAAGGAGCATCTGAACAGCACCCAGGAATGTTTGTACTGCTCCATTTGCTGGTGTAGCCACTCCGTCTGAACCTGCCAGGGTGTCCTGTTGAGCAGCTGCTCGCACAACAAATAGCTGCTGCCTGCAAGTGCCATCCCCGTCTACCCTGGGGCAGGTCCAAACAGCTCAGCTCTGGGTGGGCTTCCTTTTTGCCCAGGACCTTACAAGCATTTTGAGGGATCTTTCATTCTAGAGAAAGTCCTCCACTGTTCTAAAGCTGGTTCAGCTTCCCAGAGTACCTGCACGGCGTGCAGCGGGCTGCTTGAAAAGATGCTGGGAGAGTTTTGGATCTGACACGGTTTGAACCCAGATGTTATTTCACAGAAGGGTTGAGGCTTGTAAGGGTAGGCTCTGGAGTACTGAAAAGACTGTTAAATGGAGAGGGGGAAGAAGCAAAAACACCTGACCCAAACAGTCGTTTGGATTGGCTTAGAACCAAGGGCAAAACCAGAGCTATGAGACATGAAAATGGGCTGTTGGAGCAGAGGGAGTCTTGGACACCTCACTTCTGGAGTCCTAATTCTTGGCAAAACCACTTTGTTACCGTTTGCTTTATGGTCTGTTTCCCGGACATGGAAGAATGACATAAACCTGCTGCTCTGTGCTCACGGGCTCCTGGAATTGGAGAGCAGACGGAGCCCATGTGCATCCAGCCTGACCTCCTGTATCTCGCAGGGTGTTCTTCACCCTGGTGTGTGTGTTCTCTAAACAAAGCTTAAACGTGTTTCCACAAAGTCATCAATCTGGATTCAGGGAGCAGAAGATCTGTGCCTTTCCTTCGTTATTTGGTTAATCACCCTCAGTGTTTAAAATTCATACTGCATTTAAATCTGTGTGCTTCAGCTTTCAGCTGTCGTTACACTTTATCTTCTAGATTAAAGAGCACTTTAGTACCCGGTATGTCTTCACATGAAGGTATTTATACATGGTAATCAAGTCAACATTCAATCTTCCTTTCTTTAATTAAAGAGACGCCAAACTTCTCCAGTATTTCAGTTGAAGGTTTTTCCTCCGGTTTTCCTGTCATTTTGGTGGCTTATATGTCATCACTTCATTTCTGAGAGGTTTTTAAGAGCATGGGTGCCAGCCTGCTCTGGCCTGCTCTGGCCTGCATCACTTACCAAGGGCAGGGCAGCTCTTCCCATAGGCCCCTGCTCTCCAGAATTCAGGGCCATGTTTTTTGGGAGGATGGGGGTGACCGTGTGTCTCTGGGATGGGACCCTATGTTACATCCTGCTAGACAGAGGTGCTAGGGGGTTCCCCTTCCTGTACCTTCTCCTGCCTTGGGTCCTACCCCCACCTTAACCTGGAGTTACTGGTCCCATTTTGGCTGAGGAAGTGGAACCACTGAGCTGTTCCATGCTTGGGAGCTTTGTTTGTTCTGGGGAGGCTGTTTTAATTTCCGTTGACCTCCCATGCAGCCTGGGCTGGAGTCTGGAGGAGCGTGGCAGGAGCTGCTCCCACCCGGACCACTAACGGGGCTGGATGGGTCTGGCTTGGACCCCAGGCAGGAGCATTTCACAGAGCTGTGACCACCCAGGACACCACATCTCCTCCCTGATGTGGAGCATCTCAAATGCATCGTGCAAGATTTCCATGTCTGTAAGGTCCTGGTTCTGGGATTGCCTGGCCCTGATTGCTCCTTGTGCTCTTCCAAGCCTTGTGACATCTACAAATCTGATCAGACATCTGCATCTACCTCAGGATACTTGATGAGGATCTAGAGTAGAGTCAAGGCCTACACCCTGAAGACCTTCTTCAGCACCCACACGCTTGGCCACGTTCCTCAGTGACCGCTCTGGCTGCTGCTCTTCAGCTGGGTTTGTGTTCATTTGGAACATGCCGACTGACATTCCGCACCACTCATTTTTAATGCCTTGTAGGACTCAGCCGAGCATCAGTCACACGATCAATGTCGCTGTCTGCACCAGGCAGCCACGTGCTGTGCTGGGGGAAGGAATTACCTTGAGGTGGGAAGACCGATTTACTCAGAAGCTTGATTGGGAGATGTTTATAATACAGGTTTTCTTTAATACTGTGTCAGTTAAATTCCAAATCAATTTTTCCAGCATTTTTCCAGGACCGCTGTTATTTTTCTGACTTGTAGTTTCATGGATCATTTTACTTGCCCTGTTTTGAACACTTGCCTGACACTGCTTTTCTGCTGGTCTTTTTGAATATCCCAATATTTCAAAATGTATTGAAGTATAACTTCTCTTGAACCAGGAAGATCTTCAGATAAGGAGGGTGATACACAACATTCACTAGATGTAAACAGTTTATTCAGTCTCAAGCAGCTCATGGCAAAAATCCTTACTTGGTAGTGGAAAGGAAAATGAAGGATTTCCACAGCAGCAGGGTGAATTTTGCTGTCTGGATTTGTTAGCCATTCTACATTTTCTGCCTGGTGACTAACAGGCTTGCAGTGGGACTGGGAAGTTGTTGTGGTATTATCAAATTTTCACCTGGCTAGCTGGGACTTTCTTCTTTCCACATCATCCCCGGCTGGCTAGAAAGCACTCATGTATTTACCAGGTTTTTACTCAAGACATTGCGATCCAAGGTTGTGTTCCCGTGTGTTGGAGTGAGTTTTCCGCAGCATTTTCCTCCAAGCTGAAGTTGCCCTGATAGTGCAAATGTTATTTTTTTACAACTTGGAGATAAAACACTTGGTAGTTTTTTTTGTAGCTGGTGGTCTGCAACAAAATCTTACGGAGGCCTGTCCTGGGTTTGGCTGGGGTGGGGTTAATTTTCACCAGAAGCTTTGAGGGGCCACAGCCAGGAGAGGCAGGACCAAAGGAGACAGTGGTATGTTGGATACCAGTCATGAGGGGATGGGGAGATGGGGAAGCAAGTTCAGGTGAGTTCTGGCTGTGGAGCATTTGTGTCACTCACTTTTGATGATATTTCATGAGTATTATTGTTATTATGGTTGTTTCTTCTCTCTTTGTGCTCTATAAACTCTCCTTAACTCAGCCCGTGGGGTTTTACCTTTTTCTCCTGATTCTCTCCCCGTCTCACTGCGGGAACAGCCTCGTGGTTCTCACTTCCTGGCTGGGTCTAAACCACAAGGACCTTTTAACTGATGACTCCAGACACTGATCCACAGGAATTCGAAGGCCTGCCCTGGATAATCAGTGGTCAAATGAGAAGTGATGGGATTTTAATGCAAACTCTCACTCTGGTCCCCCTTGTGCCCACTCAGCACTATCTCTTTCTCATAACAAGTGGACATCCCTAGTATTCTCAACCAGTGTAATTCTCTGTGGAGTTCAGCACTAGCCATTCTATCACAGTTCTTATTACCAGTAAAAGCAACCAGTGTCCTTTTCCTGGATATCCAGCCTCCCAGGCTGAACACCCCCAGCTCTACCAGCCTGGCCTCCCAGCAGAGGGGTTCCACCCCCTCTGGATGTGCTCTGGCAGGTCCCTGTCCTTGTGCTGGGGGCTCTAGGGCTGGACGTGGTGTTCCAGGAGGGGACACTGACCTCTACCTCCTGCTGAAGGTCTTGGTGTTGTCAGCAGTGCCTGTTCTGTGATGCTGATCATCTCGAGCATTCAGTGGTGGTGCAGTCAGTGTTACACCCCAACAGCAGGACGCGGTGTAGGAGAACAGCACCCTGGTGGGGGCTGACTCCTTTAGCCAGAGGCATCGCCCTGTTTCCTAGTAGTGCTTTTCTTGCTGTTGTTAAGAGCTCGGTGCATTCTTATCTGAATTTCAGGGTAATGGGCAGAGAGAAAGCAAATTATTTTTTTCAGATTATTTGTTTTCCAGTACCAGTTTCCATACTGCCCTTTATGGGAGTATATTAAGCAGTGTGATTGATGTGTGTCAGTTGTTCTCCTTTTTTGTACCATCTTGTCCTGGGAGAAAATAAATATACATATGTGCAGGATGGTGTTTTATTTTGGTGAACAGTAAAGTAAAAATGTGGTGGTTCCATGTCCTTCCTGCTCTGTCTTTACATTAGACCAAGGGTGATGGACAGAGGAGTATTTTGTCTTGTAGTTTTATATTCAAAGGGCTTAACCAAGTCTCAGTTGGCCATGCAGGAGATGAGTTAAAATGAGTGTGTGCAGTCCTCAAGGGTGATCAAAGGAGGAGGCCTTTGGTTTGCCCAGACTGGGAAAGACACCGTGACACTGGGAAGGACACAAGACACTGGGGGTGGAGTGAGTTGCTGAGGATGAAGCAAGTGAGGTCTTGATGCCTGACCCCCATCTCCTTGCCAGTCCCTGTGGAAGCAGAGAAAGGGTGTAGAGAGAAAGAAGAACATTTATTTAATAATTTGTATCATAGTATGGTTTGGGCTGGAAGGGATCTTAAAGATCCTCCAGTGCCAACCCCCTGCCGTAGGCAGGGACACCTCCCACTACACCAGGTTGCTCAGAGCCCCATCCAACCTGGATCTGAGCACATCCAGTGATGGAGCAGCCACAGCTTCCCTGGGCAACCTGTGCCAGGGTCTCAGCACCCTCAGAGTGAAAAGCTTCTTCCTCATTTCTAATCCAAATCTCCCCTCTGCCAGTTTGAAGCCATCATCCCATGTCCTGTCACTACAAGCTCTTGTAAAAAGTCCCTCCCCAGGTTTCTTGTAGCCCCCTTCAGATACTGGGAGATTACAATAAGGTCTCCCTAGAACCTTCTTTTCTCCAGGCTGAGCCCCCCAACTCTCTTAGCCTAGCCTTGTAGGAGAGGTGTTCCAGCCCTCTGATCATCTCCGTGGCCCTCCTCCTCTTCTAGAATGGGGAAGTCCCTTGGTGATTTGGACTTGGCTGCCAAGTCAAGGCTTCTTTCTCCTACATGGTTTGAAAACCTCAGTCTTTTCTGGGTTGGAAAAATATCTGTACTGAATTTTTAACCTGGAGCTTTCAGGTTTATCAGTAAATTGATGGCGCCGTGGGCAGATGTCCAATGAAGATTTCAAGAGAAGGAATAAATAAATGATGGTATTTCCAGTGCCTGGTATTTAACAAAGACAGAAAAAGCTGCAGTGCTGGAGTGCTATTCTTAACTCCTCAGCCCTCCTTTGCAAAGCCGCTGTAGTAAATGTACTCTCCTTGTAAGATGAGCAGCATCGCCATTAGCGCTGCTCTTTTATCCACCGCGGCTCCCGGGGTGGCTCTACCAGGGCTCTTGCAAATAGGCCCTGACACCAAACGCTCCTTTCTGGGTGGCTAGGTCTTCAGCAGCGTGGATAATTACAAACACCATTTGTTCTCCTTCCTCGTACAGAAGTGGAAGTGGGGGAACCCAAACCCTTGAGGTTTTAGCAATCCAGGCCTTCAGCAACTAAAGCTTTCTCCTTCATCCCCTCCTGTACAGCGCAAGCGGTCCCTCCAGCCCCGTCCTGAGGCAGTTTGTAGCTGCTCTGCTGGTTTCTGAGGCAGTGAATGCAGTGTCACTGTTTCAAAGACTTTGCAGTAGAGATCCCTAATGCAATCTATTCATCTTCTCAGTTTCCCTAACATCTTTGCCTCTCATCACCTGGGGGAAAAAATATCCCTGCAGAAATTATTTGTGGGTCACCATCCATGATCCTGTTCAACGCAGGGAAATGAACAGTCTTACTTGTGGCCTCTTGAGTTTTCCAGGGAGCAGAGGGCTCCACGTGCTTATGGACTATTTCTTTTAAAGGAGATGAGTCTTATAACCCTGCCTCAGGTTTCAGTTCTTGCAGCTCAGAAGGCAATACGTCTATGTTGTAGGTGAGGAGGATGAGGCACATCTGCCCGGTTCACCTAGGCCACCAGAAACCTGTGCTTACTCTTGGTTTCCATCCCAGTGTGTGCTGTTCTTCCTGTTCACAGTTGGGAGGGGACACTTTTCCTTTCTTCTGCCATCAACGCAGCCCGCTGGTATCTCTGAATCAGTGATGGGTTTCTGGAGTCACCGGGGTTTGCAGCCCGGTCACGCCAGGGACCCCTCACGCCTTGTCTGTCTGGAGACAGATTGTTCTGAGCCCTGAGCAGTTCCCCTGCGTGCGGGGAGCTCCCCAAGGCACGCGGGGCTTCCCTGCCCAAAGGAATGCTCTTCTGCGGAGTTCAATCCAGTGAATGGACTTGGAATGACACCGGCTGCACCGTACAATGCTCAGAGCTTCGTGGAGCCATCCTCACAGCGGAGCCAACGGGCTGCTTCCTGTAGGTACATTCTAAGGGTGGAAAGAAAACAAAGCGAGAAGTTACCATTATTCTAAAATTAGAGGCCTGGCTGAGCGATGTCTTCGCAGGCAGAGGAGAGAAAGGCAGTCCTCGGCATGGAACGGAGGGCGGCAGTGGGCAGCGGCGGGCGAACGGTGGGGAATCGCGGCGGGACGAAGACGCGTTCTCCACCGCGTGCGGCAGCGCGGGCCCTGGCCCCATACGGCGCGAGGACGGACAGCGGCAGGAAGGAGCGAGCGGGGAGGAGCACCCACACTGCCCGACGGGCCCCGAGCCCGAGCAGCCGCCCCTCTCCTGCTCACTGCCCCTGCTCTTGCACCATTACCACCCTAACGGCCCCGGGGACTCGCCTTCCTCTCTGGTCTCGTACCAGCCCCGGCCGCTGAAGTGGCTGAGAGTTAGAGCTGGAAGCGCTGGGTCAGCCAGCGGTTGTGGGTCGGTGGTGGAGGCATCGGGTGAAACTCCAAGGGCTTGTGGTTTCTGAAGTTATGGTCATCTCAGTTCAAAACCTGTTGATCTCGTTGCTTTAAATCTTCTCTTTTCTTTAAGCAAACAGGCAGCATTTCTTTGAATCAGATGCACAACTGGAGATGAATGAAAAATTCTGTGTTTGCATTCAGCTGAACCTGGAAGCAAAACGTCATCTTGTAATGGTTTCACCTGGAGCTGAAAAACGCTGCCGCGAGGGCCTGCTCATAGGTGGTACTTGGTGTGGGCAGGTACTGGCTGTTGTTGTGTACTACAGGTCTGTACAGCAGCAGCATGTGGACAGTAACCCACCTCTGCAGTAGCTTGCGTAAAAACTTTCATATCAACCCTGTTGTCATCTCAACTTGAACAGAGTTCCTAAATGATAAATCAAGTCCTGGCGTAGCACAGATTATTTTTTTTAAGCTGTTTTTATTTTCTTAAATTCTGGTATCAGGCTGGAGAGATGTTGTTCCTGCTCGTGTTGGAGCACTGTCTGGGGTTTCTCACCTTCCCTCACCATGTGAATTCCAGTTCTCGTGAGTGCACGTGAATTCCAGATCTCATGACACCCCCCACCCCGATGTGAGGGGCCTCCGCAGTTTGTTTCTTCTGCGAAGCTGTGGAGCAGCATCCTCATCGCGTGACACGGTGACTGTCCTCTCAAGTTGTCTCTTTGCTGCCGGCTTCTGGGGCGTGTGTGGATAACACCTGATCTGGAGCTGAGAGGGAACAGGGGATCTTGGTCCGGTTGTGGATATGGGAGCTCAGGTGTTTTATTACACAGTGCAGCCATGTTTGGATTCTCTGCTTTCCTTGAAGGGACCAGCCTGAGAATTGCCAGAATCTCTTGTTTGCAAGGAAAACATCAGTGATGCTTTCCATCCTAAGCTTCTTTCAGCAGAACGAAGAGGAAACATAGTTAGAAGACAAAACCATAGAGAAAACACTTCTTTAAGTGGAGCAGGAATGAACTCCTGCAAGCTTTCCTGGTGCTCTGGCTGTCAGGGCAGAGTGCTCTCAGCGTGGTACCCTGGTCCTGAGCTGCTCTCGGCACAGTGCCCTGGTCCTGTGCTGCTCTTGCCATTCAGGCTGCTGGACCTCAAGGGAGCCCTTTGTGCAAGGAAAGCCTCTGAGAAGCTGTTCCAGGTCCCCACCTCTGTTTCTCTACAACCAAATGACTAAAGGAACAGCCCCACCAGTAACTTTTTGGATTTGGACCTTCAGAAGGTGACATCACCTTCCCTGGGCACCAGAGGTGCTCCCAGGTACCACTCTCATCTGCTGGTCCCAGTGTGCTGTTGCAGATCTTGGCTGCAGGATTTGATCTCAGCCCCATCAGGGATCAGGTGCTCTGGGGCAGCTGGTGCTGTTTTTGCTGGGCAAGCGCCATCCATTAGAGCCGTGCAGCGAGCATCGGAGGGAGCCCTGGTCTCAGACCCACGCTGTGGAACTCAGCTGCCCAACAGCCCCAGGTGGAGTCTGGCCAGCAGCTCCTCCTTACAGCCATTACAGAATCCCAGAACCCCAGCACAGTTGGGTTGGAAGGACCCTCCGGAGATGCTCTGGTGTCCCCCCCTGCTCCATCCAGCAGGGTCACCCAGAGCAGGGGCCCAGCAGCGCAGTGTCCAGCCGGGGTGGGAATCTCTCCAGACAAGAAGACTCCACAGCCTCTCTGGGCAGCCTGGCACAGGCTCCCACACCCTCACACCAAACAATTTTCTCCTCCTGCTCAGCTGGAACCTCCTGGCTTCCAGTTGGTGCCCGCTGCCCCTTGTCCTGTGGCTGGGCACCACTGAGCAGAGTCTGTCCCCATCCTCTTGAGCCCCTCCCTTTAGATTGAGAATACCACTAGTTTCTTAGGCTGTGTGATGTGTTGTCTTGCCAGTTCTTGTTTGCTGCAACCGTTCTTGTGCTCTTATTAGTTAATTACTTTAAGCATACATTTGGATACGCACGTTTCCACGAATTAACAAAGTGTAATCACTAAAGTCCTGGATTAGGCAGTAATTGGATTAGATTTAGTGAACAAATTGGTAGCTGCAGTTCATTCAGTGCCTTCTGAAATGCCCTATTTGGGCCTTTCTCAGTCTTCAGGAGTCAAGGTGATGTGAGAGGTTTTCCAGTTGAATTTGGCAGGTTGGTAACTGAGACTCAGGGAAGATTTGAAGCCCTGTTTTCTGTGTCTTTTGCCATTTTGAAAAGTTTGTCTCATTTAAATGAGACATTGAAAGAAGGCTGGTGGTTTAACTGCACGTGGGAATGGCAGTGGATGCCCGGATCGGGGCTGGTGTGGATACCTCAGTTCTTATGCACAATTTGAAGTCTGTTGCCATCTTGAGTTCTTATCACACTGCAAGGGCCAAATATGTGCTCCCAAAATAATTAAAAATAGCCACAAATAACAAAGAGATTTTATAGAAATTACAGTGAAAAAGCAGTAACCAAAAGTCATTGACAACAAGAGAAAGAAGAGAAATTAAAACCATGGTGTTTGGCACAGCGGATAAACAATGGTCCTTAAAGAGCCATGACTTCACTAGACTCTCCCCTTTAGCTTCCCTTTGGCTTTGGCTGGAGGTGGCCTTAGCTAAAGAGCTGGGGAGCTGCACAGCAGGTGGGTTTGGTGTTGATGGAGAGGTAGGAGAAGGGCTGTCCTGTCTCAGGAGCTCACCCATGGCCACTTGCTCTTCATCTCCCTTGGTGTGTGAACTGGGGCTGCCCCATCCCCGTCCTGCTTCCCTGGAAGAGTGGACTGTGCTTCCACTCAGCTGCCCAGCTCTTCTGAACCTCAGCCACCACAGCGATGTCTCTGTGGACTCCACTGAGGTCTTCCGAGATTCTTCCGTGGCACCACGTCAGCAGAGCATCCATCTGTCAGTGGTGACAAGCGGTGGCATTTTCCATCATTTCTAGCGCTGCGTCCGGCACTGTTCTCCCCGAGAGAAGGGTTGTAGACTGTTACCAATAACCCTCCACCAAACCCTGATCTTCACAGCTGCTGCTGAGATAAGGAAATGTTTCCAGGGTGACACTGGGACACCACATGGACACCACCTGGACACGTGTGGACACCATGTCATGCCCACGTAATATGCACGTTGTTACTAGTGGTATTTACCTTCATGGTTAAACGTAAACACCACATCTGCTGATGTCTGACATTGAGCAATGACTGCACGAGGCTGTTTTTGGATGTTGAACCATTGGCTTTGGGGTCTATAGTGACTTTGCGGGGGGGTGACAGGGAGATTTCTGAGGCTTTACTTCCTATTTTCTTCCAGATTGTTGTTCCAAATGATTGACAGTTTTGAGATGAGGATGGGTCCATAGAAGACCCAGCTGTAACGTTCTCATTTGGTTCCTCTTCTTGGTGAACCCATCTTTAACCCGCCTGACAACAGTCTCCACTTCAACTTTGTTTTTTTATATTGGTGTCTCGTAGCGCGAAACCCAGAGAGTTTTAGCGAAGCCACAGAACCTCATCTGACCTCCACCTATCTCCTTTGAAGATGTCTCTAATAGCGACGCTCCAAAATGAATGTTCGTTGTCTTCTTTATTCGTACCTCAAACCGCCTTATTATTCCCATTTAAATAGTTATTTCTACTATATCGAGAGGTTTTAATTTATGTGCAAATTAGGGACCTTTCTAAAAAGGTATGCGGATGTCTTTCTAGCTGATGGCATCTCGTTTTAGTGTGTCCCCATTGCTCTGCTCGTGGCAGGGGGGATGGATGGCAGGACCAGGGGGTTTGTTTCAGGAAGAAGTGTGCTTTTTTCTTTGTAATATTGCACTCCGAGGAAAATAAATTTATTTAATTATAGTCTAAATGTTCAGAACAACATTCGGTTTCTTAAGGAGACTTCACTCATTTTATATCCAAGGACAGTTTTCTTCCTTCTTCATGCTATCAGATCAGCCTGTGGAGAGGTGAGCACGGGCCTCGTGCCACTCAGCTCTCCCCAGCCCGTCAGGGTGGGACAGACCACCCTGTCCCGTGTCAGCAGCGTAACCCCCAACCCCAGGAGAGGCCCTCCACAGTGGAGCACACACTACGCACTGGGCAGTCCCAGGAGTTGGGACTGATCCTGGTCGGTGCTGGGACTGCACCAGAGAGCAAGTTTGCACTGGCCGGCCTGTGTGGCCAGCCAGGCTCCTCGGGGCCAGGGCGGTTGCATGGGTGCAGGGGTGGGACCTTCCTCCGTCTGGGGCGAGCGTTCTATGTTTGGGGCTTGCTGCTGGGGGTGTGAGGTGGTGAGGACAGGCTGCAGGACAGCCATGTGTGGAGGAGCTCAGGACAGCTCTCTGGGTGCTCATGGTGGTGCTGGGCTGCTGAGCTTCACCCCCTGAAACAGCAGCCCCTTCCCCATGCCTTGCTGTAGGGAGAAACTGAACCAGGACACTGAATTTCACCCCCTTCTTCTCCCCTTTGTGTAACAGCTGTGTCCAGATGTGTGCTTTAGAATTGTTTCCTTTGCAAGAGACCTTTCAGCTCCTGGAGTCCAACTGCTCCCCCAGCACTGCCAGGGCACCACTGACCCCTGTCCCTCAGCACCACAGCTCCACGGGGGGCTTGGAAACCCCTCCAGGGATCATGGGGACTCCATCACTGCCCTGGGCAGCCTGGCACAGCCCTGGAGAGCCCTGCAGGGACAGGGGGAAAGAAATTGTTCCTCTTGTCCAACCTAAACCTGCCCTGGGGCAAATTGAGGCCAGTTTCTCCTGTCCTATCCCTTGTTCCATGGGAGCAGAGCCCGACTCCCCTGGCTCCAGCCTCCTGTCAGGAGCTGTCAGAGCCAGAAGGTCTCCCCTCAGCCTCCTTCTCTCCAGGCTGAACAAGCCCAGGGCCCTCAGCCGCTCCTCAGCACCCTTGTGCTCCAGCCCCTTCCTCAGCTCCGTTGCCCTTCTCTGGCCACGCTCCAGCCCCTCAGTGTCCTGCTAGGAGAGAGGGGCCCAAAACTGAATGCTTTCCTGCAGTGCAAGAGCCCACAAGAGCAGTTCTGACCTTGCTGAGCTGCCAGCGTGTTCCTCCCTGCTCTCTGCTGCGGGAGTCTCGTCTATACCCAAAAGAAACTGAGGAGCAGCCTCTGTCCAGCTCAGAAGGTGTTTGGGAAAACCATCTGTGTCTGAGCAGGGCTGGGGTCGGACACGGGGTTTGGTGCAGCAGCCTCGGGGGGAGTGGGACCTCCCAGTCCGGCTGGAGCCCGGCAGGAGACGTGCCCACGGTGCCAGTTGGTGGGGTGGGTGTCCCTGCTGTTCTCACCATCTGTCTCCTGGGGCTCTGCAGAGTGTCCCCTGACGGCAGCTGCTCAGCTGGAGCTCAGCGCTGAGATGCTGAAGGCCCTGCGCAACGGGGGAGCCCACCTGGATTTCCGGACGCGGGAGGGGATGACAGCCCTTCACAAGGCTGTGCGGTGCCGCAACCACGCGGCGCTGCTGGTGAGTCCGGGGGTCCCTCCCCTCTGCCCCGCGCCCCAAGGCACTGGCACTGGCACCTCGTCCCAGCCCGCCCGGGCTGCTGGCAGGGCTGTGCTTGGCCAGAGCAGCTCTCGCGTTGCCGTTGGAGAGCACAGCCTGTTACAGAAGCGTGGTGCTCATAGCGTGAGCCTGGGGGAGATGCGGTGAGCAGTGCCTGCTGCATAGCCAGAGCATCCCTGGAGCTCTGCGGGGCAGGTTGTCCTACCGCGTGGCTGCCTGAGGCAGAATCACAGAATCCATTCAGTTGGAGACACCTTTCAGCTCCTGGAGTCCAACTGTGTCCCCAGCACTGCCAGGGCACCACTGACCCCTGTCCCTCAGCACCACAGCTCCACGGGGGGCTTGGAAACCCCTCCAGGGATCATGGGGACTCCACCACTGCCCTGGGCAGCCTGGGACAGCCCTGGACAACACTCAAGGGGAAGAAATTGTTCTGACCCCCCCGGGCTCCAGCCTTCTGTCAGACAGTTTCTGAGGGTGAGAAGGTCTCCCCTGAGCCTCTTCTCACAAGACTTGTGTTCTAGACCCTTCCCCAGCTTCATTGCTCTCCTTCGAAGGCACAAAGTGAGGCAGTTGCTTCTCTTGCAGACGCTGCTGGACCTGGGTGCCTCCCCGGACTACAAGGACAGCCGGGGGCTGACACCCCTGTACCACAGTGCCATGGTAGGGGGGGATCCCTACTGCTGTGAGCTCCTGCTGCACGACTATGCCCGGCTTGGCTGCGTGGACGAGAACGGCTGGCAGGAGATCCACCAGGTGGGATGGATGGTGGGACAGATGGTGGGATTGGATCTAGCCAGGGTAACTGCCATCCTGCTGCGGATGGAGGGAGTCCTCCTGCCCCCTTGAGTGCTGGCAGGGGACCGGGCTCCTGGTGTGGAGGACTAGAACTTGATGTGGCAGCTCTGACTGCCATGCCAGGACAATGTTCATCATCTTTGTAGCGCTTTGCTGTACCCTGTACTTCTTGAACTTGAGAGACCAGAATTGGACACAGCACTCCAGATTTTCTCTAGACTTTTAGTCTAGAGAAGAGGAAGCTGAGAGGAGACCATATTGCCCTCTACAACTACTTAAAGGGAGGTTGTAGAGAGGCTGGTGTTGGTCTCTTCTCTCAAATTAGTAATGATAGGATGAGGGGAGGTTTAGATTAGATATTAGGAGGAAATTCTTCACTGAGAGGGTAGTTAGGCACTGGAACAGGCTGCCCAGGGAGGTGGTGGAGTCACCATCCCTGAAGGTGTTTAAAGACCAAATAGATGTGGCGCTTGAGGATGTAGTGTAGTGGTTAGAGAAATGCTAGGACAAAGGTTGGACTTGATGACCCTGGAGATCCTTTCCAACCATAATGATTGTATGATTCTATGAGATGTGGCCTCACTAGGATAGAGTAGCGGGGCAGAGGAACCTCCCTCAGCCTGCTGCTTACACTCTTTTTGATGCATCCCAGGATGCCCTTGGCCTTCTTGGCTACAAGGGCACATGGCTGGCTCACAGTCATCCAGTTGTTCACCAGGACTCCCAGGATCGTTCCCAGGCTGTGGCTAGCTCATAGGATAGTGCTTTGGGTGCCTCACAGGATAGTGCTTTGGGATCTCAGTCCAATGCCTGAGGCATTCTGGTTCCAAAGCACATCTGTATCTGTCCCTGTTTTAGGCACTGACACATGGATTCAGTGTAGGGAAGACATGGGCTGGGGGTTACAAGACTGGAGCCAGCTTTGTCCTTCAAGACCAAGACCCTTTGGGAGAAGGGAGGATGTGCTGGCTCTGGTGAGTCCCCTTGTGTTGGATCATCGGGATGGCAGGCTGTCTTTGGTCTGTGGCCTCCCAAAGCACCCAGCTGTCAGCCCCTGCAAGGTGGACAGGTACTGGCACGGCGAAGGAGCAGAATGAAAGAAGAGGAGATGTGTGTTGGTGATGTACTGGATGTGACTGTCCTCCTTCCTGCCTCCATCCTGCGTTGCCCTGGCAGATCTGTGAGGACTGCTGGTCCCAGGATGGACCAAACATATAGGAAAATACCACACCAGTTAACTGGAGATGTGGGGTCATTGTCCTCCCCTTTGCCTGCTTGTGCTTCAGGGTTTCTTTTCACTGGGTAAGTATACTCAGGTAGCCCTGGAGGAGCCCAGTATGATGCTGCTGACCCAAATTTTGCGATTAATCCGGAGAGAGTTTGCCTGGTAAGCGTTCAGGGGTATATTGCTGTAGGGAGCAGCAGTGGGGCTGTGTGCACATCAACAGGACCTCCCAGGTTACAGGTCCAGCCCCATTCGACTTTTCTAGCATGGGTGAATCCAGCAGAGGATGTCATGGGATGTATGATCTTCCTGCTGCTCCCTGACTTTCTTTTTCTGTTCCTTTTTTCCATTTTGTGCTTGAGCAGGCGTGTCGCTATGGCCATGTTCAGCACCTGGAGCACCTTCTCTTCTACGGAGCTGATATGACTGCTCAGAATGCCTCAGGAAACACCGCTCTTCATATTTGTGCTCTCTATAACCAGGTACGTCCACGTGGTTTGGGCTGTGAAAACAAGAAAGCATAGATGGGCTACCAGCCTGCCTGAGAGAGAGAACACATTGGGCTGAGCATCAACTCACTGTTGCTGTTCCCAGACCCAGGAAGGTTCTTTGAAACTGTATTCACTCTCTGTCCTGGGATGAGGCTGTTTCTGTTCATAACACCAGCCTGGTTCTGGATTTCTCAAGAGGCAGGTGGTCAGAGAAGAGTCCGTGGTTTAACCTCTTTCCATTCCCAAGACGTTTTTGCCGATTTACTGCCTAACATGGGCTTCCTCTGGTTCCCAGTTCACAGCAGACCCCCATTACTGGTTGGGAGGGAGTGGTTTGTCTGGGTGGAGGGTGATAATTGGACCCAGGTGGTCCCATCTAATTTGAGGTGGGCAGTGCCGGAGGCACAGCTTGGTGAGCCACTCTCTGGGGAAGGCATGTTGGTGGGTGTCCTGTTCTTCTCACAAGCGGCCCTCAATTCTTGCTACTAATCACTGAGTTTTGAAGAAGACTGTCCAGGGACCATCTCTGGTTTATTTTCTATGTGGCCACAAACCTCAGTTCAGGGGTGGCCACAGAGGTGGTGGAAGAGCCTTTTCTGATCTTACCCACCCGCTGTTTTCCATCTGAGATGTGAAGGTCAGTATTGGATTATTTCTCCTGTAGGTTTTGTTCCTTCCTAGAGATTTTTATACCTTGTGTTATATGTGTCTTGATTTCCAGTCTCGGAGGTGTCCGTGCTTTAAAAGTTGGACATGGTTGTGCTTTGCCGTGGATGGTGGTACAGAGGCTGATTTGCAGCTCTTGCTTTGGATTTTGGGCTGATTGGGTCATAGGTGTGTTCTGCACACCAGGGACTCCTGTACCCAGGTGCCTGCCCACTGGGGAGGGTGGGCAGGGTGGTGTTGAAGAGCACAGGGCCTCATAAACAAGTGGAATGACATCATTTAGAAGCACAGAGCATTCAAGACAAAACAATGAAAGGCTTTAGGAAAGAGCAATACCTAGGACCGTGTGGTGGCCGCGGTGCCCGTAGCTGTGCTCTGGGGCTGGTGTTCAGGCACGGCCACGGTGCCAGTGCCACACACAGGTGGTGGGTTTTGGTCAGCTTGGGGGTGGGAGTGACCAGTTTGTCGAGGCTGAGCGTCCTTCCGCGCTCGTGCCAAAGGAGCAGCGATGGAACCGCGTGGTTTGCTGCTCCGTTGCCACCTTCCGCAGGGCTAATCGGTCTCTCCCCCTTCCCCCCCTTGCTTGCTTCCACAGGAGAGCTGCGCTCGGGTCCTGCTCTTCCGCGGTGCGAGCAAAGAGATCCGCAACTACAACAGCCAGACGGCATTCCAGGTGAGGCAGCGCCCGGCCCTCCTGCCAGCTCCGCAGTCGTGGGCACGCATGGGGTGAAGCTCGCTGGAACAACGCCCCGGCTTCGGGATGTCTCTTCTCACCCCAGCCGCGTTGTTAGGGTGGGAGGGAGGAAAGGGAATGTGTGCTACGCATGGGAAGGGCTGTGGTGTCTTATGGTGGGAAACTGGAAGAGGTTGACTTGTCTGGCCTTGTGTAGCGGAGGTGGAAAGGAGAAGGCACCGCTGTCTGTAGAAATGTTGCGGTAAAAGAGAAGGAGCAGAATCCTTAGAAATAAAGGATGGTGTTGGCACAGAGACAAGCACGCCTCGACTTGCTGCTGATGGACTGAAGCTGGGCGTGAGGAGACCTCAGGCTAGAAGGCCACAAGAGGAGTGAAGCTCTGGGATAGCTTTCTAGGAACTATTCCAGGTACCACAGGTGGAAAAGGGGTCGTTTGGCAGAGTGACTCCTTCCAGAAGCCTGTGACTCATGGGCAGTGGCTGTGGGCAGGCTCTGGTTTGTGATGTGGGAGGTCTCATTCCACCCAAGCTGTGCTTTGCCCTTCTCTATAGAAGTGTTTGAACTTGGCTTAGCCCTTCTGTCTGTGCTGTCCTTCAAGCGCAGGCATTTGCCTGAGGACCTCTCAGAAATGTTGTGACTCAGGGTCCAACTAATACTAGTTTTCAGGTGTCCCTTGGGAGCAGAGGGCATCTGTCACATCTCACTCATAGACCATCTCAGCCAGCTGTGGATGAACTCGCTGATTATTAGCCCTTTAGAAATGCTTTTTCTCACTTCTCCTTCAGTCATTTGCAGCAGCTTTAGGCCACAGACCCGCAAGTGGTTGTGGAGTCTCCTTGTCTGGAGAGATTCCCAACCCATCTGGACACTGCACTGCTGGGCCCCCTGCTCTGGGTGGTGCCACCAGATCATCTCCAGAGGCCCCTTCCAACCCTGCCATGCTGGGGTTCTGTGGAGTGTGACCACAGCAGTGTCACAGGGTCACTGCAAACATCCATGAGAAAGAAGCCTTGTTACAGACGCAGTCGCTTTGGTGGCAGTGCTGTGGCTGGGTGAGGTGGGCAGGGCTGGGCTGGGCAGGAGACCCACCACCCTGGGCCATGCTGCTCCATCACCACCTGCCACACAGAACTGGTGGGAACATCCAGTGAGCCTCCTGTGTGCCGAGGGACTGACTCCATGGAAGATGCTCCAGGTCACTGCGCCGCGAGTCCGCGGGGGAACCGAAGCTCCCTCTGACCTGACCTGCTGCTGTGAACCAGCTGTGGGTCTCCCCAAAGCCTCTGCCCCAAGCTGCTGCAGTGGCACTCTGCTCTGCGTCGGGGTATTTCGTCTGGGTTTTAACTATATTTTAATGCAAATGAAGTGTACGAGCACGCAGAAGTCACGCGTGTCCTCACCATGACTGCGTGCAGGGAGCAGGCAGCCGTGCGGAGATAATCGGTTGTGAATCACTCGTGTGTACAGCGTGAGGAACCACAACTGCTTATGTGGTCTCAGGAAATGTCCATGTAGTGTAGAGCCTTGTTTAGCTGATTCTTTCATTAAGGCTGAGGCCGTGTTCCTTCCAAGCTGTGCTACGTGTTGGCTTGGATGCCGATAAGAAAAAGGGCCCGAAGGTCAACCTGAGCTTCCTTATCAGTGGTCTGGTATAGTGCACAGGAACTTGAGAGTTGCACTGTGCAATTAATTAATTCACCTACTAATTGGTGGTTCTCTGGTTGTAGCTGGTGGAGCTTTGTAGCTGGGAGTGTCATTTGTGTGCTGAAGTGTGGGTGCCTGTCTGCAGGGAGGGGACACTTGTCCTCCCCTCCACGGTGGCCCCATGAATGTAGGATGATTTGCTCTGGTGTGGTGCTCGTGGGTTTGAGCCAAGGGCCACCACAGCTTTGCCCTGCGTGACTGGTGGGACCTTGCTAACCACAGCTGAAGGATGCTGGAGCTCAGCCTGTGGTGGGCAGCCCCAGTCTCTGAGTCCACTTCAGCTCAGACCTTCCTCTGTCTGTTCTGTGTTGTCCCCTGCCTTGAGAGGTGGTTGTGAAAGGGCTTGATGTGTCAGGGTCTGTAGAGACTGCTGCTCTCCGTGGAGCTTTGCTCTGGAGATTGAGGGCTGTCCCACCTGACTGCTCTCAGGTTTAATGTAAAAATACATGTTCCCAGGGAAGGTCTTCTTGTAGGAAACGGCTGCCTCCTTTTTGAGATGAGATGAGCTGAACCTTTGGAATCACAAGCTGGAGGGGGGACAATCTTTTTACTTTGGGCATTTGCAGGACAGGGAGTGGTGTAGCACGGGGTGGAGGGAGGCAAACAGCTCCTGTTCTGGTTTTGCTTCTGTTCTCCAGAGTCCTCCTGGGTCTTAATGAGGGGAAAAGCAGTGTTTGGCTCTTCCTTTTTGAAGTACTGTGACTAATTGGGAGTTTCTGTTCCAGAGAAAGAAAACTGGTTCATAAAATCCAACCAACTTGCTTATTGGCAAATCCAAATCAGAATTTGATGTTAGTGTGACGGGCTCCCTTCGGCTCCCAGCTTTCAAAGGGGAACTCTCCCACTCCCCCCTTGGATTGCTTGCTCCAGACTCCAGCATGTCATTAAGTCACTGTCTGCTTCCTCTGGTGCTTTCTCATGTGTTGTCTTCACTCGGCCATGTCCCTGGGGTGCTGCCTTTTGTGTGGCTGCAGTCCTGGGGTACTGCCTCTCTGCGATGGAGATGGGGTGCAGGAGAGGAGAGCCGAGGCTGTACCGTGAGGCTGCTGGAGCTCCAGCTCCAGGAGGTGAACACCTCTGCTGCTGCGCAGCTCCAGCTCTTCAGTCAGCTCACCGCACGTACTTCCTGTTCATTTGCTTGCTGCGGTTAATCAGATGGCTCCGTGACAGTGGCCCGAGATGACTTGAGATAGCAGTGAGTAATTCAGAGGGTTTAGTAGCTGTAATCTGCTCGGTCATCTTCCCTGAGGCAATCAGCACCGACCTCTCCTGTGCGGAGTTCCTCCTGCTGCCAAGGGCCCTGACCCCGCTCCTGGGGCGCAGGGTGGTGGGGTGGGAGTGCTGGCAGTGGTCTCGCCTCTGGAGCTGGGAGCAGGATTCTGGGAGGGCTGTGAGAGCAGGGTGTTGTGGGGAGAGTCTTCCAGCTTTGGCAGTCTGCATCTCTGAGATTTTCCTGAACCAGGTTTGTACCTACACCTGTCTTCGATTGTGCTTAGCTGGCTTTTTATCCACAAATTACCCGAGTCCCCAGTTCAGACACAGCCCTTCCCAGAGCTCCCCAGCCTCATGCAAATACATTCTTCTCATGGAAAGATGGAGACATCATTTTTCAGATATCATGTTGCATGCTCAAAATGTGCTGAATGAAAAGAAAGTGTGGGGTTTTTTTGTTGGTTTTCTTTTTTTCTTTGAGTTGTTCCAGTCAGACTTGGAGCGCTAGCCATTGGAGTGTGTCAGGAACCTGTGATGGGAAGGAGAAGCACTCAGGCCGGGGCTGTGAAAACTAGCAGTCAGTGTTGTGGATGTGGTGAACCCACCATCCTGTCTAAAACCCAGTAAGGTACCCAGTGGAGGACTGGAATATGTGGACAGGCACATGAGTGGGCAGTTGTGCAAGTGCCATGAGTGGTGTCTGAGTCAGTCATACAATCGTGGGAGGGTTTGTGTTGGAAGGGACCTTAAAGATCATCTGGTTCCAACCCCCCTGCTATGGGCAAGGACACCTCCCACTAGACCAGGTTGCTCAGAGCCCCATCCAGCCTGGTTTTGAATACCTCCAGTGATGGAGCAGCCACGGCTTCCCTGGGCAGCCTGGGCCAGGGTCTCAGCACCCTCAGAGTGAAGAGCTTCTTCCTCGTTTCTAATTTGAATCTCCCCTCTGCCAGTTTGAAGCCATCATCCCGTGTCCTATTGCTACAAGCCCTTTGCAAAAGTCCCTCCCCAGCTTTCTTGTAGCCCCCTTGGAGGACACCACCCAGTCAATGGTGTCCTCCCTCCTTCTCTCCTACTGGTGAGTTGTACTGGATCCCAGGGAGCTGAAATCCCGTGTTCATAATGGTAAGTTCAGGCTGGCAATGTTTTGCCTCTTAGGAGGGTGAAGACTTGTCTCTAAGTCTTATTCTTCAAGAGATGCTTTTTTATTATGTCATGGTAAGGTTACCACCCTCACTACTTCAGTCTTTTTCATGCGTGGCACTATTGGCATCTCGAAGTGCCTCAGGTCAGCCTGTCTGCAGCTTCTTGTGTTCTCACAGAAGTATGGAGAGCTAGCTGCTGCTCGGCTGCAGTGCTTTGGGCTTCTCTCCTGTTTCCTTACTGTCAGGTTGACAGAGTGACTGCAGAAGGGGAGACCTTTCAGCTTCTGTGAGTGACCATGTCCCTCTCTGAGCATGCAAATCACACAGTTTGACTTGGAAATGAACTCCTTTACCTTTGTAAGCTGAACTTCTTCAGAATGATGAACCCCACCTGGTGCTGGAGGCAGGCCATGCAAGGCAACCTTCCTGCGGCACGCTGGGCTTTGCTGTCCTGCTGATGAGAAATGGTTTGGTGGGATTGTTCGTAACAAGTATTTGAGAGAGAAGGAGGTACCGTCTGCTCTTGCAAAAGTCACTGTCCCTGTGCCCCTAATCCAGGTGCAGTGTCTCCCAAGGGTAGACAGGGCCTTTTCTGCTGACCTGCTCCCCAGTCTGTGTTATTGCCAAAGCTGCTTCTTTCCCAGTCACAAGACTCTGCGTTTGTCCTTTTTCAGTTTCATGGGGTCCTGCTGGTCTGTTCCTCCAGCCTGTCCAGCTCCCTCTGGGTGGCAGCCTGGCCCCTGTGGGTATTGACCGTGGCCCCCAGCTTGGTGTTACCTGCAAATGTGACCTCTGTGATGCTCCACCTGTCCCTGGCCGTCGGGTAGAGCATGACCCATTACACCCGCTCTCTCCACCAAACCATCCAGCCCGTTTTTCCCACCTAGCTGTCCACCCCTCCGTACTGTAATGTCCTAATTTCTGCACAGATACAGATGAGATGTGGAAGGCTCCATCCGTCTGATGTCCCTGTGTCCTCTAACTGCTGGTTTCTTGCCTCTGTCAGAGAGATCGGGCCAGCTGTGCCATTCCTGTCCCTCAGCAACCCAACACAAGGTGTGGGTCTGGAGACTTGCTGCCGCTGCAGGAACCCTGCACGTGGAGATCTCCCTGTAAACAGCTGGAGAATCCCAAACTGCTGCTGTTCAGAACCTGGACCAACAGTCGTTTCTGCTCCCTGTGCATCTGCTTCCCAGTCAGTCCCAGCTGCTCCATGTGACTGGTGTGAGCTGGGGGTCAGACCCTGCCTTAGTTGGGTGAAGTCCTTTGTCATCTTATCACCTGTTTCATCTCTGCCAGTGCCTCAGGTCTTGCTTTCCTTTCCCTCCCTGGTTTTCAGATGTCCTAAGCACTCACTTAAGTGTTATTAAACCAGGTGTCACATGCTGGCAGCTCCAAACCTCTAGGTCATTTTTTCACTTTGTTTAATGAAAGTAGCTTTTCCAGCTGCCTTTTCTCTGGTGTAAAAAGTAGGCAAAGTCTGAGTCCTCACAGCCAGGTCATCACCTGCCTTGCGCTGTATTTTTCAGTGGCCTGTTAAGAGGTACCAAAAGTTTCCTTCTATGAAGATTCCAAGTTTTCTCCTTTTCACAGTGCTAACTTCCCAGGTTTCTTCTCCGAAATCTCATATCTCTGACATGGAGTCTGAACTTTGTGTTCTCTATGTCAAGATCAAAATTTCTTGTCTGGAAAGTTTTGGAGGTTGCTTATGCTGCTCCTGCATGTTCCTGGCAGGTCTGCGGGTCAGTCACAATGGCCATATGATAGACCTTGCTGTAACTGGCTATAGTGAATCATAGAATGTTAGGGGTTGGAAGGGACCTAGAAAGATCATCTAGTCCAACCCCTCTGCCAGAGCAGGATCACCTAGAGCAGGTCACACAGGAACGTGTCCAAGTGGGTCTTGAATGACTCCAGAGAAGGAGACTCCACAACCCCACTGGGCAGCCCTTTGTAGTGCTCTGTCACCCTCACTGCTTACCTTAAACCTCTTGTGTTCCAACTTACTCCCATTGCCTCTTGTCCTAGCATTGGATGACATTGAGAAGAGTCTGGCTTCATCCTCCTTACGCTCGACTCTAACATATTTATAGACATTAATGAGGTCCCCGCTCAGTCTCCTCCAGGCTAAAGACCCAGCTCTCTCAGCCTCTCCTCATACGGAGAAGATGCTCCACTCCCTTAATAATCTTGGTGGCCCTGCGCTGGACTCTCTCCAGTAGCTCTGTGTCTTTCTCTGAAGGGGGGGGGGGGGGGGGGGAAGAAATTGTTCCTCTTGTCCAGCCTAAACCTGCCCTGGGGCAACTGGAGGACCTACCGAAATGTGAACTCATCTAATTATCAAGAGATAATAATTTAGTGGGTTTTATTAAAAAGAAGAAAAAACAAGAAACCAACTTATAATTTTCTTTCATATTGATCTAAAGATTTGCTTCTCGGTCTGAGCAGGTGACTCTGGCATCAAGCTGAAACGAAACACGGATTGTGGTTTCTTTCCTGTTGAACTTGTTTGCCTGTGGAGCTGTGGGATTGCTTGTGTTGGCTCATCTTGGACATCTGATGTGGGCTTTAGAAGTGCTGTCAAATTTCTTAACGATCAGTAAATGTCAGTTTTGTACAAATTTCTTTGCCCTCATGATACTTGTGGTTGAACTTTTCCATTTATACATCCACAGGATTATCATATGCAGAGTATAAAAATAGTCTGCAAGTAGTTGCTTTGAGTTTCTTCTCATTTCACTGGAATTTAACAACCAGAGCTGCTGCTTTTGTGTCAAAAAGTTGTCTGTTGTGCTATGAGTAAACAAAGTTTATTGTTCTGTATGGTACATGCGCTGTCACTGTAGAGCTGCTCTGGCTGTGGTGAGCTCAGTCACTTGTGCTGGCATCTGTAACTGGCAAGAATGACCTTGGCCACGAACCTGAAGCACGTGTTGGAGGTTTGAGTCAGGACTATGAGCACTGGACTGTGAGCACTTCAGACAAATGTTTGGCTTGACGTAAGGAGATCATGGCTTGAGTCAGGGGTATGTGTGGGGAGATGGCCTCCCTGCAGAGCTGAGGTGGTGCTTGGTGTTGGTGATGGTCAGATGCAGGGCAGGAGATGTGCTGGCTGGCAGAGATGGCCACGGTGCCCCAGGCAGCAGTGTCTTGTGTGGGGAGCTGAGGTCCATCTCTGGGCATGGGTGTGATTTGTCCTCAAACACATTGCAGAGCAGGATGTGTGTCTTGGTGTCACAGCTCAGCTTCTCCCCTAGCTCCTGGGTGATAAAGCAGCTGTGATATCTTCACGTGTAAAATTAAGAGCATCGTAAGCCAGCAGAATCAGGGAGGTGAGGAGGGGACCGCTGAGGTCCAGCACCAGCCCCACGGGGAGCAGCAACCATCAGGAACCACAGCCAGGCAAGTGCCGAGTGTCTCCAAGAGCAGAGACCCCATGGCCTTTTGGGTCACAGTTGGTTCCTGACCTCCCTCTGTTGAAGGGCTTTTGCTGCCATGGATGGAGAACATCCCTGGCCAAAGCTTGTGCCTCTCGTCCCATTGTGGCACCTTTGGGAGGAGCTTGGCTCTGTGTTCTCTCCTCATCCTGCTGAGCAAAGCCAATGCTCAGCCTCTCCCCCAAGGTCCATCACCACCCTTTTGAGCCTCGTGGTCCTGCCAGCTTTCCACCCACCTCATTTTCCACCTGCCCAAACCATCCCTGTCCCGTTTTGCAGTAAGGATGCTATGGAGACCACACCAAGCACCTTCCTGAGGTCAGGGTGGACAGCCTTTCCTGCACTCCCCCTTCTTAGAGCCATCCGCTCCACTGGAGGAGGCGGTGGGAAGCCAGAACAGGGAAGGAACCTGAGCAGTGTTTTCTTGGTCTCTTCTGCCCCTTGCCAGGATCAGCTCT
This sequence comes from Todiramphus chloris collaris, assembly GCA_025345505.1. Taxonomy (NCBI): domain Eukaryota; kingdom Metazoa; phylum Chordata; class Aves; order Coraciiformes; family Alcedinidae; genus Todiramphus; species Todiramphus chloris. Next base: position 681,340 of record JANVCC010000130.1, on the reverse strand, counting down.
GTCTGGAAGCTTTATGCCAGGTGACCCCCCCAGGCTGGGCACTGGCTGCAGCCTCCCAAAGGGGTCTGCTCCTGCTCCAGTGGCCGCCTGCCCCCTCGGACAACATTTCCTGATATCTAACCTGAATCTTCCCTACTGAATTTTAAGCCCATTTCTTTTCCATAGTTATTGAGAACAGATTATTTTTGTCCTTGCTGCAACTGCCTTCTTTCTGTTCTTGCAGTCAAAGCAGCCCTTCCCCACCCGATCTTCTGTTCTCCGGGCTGAATGTCCCACAGCACACGGAGTCTCCTGCAGAGACCTTGAAAGCCTCATCCTATCATTGCTATTGGTTTACTCTGGATTCTCCCTGTATCTTTTCTTTAACTCTGTTCCTAAAGGTAGCCTTCTCCAGCTGAAACCAAACCTGTTCCATGCAGAGTGAAGGGTTACGCTGCACGCGTTAGAGGCGAGGCTGCTAATTGTAGATCCTGCGCTCTTTTCCCTTTTCTGTCACAGCGTGACTTTGTTGACTCATTGCCAGCTTGTGATCCTGCCTTCCTCAGATCTTCTCCAGCAGGGCTGCTGCAGGGGGCTCCTCGCCGGCTGCTGTGCCTGGGGCCGCAGGCTCGCTCAGCCTCCCAGGCTGGGGACACCCAGGGATGTGTCTCCTGCTCTGCTGGACCAGCCCCATGGCTGCCGGGGGGCTCAGGGCCTTTCCTGGCCAGGATTGGGAAGTCCCCACGCCTGGAGTGCTCCCACCCTGGTCTTGTTCCCACGCTCGGCCATGCTCCCTGGGGAAGAGCCTTTTCATTATGCCCAGACAACTCTTCCCATTAGCTTCTGTTCTCTGCACACCTCGGGGAAGAGGCTGGCACCATCTTCTGTAATCCCTGTACATAAACTGTCATTACATTTGTCTCTATTGGTTAAATCTTTCCCCCCCCACACCCCCGCCTACTGCTTGAGAATCATTTCAATTCTAACACTCTAATGACTTTGCACCTCCTTCCAGCGTGGTCACATTGAGGAATTTAATAAGTGTATTCTGCACTTTATCATCTGGGTTGATAATGAGAAAATTGAATACTACTGAACCCAGGGTAGGGTCCTGTGAAATCCATTTAACGTACATTTTTAGTCTGACAGTTAGTCATGAATTAGTTTTCTGATCAGTTTTTCATCACTTGGCAGGAATTTCAGCTAGATTTAATTTCTGTTGTTTCTGAGAACGTCACATAAGGCTGTCAAAATTTTTGCAGAAGACAGCTCTATGATGTCTTCAGTTTCTTCCCTCTTCACAAAGCCTGGCCAACTGCCCTCTCCAAGAAGTAACGAGTTTGGTTTGCTCTTTACGACTTGCTGCGGTGGATCGTCTCTGGTTGCAAACCATCTGCTTTGCCCGGCGTTTTTCTGGACAATGCAGTGCAGTTGCCTGGTTCCTCTCCTTGCACCGCGCCTTTAAAGCCAGTTGTAACTCCCCATCTTTTCCAGGGACCTGAGAAGCACTGCGGATGATCAGAGCTCACCGCTAACTCCCATGGCCGCTCCCAGCAGGTTGTTGGCAGCGTGACTCAGCTCGTGGTCTGCAGACCTCCGGCGCTTTGGTGGAAAGTAAAGCGATACATAAAGCGATTACAGAACGGGGTGCAGAGGCAGATAATGTCCCAGATACTGCGTGGCACTTTTTATGTGGCCCAGCCGATCTGCTGCTCCGGTGGCATTTGCCACGGGACCACAGCCGGTCGTGGAGGAAACATCTGGAACCCTTCTGGCGCCCGCGGTGCTGCTGCTCTCCTGCGTCCGGCCGGCTCCAGCCTTCCTGGGCCCCGCTGTCCTGTGCCAACCTTGCTTGTTGGGCCCCAACTTCTACCTTGGCCTTTCTCACCCTCATCTGCCACACATATAATTGGCCCTTGCAGCACTTTGAGTTGTCCTCTTCACATCCTTAAAGGTTTGCACTTTGATGTTACCCCGACATACCATTTGGATCAGCTTTTTGGTACAATACAAACAGGTTGTTAGATGTATTTTCTTCAAAGATTTGTATCTCGTTGCTTTAAAATAGACAGCACGGTCTGAACTCTGCAATTTGCAGTCATGTTGCCCAGGCAACAGCATATTCTCAAATGGAGTGACTTTGCTAAAGGGATGCCTTCAGTTAGCTGTGACTTTTCTCATTTGAATGAAATTTTAGCTGGCAGGGTTTGGATTATCTAACTTATTAGTGACGTCATATCTGGTGAGGTCAGAGAAATCGGTGATTTTAATTCCAGTCCTGTAGATGATAGGTGTTGAGCGCGAAGCATGCTCAGAAGGGAGCGATAAAGCTGGTGGTTATTCTGCTGGCTGAGGCGCCTGCTGCCGCCCTCGCTCCTCGACGTACGGAACGCAGAAACAACATCTGTGGCTTGACCTGTTTGAAAGTCTTAGTCCTAACTAATGCCGAAAACTTTAGCTGCTGCGAGGGTGTCTACAGTGTTATTTTTATTAATTAGCGCTGTACTTTTCTTGTCGTCACTCCAGCGGTAACCCTCTCCTCCTCCATCTCTTGGCCCCTGTCAAATGTTTGGATTGTCAGGGCTGTGGGTTCTGTCAGGGTGTGCAGAGCCTGATGATTTTGTTTTCTACTGTAGTAGAAATTAAAATAGTCTATGGAGGTGTGGAGTTCCTGTTGGCGCCTGGAGTGGTTATTCAACCTGTTATGTATTAAAAATGCGGCACATCTTCCACAGACTCTCACTGCATGTGCTCTCCGGGTGGCAAAACTTTTTTCTTTAGAGTTTAAAAGTATGTTTGTTAACTTTTAACATGACAATTGATTAAAATGGTAGCAAGGTGGACACGGAAAGCTCTACCTCAACATGAGTTAAAACTTCTTCACTGGGGGAGTGACAGAGCCTGGCCCAGACTGCGCAGAGAGGCTGTGGAGTCTCCTTCTCTGGAGACTTTCCAAACCTCCCTGGATCTGTTCCTGTGTGGGCTGCCCTGGGTGACCCTGCTCTGGCAGGGGGGTTGGACTCGATGATCTCCAGAAGTCCCTTCCAACCCCTGCCATTCTATGATTCTATGATAGCTTTGGACCTCTGAGAAATCTCTTATCTATTCTTTGTCTACTTGTTATCCTTAATGATCAGGTAACTTCATAACTCAGCTTCTTCTGACCTTTCCTATACTTCAGGTTAATTAAAAGCTTGCTCATAATCCAGATTTTAAAAGCATGGTTTGCAACAAAAATAAACTATCAGCGATTTCAATACCTATCAGTCCTCTTAGAGTGAACATCTTCCATGGGTGAGATTGGCACCTCTGGGTTGGACTTGCTGCGCTCAGCACCTTTGGGTGCTCGGTGGCTGTCCCCACCACCTTGCTGGCTTCTCCAGATGCAGGCGAGGTGTCGCCTCTGCAGGGCTCAGCTTTTTGGATGTGCTAAATATATGACAAGGCTTGCTCGTGGTGGGGTAACTCCTCTCATTTCTTAATCATAGAATCATTTAGGTTGGAAAAGACCTTTAAGATCATCAAGTCCAACAGTTGTCTCTTTAGGCCTACTGGGAATTACAGGTAAATCAACCTTGTCTTCCTCCTGAAAATAAAAATCCATTAACCACCTGGAGTTGCAAAGTCAGTCCTGATTTAGGGCTGGCACTAGCGGTGAGGGGTGCAGGTGAACCTGGCCTTGCTGGTCCCTGCTGGGACACGCTGCCCATGGACCCATGAGCACATCAGGCTGCAAGTCTCTGCTCCTCTCGTCTTCGGTGGAATCTGCCACCTCCTCATGAGCTTTTTCATTACCCTCACTGCTAGAAGCTGTCTTTCACCTCAGTGTTGCTCTGCCTAATTTAATTTTCCCATTATTAGCTTGTCTGTGTGGTGCAGTAATTGGAAAGCCTAGCGGTCAGATGTCTTTCCCATACCTTAGCACCTCTCCGGTGATCACCTCATCTCCCTTGATGAGTAAAGGAGATCAAACTATTCAAACTTTCTCATTTTAAAGGTGTTTACAGCTACTGGATCACTGTGTGAATCTTCCTCTGTTCCTGTGTTTGTCTTGGCCGTGGCTCTCGGAGTGACCCAGTACGTTCACACGTACGCTGAGTTCATGCCTGTTTCTAATGGATACTTTCAAATAGTCATTATGGCTCCTGCTATTCTGGGTGCTGGTGCTGAAGCTTTTCCCTGCTTTCTGAGGTGGCTCCACCTCCTGCAGCAGGTGCTGTGCCCTGGCTCGCAGCCTGCCTGCCCCTGCACTCATGTTCTGCCGTGGCAGTGCCCTGTGATCCCACCAGACTTTGTGCACCTTCAGCATTACCTCATCATCGATACCTTAGGCTGCGTGCCCACACAGTTCGTTTGGACCGAGAACCTGAGCCATACCATTGAGAAATGTCCTGCTTGATGATATCTCTGTTAACAAATAATTTTGGGGCAAGACAAATTGTATGTAACAAATTCTACACACACATCTCTCTTATGGATGCAGTCGAGATACACTGCCATGGAGAAAGGTAGATGTGTCATATCATACATTTCTGGGAACCAATGTCTTGAATGGAGATCAAGGTACCACTTTGCCTACCTGCTAGGGTGGGCAATCAGCTCTGGAAATGTTTGTCCCTACATTCAAGCAAAGCAGATTGTTCTCAGTGCTCCTCTGCACTCACAAAATCAGAAATTTGTTCTTGGGTTTTAACCGTGGGGTTTTTTTAGCAGAAGAAAACTTCTTTGTCCTTCCAAGAGTGGACAGGTAGGATAATTGACCACCAACCTCTTTGTAATAGTCTTTCAAGATTTAAGGTGAGCAAACCCACTTCTGCCAGCCTTTCGTCAGTGGTCACGATGTCCAGGTTGTCTTTTCCAACTTACTGCTCTCAGTTGGTTCACCTGCTTTGTAAGGACCTTTGTCCCCAAACTGGACATACCAGTCCCAACGGGTCCTCACCATCTTAATACCTTTTAGAGTTAAATTTGCCTTTATGCAACATCACCGTTCTCTAGACTTGTGTTTAGTTTAGTTTAGTTTGGGGTTACCGCGTGTTCTTTTCAGCCTTACGATGATGGTTATTCTCTATCTCGTGTCCATGCCCTGGATTACTCCATCCCAAGTGTAACAGTTTGTACCAGACCTCACTGGCTTTCATCTCTGATTTCAGACATCGTTGGTTCTGTCAGACAGACTCATAAACTTGTCAATCAAACTCCATGTATTATGCTTTTGTTTTTTTTTTTTAAATGAGATTTGCTTTCTCCAAACTAGGGAAATTATCAGTAAAACAGGAATAAAATCTAATTGGCGTCTATGGTGTCAAAACTGGCATAAGGTGCGCAGGAGAAAATAATTCAGAAAAGCTTTCTAAATGCTAAATATGCATCAGGATTCTTAATGTACCATGCAGGGCCTCTGTGAAGCTTTTGAAAAGCAGAAGAGATATGAGTATAGGTAAGGCTTCTTACACTATATTACTTATAAATGTTGTGGTACTTTTGAAAATGTTTCAAACAGCAAGAAAGCTGATCGGATGAGAAAAAGGTGCAGTAATGAATGAAAAGTATAGGAGTATGAGCCCAGATACAGGTCGGGAAAAAAGTAATTATGAAGCAGAGAGAAGGGAAAAGATGTGAATATCCATAATTGAAAATATGAAGACGAGTTCGGGCTTCACGGTAGGAAAAGAACCAAGAAACAAATTAGACAAAAACAGGAGAGGGAGAAAAATAAGAGTTTGTTTTAAACCAAGTTAAAATGACCTTTTTTTTTTTTTTTCTTGCTCCATCATCTCGTCATACAGGAATCATAGTCATAGAATGGTTTGGGCTGGAAGGGACCTTGAAGATCATCCAGTTCTGACCCCCCTGCCATGGGCAGGGACACCTCCCACTACACCAGGTTGCTCAGAGCCCCATCCAGCCTGGATCTGAACACATCCAGTGATGAAGCAGCCACAGCTTCCCTGGGCAGCCTGTGCCAGGGTCTCAGTGCCCTCAGAGTGAAGAATTTCCTTATTTCTAGTCTAAATCTCCCCTCTTCTAGTTTAAAGCCATCACCCCTCATCCTGTCACTGCAAGCACTGCAAAAAAAGTCCCTCCCCATCTTTCTGACAGGCCCCTTCAAGCCCTGCAAGGCCCCCAGAAGGTCTCCCCTTGGGGAGCCTTCTCCTCTGCAGGCTGAACCCCCCCAGCTCTCCCAGCCTGGCCTCCCAGCAGAGGGGTTCCGAAAGGATCCATCATCCCGTTCCTATGCAGCATCTGCCTTCTGCCTCTTCTGCACTGCTGTCTGCAGGTGCATCAGCTGTGTCCGTTGGGGACCAAGGGCAGCTGTGTGCCTTTTCTTCTTTCTGAGAGATTTAAAATGTGTTCTCCTGGTAGATTCCTGGTTTATTTAGCTTCTCTGATCAATCATAATATTGCTGAACTCTGGGCTTCCCATTGCTGAGTGAAAGATTGCAGGCCACAAGAAGACTGTCTGGCCATGAATGATTTTCTGTCATCGTGTAACAGGATGGAAGTTGTTTTTTCTGAGAGGCTGAGTGTGGGGACGCTCTCAGAGTGAGTGCATGAGCTGAATGAGAAGTGCCACGGCTGTGCCGCCCTGCACGGGACTGGTGTCCCCACTCCTGTGTGCCAGCTCTGTGCCTCATCTGGAGATGCATGCCTGTGCACAGGGCACTCTGCTTACCAAGGAGCAGCCTTCATTCGCCTGATAAACTTCTGATTTTATTTCAAATTTACCTACTCTCTCTCCAGGCTTTCTTCTTTTCCTCATTTTATTTGATTTGTTTTCTCTCTCTTTTCACTTGAAGTTTGTCTCGTAAAAATTGATGAGGTTTCTGGCCTCCTGTTTCCCTCCCACTCCTCCTCCAGTCTTCAGTGTGAGACTGATCTAATTCTGAGTCAGATGCCGTCTCAGCTTTGATTATCCAGCTGATGTTGCTGACTTGAAATGTTCCCCTGACCCCAGCAGTCACACTCCAGCTGCAGATGTTACCCCAAAGTCTCTGCTTTGCATTCTCGTGTCCTTCAAGCTGAGTCTGGTAGCTCTTGGAAGGTCTGTCAGACCCATCTCTAATGCTGGTGGTAAGGATCATTCTGGACGCAGATCTACGTGCTGTCCAGTCCTTTGAGAGCATCCTTCAGTGCTGGGTAGACCAGGGACCAAACTGAGCAGCTCTTCTCCAAGAGAACCAGCCTGTCCTCTCTGTCCTGTTCTGCCCACTCGAGGTAGCACCATCATCATGTTTCCATCTGAACAAGGCAGAGAAGAAATATCCTCACTGGTACGTCTTCTCTCTCTCCTGTGTCTGGGGTACTCTTTTTCCCAGGCCCTGACCACCCATGGACCTTGCATTCAGCTCCCTGTGACAAGTAACCATGACTTGATTATTTTTATTTAATTTTTTTTAAGGTCCTGATAGAGGTAAGACTCACTGCTTGGGGTCTGGGGGTCGCATTTCTCCTCCTCCAGCTCGAAGGCTTCCTGAGCAGAATGACTCCAAGGTGCCTCCTTAAGGTTTGTTCCTGCTTTCCAGAAGCATTCAGCGTTCAGAACACCCTGCTCTCCTGGATGGAGGAGACCATGGCAGCATCTCCCTCTCCTTAGGACACTTTCGTGATGCATCCCCTTAGGAGAATCATTGTGTTTTTCCAGTAGCTCCATGTGCCTTGTCTGAAAATGCTGAGAAAATTCTGTCTCTCTCTTAGCCTAGAGCTTAATGGTTGCAGCTTTGGACATTTTTTTTCTTCATATATGTTTACAGTGTTGGATTAATGTGGATGCTGAAAAGCTGCTAGCAGAGGAATTTTCCTAGGTTCTCACAATATTCTGTGAGAACCCTGCCTTTCTCACACATGTTATGAGAAACAGTAGGACGGTTTTGTAAACTAGACTAGCACATGGTGTTTCAATAAGTTTTGTTTATGGTACATTGTAAAAATATTTTGAAATAGGTGCTGTAGGACTTTAACCAATCACCCTAGGAGATGGGTGATTACTGACCAATCGCCCTATGAGGCTGGGGTATAAAAATGGGGTTGTAAATTAATAAATTTGCTTCTTTTGCCTGCTCTTGCTGAATTTATATGTTGCTGCGTCTCTCCGCTCCCGGCATAAATAGCGACAGGTTAATGGTTGGACTTGATGATCTTGAAGGTCATTTCCAACAGCAATGATTCTATGATTCTGTGTTCCCATTGTCTGATGCACACTATTTGCAGATACTCCTTGAGAGCTTAGTGGCAGAACGTTAGTCCCTGTGCCTGGTGCCTCTTGGAATCATAGAATAGTTTTGGCTGGAAGAGACCTTCAAGATCATCCAACCTTATTCCCAGCCCTATCAAAACCACTAAACCATGGCCCTGAGCACAACATCTACCCAGCTCTTAAACCCCTCCAGGGATGGTGACTCCACCACCTCCCTGGGCAGCCCATTCCAGTGCCTGACAACCCTTTCTGGAAAGAAATGCTTCCTGAGATCCAGCCTGAACCTCCCCTAGATCAACTTCAGGCCATTGCCTCTTCTTCTGTCACTTGTAGCAAGGCAGGAGGTGGTTCTCCTGGTGACAACTTCCCTTCAGGGAAGCTGTTCTATCTCAAGGGCTTGTTGTGTGGTCCAGAGGGAAAAGTAACTAAGTCATTTGCTGCATGGCCCGTGGACTGGAAGTTGGGTGTTTCCAGGAACCGTTGGACCTGTTGCGCACACGTTGCATGGCTGGTTTGCAGGTGCAGAGGGCATTTGGGATGTGCTTGGCCCAGGCCAGCTGTGTAGCTCGTGCACAGGAGGCCTGTCTGTGGCTCCCAGGAAGTGTTGTGTCTACGACTTTGTCGTGCAGTGACCTGCCCCAGGGACGCTCCCTGAAGGCATCAGACCGGCTGCATCTGTGCGGCGCAGTGGCAGCATGCGTCGCTGTGAGCCGATCCAGAGCTTCTGCTCAGACGGCAGCCCAGATGGAGCTGCCATATGTGAGCAGGAGGATTGACCTAGTGGGACTGCCAGGCTTCTGGAAGTCTAGAACAGATATAGAACGCGCTCGAAGTCTGCCTGGCCAAGGGAAGGTAGACGACTTTGAAAAGAGTCCAGCTGTAAAGCAGTGCTACCTGTTCAAATGAGGTGTGATGATTAAAAGGGATCGCTCCGCTCTGTCTGGGATTATGGAGAGGCAGAAATGCATCAGTGATGGAAAGTCTCAGTAATTGGAGAAGTCTTGAGTAAAGTGATACAAAAATAGTTGACAACAGCGTCTGGCATGTTGACAGAAGCTTCTCAGGGTCTGAGGAGAGCTGAGTAGCTTGCATGTGTTGTTACACTAAACTGTCTGCCGGCACCCTACCGACTAAGCCCTCTGACGTTTCTCTTCCCTAGAAGGTCTGCTCCATTCTTGCCCACGTCACTGCTGCTGATTTGCTTCCTTCTTGCCCCATCATCTCCTCAAGCTGTTGCTGCTACCACTCGCCTGCCTCCCTCATGGCTCCGCTCCTGCCTTTGCTCCCCGTTGCCATTGTTGCTCCCGAGGCCCCTTGTGCTCACAGGATGGTAACGGGGAAGTTCTGGACTTCTCTAACGGGTGCAGTCTGCAACTGAGAAAAGCCTCTGGGAGCGGGGTGTGCCTTTGTGTGGAGCGGGGCTTGGTTCAGAGTCAGTCTTTCACTTCTCCAGTCGGAGGTTCCCGTGGCTGGAGGGGATGTACTTTGTCAGGTGAGAAGACACATGAACATACCAGCGTTTGCAGAGCCACTCTAGCATCTGCTCAGTATTCTTCTGACCTTCATCCAGGTAACTCCCTTTTGAAGATATCATCAAAAATGTAAACTCCTGCTGCTGAATTTGGTCACTTTGCCTCCCTCTTCCTTTTTCTTCCCCACTTTGTGAAGATCCTTATCAGCTCTTAAGTCAACTGGATGCTTCCCTCAACTCAGAAGTGTCTGGATAGGAGTCTGTGACTTGTGGCTAGTTGATGTGTTTTGCTATACTTTTGTATCCCAGTCCTCTGCTCTCTCTCTCTGTGACCTTGACAAGGTGGTACCTGCAGTGCTGGCAGCCTGTCTACGAGCTTTGTGTGCCCCAGGACCCGTCCCTCCCTCATCACAGGGGAATGGAGCTTTACTGTGGATGTTTTTAGTGACCAAGGAGTAGATAAAGGATGGAAAGCCACCTTGGACCCAGCGGTGCCATACTTGTGAGGACAAGTTCAAGATGATTGCACCCACCGTCATACTGTTGCACCACGAAAGGGCGTCCATTGGTTTTTATTTTTCATGATAGTTGTGCTTCACCTCTCTCAAGTAATATGAAAATAATAGTGACAGTCTGGAACCAGAAAAGTTAAATATTATTGTAAGAGCAGGCCCAGGATAGGAGCCCAGGGTGCTGAGTGGAGTGAAGGGCCAGGAGCTCCAGACAGCTGTGCTGATGACCTTAACTGTCTGGAGACGAGGTCTTGTGGCTTCACTCCCACAGAGACTGGACACCCCGCGTGTGGCTGGAGGGCTGGGTTAGTGGGGAGCTGGCACGGTAGCGCTCGCGCTGACGTGATGTGCAGCACCAGTTTGCAGATGGCCCCTCCATGCTCTTGTGCCTTGGCGCTCTCGTGCTGGTGGATCCTCATCGGTTGTTACCAGAGCTCCTTGCCATCCTGTGTGTCTCGGGAGGGCAGGAGGGGCTTGGGGAGTCTTCTCATGGTTTCGCACGTGTAGTGGGCTTTTTGGTTTGTAGTTATGCTGGCACAGTACTGATGTCCACAGACCCTAGGTTAGATCTTGAAGCTACGACTCCTACCAGGAATATTGAAATGATCTTTCTGTTTTCTGCCATCAAGACCTTTCAAGCACGCTGACATTACGTGCTGCACAGCCTGTTCACAGGTCCCCCCTCCTTTCTGATAGAAATTACTGACTTTGCCTAAAAAAATAAAATTAAGCAAATTGCTGTTAGATTAAGCAGCATTGTCACTCTGAGAGCGTGCTATGGACTGACTCAAGGTGTTACCGTGTTTCAGAAAATAACCCTGTGCTGGAGCCATAACATCTTGTGTCTCTTGTGCAGCCTGAACGTGGATGTTCATGGCTCAGCCTGTGGCGTGTGGAAGGACAGGGTCTACTGTCACAGGTGAGAAATGCCCCGTGTACAACGCCTGCTGCCTCCCTGACATCACTGGGATAAGTAGCTTGGCTGGGGTGTTAAGATGGCATTCCTATGTGGGACGTCAGGCTTATGGCTTGGAATTAGGTCATTTATCTTCTGTGGGGAAGTCAGAACATTTTTTTTTTCTGATAGTCACCAATTCCCCGCACTTTGGTGTCCAAGCAGCAAAATTGCCAGCTGTGCAATATTAAGAAGAAAATAGAATCTAATCGTAGAATTGTTCTGGCTGGAGGAGACCTTTAAGAAAATTGTCAAGTCCAACCATTAATAATACAGGCTGCCCAGAGAGGCTGTGGAGTCTCCTTGTCTGGAGAGATCCCCAACCCGGCTGGACACTGCGCTGCTGGGCCCCTGCTCTGGGTGACCCTGCTGGATGGAGCAGGGGGGTGGCACCAGATGGTCTCCATAGGTCTCTTACAACCCCAGCTGTGCTGGGATTCTATAATATATCTTTTCATGAGTCTCCATCCTTGAGACTTCCTTTTGTTGCTTTTCCATCCTCAAAATGCTATTGCTTTCAATTTAGACTGTACTGGTGAACCCCTCCCTCGTGCAGTCTCTCAGAGGGGTCGCTGGTGCCCCTCCCTGCACATAGCAGAGCACTGCTGGGGCAGGAGCTGGTGGGAGCAGGGTACACAAACGTGGTTTCGTAGCTGGGGAAGCCGGTGCGCCGGGAAGCACCCGCTGAGGTGACAATGTGATACGAGAAAACCTTCCGTCTCCGCTGCTTTTTCCAAGCTGGGTGGAAAAGCACAACCAGCGGGGCTCTCCTCCTGGCGAGGGGTTTACGTGAGATTATCTTCTTAACAGGCGCCTTATGCAGCGTGTTTCTTTTCGCCTCCAGCGTTCCAAGGCAGGGAGGGAGCTTCTGTGGCTGCAGCATCATCTGTCCCGGTGCTGAGACCTCCTCTGTGTGGTGGGCGCAGGGGGGGGAGCCCTCCACCTCCCACAGCTGGGTTGGGAGAGTGCTCAGGGCACGGGCGATGGCAGGAGTTGCTCTGCAGACGCTCACCACGTGGTTTGGGGGTTGTTTCTGAGACTCGCATGCGATGAGAGTCAGAATTTGTGCTTTGCATTGGGGTTTTTGACCGAGGCAGTGACCGTGCGTTAGCTGATTGTTTGAGGAACTTTGGAGTTTAAATGCTTTTTCTATATTCTCCTTTCCAGTCTTTTGTCGGGTTGGTTATTTTTGCTTTCAAATTTCCCCGAATTCAGGTCATTTGCCCTTCTGTAGAAAAGCTCTTTTTGCCTGCTCAAAGAATGTGACCCTTTGGGAGAGCAGAGCTCATAGAAGAGTATGTGTATGGAAGGAGAGACAGACAACGATCACAGTTTGAAGAAAGCTTGGGGCAAAACAGAAATTCTTACTCCATTTTCTCTGCTCCTGTGGCCTAGTTTCCAAATGCAGGAGCAAGGCTCCTCTCTTCCAGCCATCACTGGTTGCTTCTGGCTCGGGCTGGGGAGTAGCATGTGAATCTTAGGCCTTGGAAAATGAAAAAAATTCACATAAACATTGCTGAGCTGAGGATAGTAAGACTATTTCTGCTGATAAAGGCTCATAGTAGAGAGGTGTGCATGATGCACTGAGTCACCGAGTTAAATATATCCCTTCGTCACAAGTTAGTGGTAAAATGCAAATGAACCTCGTATTTCTAAAAGCTGTTCCTTGTGGGAGGGCAGGGAAACGTTTAACCGCTGGAGCTGCCAGCATTGCTCTTGACTTCCTCAGCGTCGGGGAGGTTTGGTTTCTGCTCCCTGCCTGCTCACACACGTTCTTCTCCAATACCAACCTGAAGTTAAAAAGAACAAGGGGTGTGGGGTGTGATGGTCCCAGCATAGACAGGCAAAACCAGCAGCTGTATCTCAGCCTGTTCTTACACATGCTCCCAGCAGCAGGGCTTTATTTCCACCCAGAATCAACTGGATCCAGCTGCTTCTCATCCCAAACTCAGCTGTAGGTGCTGCTGAGGGAGGGCAGTATCCTGAGAGACTCAGAAGTGATGGGGGAACTGGGTGTGCTGGGAGCGGTGGGACGGGCAGAGCTGGCTGCAGTTTGTGGGGGTACTGAACACAGGACACCAGCAGCTCGGTGCAGAGCAGTTCAGTTTAATTTCCTGAGGAACAGTGATGGATTTTGTGTACTCCTGCCCACCTCACTGTGGTTCTTTCACACACTGAAAGGAAACTTTTGCACCTTCTCCTGAAAATACTGGATTGTTCTGCCTGCTACCTGTTGTGTGGTGCTGATTTGTTGGTTTGGTTTTTTTTTTGTCTCCCAAATACGTAAGAAATCAACAGCTCAAGTGATGTCATTAAGTCTGTTGGCCAAAGGCTTTCTTCAGGAGAGTCATACTCCAGTCTCTCTCCTCTTATGCGTGTTAACCTACCCTCGTGTAGACTGCTGCTGTTCTGTGGCTCCCCGGGATGTGAGCGTCTCTAGAAGCAGTTCCTGGAGTAAGACAGGCCAGTTTTGTCTGTCTGTTTTACTGTCAGACCCACATTTGGCTTCCCCAGTTTCCTTGTTCCTTTGAGTTCTCCGAGATTCTTCCTGCAGAGAGAAGCCACGGGATGGGTGGTGGGAAAAGTTTAACGTTGGTCTAAAATGCCCTGGCTTTACTGGGCTAGGCTGCTGGTGCAGCTTTCTGAGCAGAAGCTGTTCCTCGGCCAGCGCAGCCTGGAGTGGGCATGAGTTAGTCCTGGGGAGCGTTCAGGTGAGACATGCAGGGTAGGTAGGTTGCTTTTCCTCAGATCACTGGGATTCCCTGAGAAGCTTCAGGCTGGAGAAGGTCTTGGCAGTACCTGGAGGACCTCAGGTTAATTCCTAGCTGGCTTTAGGTGTATCGCCGCCAGACTCCGGAGAGAGGGGACCGGTTATCTCCGAGCTGTTCGCCACCCTTTCATTGCGTGAGCCATCGACATACGTTCTCCCCGCGGTGCCAAGAGCGAGTTTTCACCGTGGGGTTCCTGACTGGGTGAGCTGAGGCAGAACAATCGTTGGCCCTGCCTCCCCCACGGAAAGCAGCTGTTGTTAGTCCATATGGCGTAATCCGTGCGAGCGCAGGAGAGTTGGTGCCGTTCAGAGACGCTCAACTGTCTTCCCTCCCTCTCTTTTCAGGTGGCCATCATTGCAGGAAATTTTGAATTGGCTGAAATCATCAAAACCCACAAAGAGTCCGATGTTGGTGAGTTTGATCTTTCTTCTTCCCCCTTTTCTCCCTTCATGTTCTTGCTGTAGAGTCCAGGGCTGTGTGAGTGGGGATCTGTCCGCTGCGGGCAGTGGTTGGTGGAAGCTGCAGCTTGCAGCTCGTTTTGGGTCTTGGGAGTGGCAGGAGGGACCTGCTGCCCTCCTGGGGCCATCAGTATCCAGGCATTTTGTCCAGTCCAGTGCTTGCTTATGAGGTTGCCAAGCTAAAGGAGTAGCCAAACCGTTAGTGTGGAGTAGCTCTGAAAAGCTCTTCTGTAAACCCCGTTACCTTTTCCTCTCTCTGTGCACCCCCGAGGCCCTTCCATAATAGAGATCCCCCTGGATCGAGTGTGTTCACTGGTTGGTGTGAGGAGGAGGCATCCTCTCCTCTGTTGTAGCAGTGGTAGTGGTTGTGGAGCTGTCCCACGCTGAAGCTCGTACGGGTAAAGGTAGTGACGCAGCAGCCATTCCAGTTGTACTTGCTTCTTTGGGGAGGAATATTTTTGGCTTTTCTGGTCAGCCTTTTTCCTTGTGACAGCTTTTCTGCCCTCCTGTGCTGTAGACGTTATCATGCGATAAATTATAAGCTATGCAGACCTGAGTTTTAGGTCACGTGTGAAATCAACACTTGTTGAGTTTTCTTGAGTTATTCTGAGAGGTTCATCGGTCCAGAGCAGCGGTGCAACTGGCACGAAGAGTTAATTCTCAGCGTGTGTGCCTCCGCAGAAGGGACGGTCTTCAGGTCAGCAGCTGAAAACAACCCTGTGGGGTTTGAAACAGCCAGCAAGTATTGGGCTGGTTCTTGAAAGCAGTTGTGTCTGTAGAACCTCGCCCCCAAGGCATCCTTTATCACGCCTTTTCTCAAGTAGCTCTTGCTGACAGCAATAGGGTTTGTGCGAAGGTGTAAGAGTCGGGAAGGACATGGGGAGAAGCCTGACAGTTCTTTACATCAGTGAATGATGCTCGGAGGAAGGTCACCCTGTTAACCCAGGAGGAAAGGGGCTGTCTTTACTGTGAGAGGGGTTTTGGACTCGATGGCTCCCAAAGGTCTCTTTCAGCCTAAATTCTTCTATGATTGAATCTGAATCTGTGATTGACTGGCTCAATTTATTTTTATTGAAAAAGTGTAAGGAAAAGGGGCATGAAATCATGTCAGGTAGAATGAATTGCTCGTGTTTCAGGTACGGCTGTTGATATAAAATAGGTCAGGTAACAGTTGCAGACTAATCTCACGCAGACCAGCAGGTCCAGATGGTCTCCACCTGGGGTCAGGGGAGCTGGCAGTGAACTTCCCCAGCAAGGAGAAATTGCTTTTTGAAGTTCCTGAAGGACGGAGAGGTGTGAGAGTCTGAGCAGGGCAGAGCAGCCCAGCGCTGTTCGGCTGGGGAAGGGGCAGCGCCCGCTGCAGCCCTTATTCTGCTCCTTCTCTCTGAACAGCTGAAGAAACCAAGAATCCGGTGGGAAAGGGCAGCGGTCAGTGACCAGGCAGTGTTGTAAGTGACAGCTCTTGGAGAAATCCTCTGGAGTTCCCCGTGTTAGGCTGTGAGACAATCCTTAGTGTCCCCCACCATCAGCAGTAACTGGGAGAGGACCTGCTGAGTGGAGGCTGTGGGAGGAAGGGTGGTTGGCAGGGCCTTTCACTCTGTTCTGCAGGACACTTGGCTTGGCACGTGGCCGTACTTCCAGGATCCTGGAGCGTTCCTCAGCATTCCAGTCTGGATCCAAGCATCCTCATGGGTGGAGCTGCTGTGCCCACGTGCCGTGCTCTGTCTTACAATGTAGAGCAAGCCCGGAGGGTGTGATCTGAATTCCTGTCAGGTGAAAATAACCCAGAAACTCTTCCAGAAAGACTCCTGATGTGCTCCATCTGCTGACAGGCGTTGTGCCCACGGGCCTAGCCAGGGTCCACGCTGTTTGAAGCAAGGTGCTCAGTGTGGACACGGGGTGGTCAGTGACGGCTGTTTGCAGCCCCCAGGGCTGCAGGACTTCTCATGCAGCTTTGACCGTGATTCCCTGAGCACAAGTCTCGGTCCCTTCGCTCAGCTCAGAGCCTGAGAGACGCTTGCTTGTTTCATCGCAGCCACCGGCACTGAGGCCGAGGAAGGTCAGAGGGGAAGGCTGCAAATTTGGGAAAGGAGAACGTTTTCTTGCAAGTAGGAAATGTTTGCAGAGGCGGTGGAATTGGGTTGTTCCATCGCTTCTGGTTTTTAACTTATTCTCATGTTTTATGGATCTGGAGACAGAGAATGCCATGAATGGCAACTGCTGTGCTTCATTTTTGTGGTTGGACCTGAGAGGTTGGATCGTGAGGGCTTGTTGGTGCTACCACAGACCCTCTGTGGCATATCCCAATGGTCAGTGCAGCCTCTGCTGTTGCCCATATGATGGGAATGGTTTCTGTGGGGTGGTGAGGGCAGCCCTAACCCCCTTCCTGAGCAGCAAGAGGGTCTCCTAGGGTATGACTGCAGGGCCTGCTCTCCAACCATTCCAGGCAGGTGTGGAGATGTTCTCCATTAAGCTCATTTACTGGTAATGTCTTGGGCAAGGGCCTAGACCACCTACTCTGGAACCTTGAGTTGGTTTGGCAGGGCTGTAAAGGGTGTCTAGTTCCCAGCACAGCCTCTGGAGATGGCAGTGGGAAAAGGCTGTGTGCTGAGCAACAACACCAGGAGCTGGTCAGGGGAAACAAGGTTGTGTCTGAACCTCAGGGCCTCTCTGGAGTGCCACTGCCAACCTCCTGACGCGTCCTGTTGATGTTCAAGTTTTAAATACACATCAACGTTTATCAGTCTAATGTACAATTCCACTCAAAAACATGAGCTGTGCACCACGTTACCTGGTTTTCAACAAAACACTCAGTGGTGTTAAGTGCACATTGGTTTTTTTTTGTCAGCTGGATCCTGTGCCAGCTGCTCAATAATTTTCATGATCCGTCTTTTTGGAAAGTTTTCTTAGACTGCAAGTTTTAAACTATTTGTTTCAGCTCATGAGTAGCTGTTTCTGCTTTGTCATCATGATGACAAATGCCTCTTCCTGCAGAATACACTAGAATATACGTCTGCATCCACAGAGCAACCCAAAAGCTTTTTTTGAAGTTTTCTTCATTCTACAAACCACTTGTTGAAAGTTTATAGATCCCCTTACCCATTTGGAGCGTGGTGAAGCTTCGTATTGATTTCGGTTATTTTCCATAATTACAGAATAAATGTATTCTGCAGCACCAATTGATTTCTTCATCTTGGCACTCTTGTCCAAACAGACATTTAACCTGAGTTGCTTTGCTTAATAAGTTTGGTGTTATAACTTTCTTTTTTGTTTGCTAAGTTTTTAAAAAGTCTTGATTCCCATTAATATTTTCTCTGGAGCAGTAACATTACATCAGTACTGAGAAGTGAGCTGTAAGCATGATGTCTACGTAAGGCTGGTTGGGGCTTTCTTCCCTTTTCTTACGCAGAATGTAATCAGGTTGTGATTCCTCGTCACTAAGCAACCACCAACTTCAAGTCGAAGGAATGAATTCATTATCAGTCATAACGAGGCCTGAAACAGTTACCCCATATTACGCGGAATCCCTTCTTTTTGGGGAGTGATGATCTGTGTGAGATCACCAGAGTTTGTCTGCCCAGCTGAAATCCACCTTGTTTTCCTTACGTGTACAGGCAGGAGTGGGGGGAGTAGCTCATCCCGCAGTGGTTCCTGATGTTTTGGGATGTGTTAATCTCTTGGCCCTCATCCGCTCGAGATCCTCCAGCCCTGCCATACTGTTATCTCTGCAGGGGCAGCGTTGGACCACAACCACCCTCTCTTTTGCTACTTTGGAGTGGAAAGAAAAGCTGGGGAGGGACTTTTTACAAGGGCTTCTAGTGACAGGACAAGGGGTGATGGCTTCAGACTGGCAGAGGGGAGATTTGGATTAGAAATAAGAAGGAAATTCTTCCCTCTGAGGGCGCTGGAACCCTGGCTCAGGCTGCCCAGGGAAGCTGTGGCTGCTCCATCCCTGGAAGCGTTCAAGACCAGGTTGGATGGGGCTCTGAGCAACCTGCTCTGGTGGGAGGTGTCCCTGCCCATGGCAAGAGGGGGTTAGAATGAGATGCTATTCAAGGTCCCTTGCAACTCAAACCATTCTGTGATTGACGATTTTTTTATATATATATACATTTAATTTTGTTTTTTGAGGTATTCGGGCCTGTGAAGACAGCGTGTCAGCATAGCAAAGGTCAGAAAATACCCTGGTCACTGGACACCTCGTTAGGTGTCCATCCTCAGTAGGAAGATAAGCAACGTGTACCCAGATGCAGGTGGCCCCGTTCCCTCGTCCCCTCTCTGTGTGAGCCAACACCAGGGTATCAATTTGAAACACAACGTGTTAGAAAGATTACATGAGACTTCGGGCGTTGAATTGTCAGTCGTTGCTGAGAAATCTCAGTTTTATGACATTTTATAGCTCAAACCAAAGGATAAGCTGTTTCTCATTAATGAGGATGTCCTGGAGCCAACCCAAGATCAGTGTCTCGTTGTCCTTCAGGTGCCCTCCTTATCTGAAGCCTGTTCCAAGAAAAAGTCCTCAAAAAGCTACTGATGGAACAATAAATTTTTAAGACCAGAGTGACCAGTCTTGTCATCATATGATAAACCCAGTAATGCTTGGGCAAGTCTATGCAGACTTTTGCATAAGAACTCTTTGCCAATGTACAAAAACGACTGATTCTGTCACCTTGACAAACCAGGAATAGCTTCTGTTTCATTATTTTCTTAATATAGACCAGGTTGACCAGCTTCTGAACCACTGCATGGCTTTGTTTTGAACACTAGCTGTTCTTTAACATTATTTTTAGAAAAGTGGGCTGAATTTAGATGCGTTTTTTCCATAATAACATTATGGATGAGCAGACGACGATACCCTTTACAGCGGCTGCTATATCTGTTGGTTGTGTTAACTCTTCTGCTCACTGCATTGGCCTTGGAGCCTGTGCTCAGGTGGTTTGCGTCAGGAGTCACGGGCTTGTTTCAGCCTCACTGCTTTTCAAGGAATGGTCCTGTGTTGTACAACCTCCATTTGTGTTTCCCAGGTGCTTCATCTGGCACCAGGCTGTGATGAAGCATGTTGAGAAGATTCTGTCATAACAAATGCCCAAGATTTCACTATATTGCTCCCCTTTCTTGTACATTATAGAATCCCAGACTGGTTTGGGTGGGAAGGGACCTTTCAAGGCCATCTCATCCAACCCCTCTGCAGGGAGCAGGGCCACCTGCAACTAGAGCAGGGTGCTCAGAGCCCCAGCCAACCTCCCCTGCAATGGTGCCAGGGATGGGGCAGCCACCACCTCTCGGGGCAGCCTGGGCCAGGCTCTCTCCACCCTCAGCACCAACAATTTCTCCTTCTCTTCAGTCTAAATTTACCCACTTTCACCAGTGACACTTGGCCAATGTCATTGCACCAATCACTGCATCACCTGTACTTTTATTGCCAGCAACCTGTATTTTTTTCTAAGACATTGAT
Source organism: Todiramphus chloris collaris (assembly GCA_025345505.1). Classification (NCBI taxonomy): domain Eukaryota; kingdom Metazoa; phylum Chordata; class Aves; order Coraciiformes; family Alcedinidae; genus Todiramphus; species Todiramphus chloris. The sequence goes on along the minus strand of JANVCC010000130.1, from coordinate 661,542 downwards.
AAAGACAGAGATATAGATACTGCTGTACTAAGAGCTGACCAACTGGGTACTACTGGAAGTATTCCCACCTGTTGTTCTCCATTTGCAGTTCATCATCTCATCTGTTAAAGCGTGCTCTGGTAACTTGTAATCAGAGTGTCATACAGGTCAGCGCTTTCACCCAAGCTTCTGATGTCAGCAGGTGCTTTTGACAGTGATACTTGAGCTTTTAAAGCCATCCTCACTGACATAAATTAAGTTCCTATTCCTTTTTATTAACTGATAAGTTTCCTGTTTCAGATTTTCCAAGCCTTTCATAGCAACGATGCGAAGTTCAGCTCTGTACGGTTATCGGAGTCATCCCCACGGCCCTTTGCGAGCTGCTTCCAGGCTCTGGAGCTTTTGCAGGAGCATTAAGAGCCCTGGCTGGCGGCTTGGGAGCTGGGAGCTCTCTGCCACATTCTTTTGAACTTTGCTGCAGAAGCTTCTGACCTGCTAATTTGAATGTAGAAGCGTCAGTTACTGCTATCCTTGGAACTGTGGGGGAAGGTTTCAATGCTCCGTTTTGGTCTCGGGTGCATGGTTTATTTTGCCAGTACAGAGGTAGGTATGGGAGATATTTTCAAAGGCAGATCAGGAACGCTCGTTGGATGTTTGTGGTTCTGTATGACTGTCATTGCCAGTTTAACTGGGTGCAGCCTGTAACGGGCCTGGGCAGTTGTTGGGGTTTCCTGGGGGGGGGGGGGTTTAGCAGTGGACCCTCGGTGTCCTGAGTATAAGAAGGTCAAACAAGAAGGAAAAATGCACTGAAGTCCTGCAAGGAAAAATTGCCGGTGTTGGGATGCATCAGGCTGATGGGTTTTACCAGAAGAGAAAGGCTGGAAATCTCCCACCAGAGGCCACTGGCCAGGTGAATTGTGGGCACAGTTGAGAGCAGCTTGTAGGGAAGAACTGGCAGGTTTAATTACCGTGTGTTTTGAGCGGTTTCAGTCGAAGTTTTACACATGCTGAGTAAAATGTGTCTCCAGCTGTGAAGGGCTGGCTCTGAACAGGACGAGGAGAGAGCCCTGCGTTCAGATGGAGTGAGGAGAGGAGGGGGTGGCTCTGAGGGACCGATCGTGTCCAGGGGAGCGGTGTCATGTGTGAAGATCGGTAGCTGAGGGGCAAACAGAGACGGCTGGAGAAAGGGAGATGGCTGGAGAAACAGTTGGGGGATGACTTTTCTTGAATTAAAAAAAAGTATAATAAGGCTGTTACTCCTTTCAGTGGAGGACTTCTCAGTAACGAGGTGAATTACCAGCTCTGTCTTCAGCGCAGAGAAGTTCTGGTCCTGCTCAACATCTCATCCTTTTCCTTTAGTTCTCATTCCTAGACCAAAAAAATACCTGGAAGGTCTCTTGAGTAGCTGCTCTCTCTCCTGGGTGGGAGAGCAGCTGGGTGCAGCCTGTGCGTGCCGCATGGGGGGGGATGCTCTGCACCTTCCCCAGCTGCCTTTGTAATTTTCCACTATTAAAATGTAAATGTGGCCTCTCCGCTTGGAACTGTGGAGACATTTGCACTCCACGTGCTTTTGCTCTTCCACATGAATATTTAACATTGAGCCAGCAAATCTAAATAACCTCAGAGCGTTGATTACACTTCGGTTCATTAGGCTGCAGCTCAGGGTTGTTTGGAGCGTGGTCCAGGTGCCTGTGCAGCATCTTGGGGCCGGGAGCTCCTTGGGGAGCTCTGGCTGTGTCCTCCCACCACACCTGAGTGGCGAGGGGTGGTTTGGAGCCCAGCTGTGTGTTTCCCCTTTGGGAGGGCAGAAAGCACAGGCGGGAGCATCAGAGGAACCAGGCTGGCTGGGGCATGGTTGTGCTGCTTCGAGCAGCGCTGTCATGGTAACTGAAGTGATTCATTTTCCTGTGAGAAACCCAGTAAACACACTTTGATTAAACTCTTGAGAAGGTATAGAAAAGAATCTTCAAAGCTGGTTGTATGAATTGCACAAAGTTGTTGTTGTGGGGTTTCTTTTTGTTTGGTTTTTTTTGTTCGTTTTTTCTTTTTTATATTGCTCTCACTTCTTTCCCTTTCCCACTGGGGACAGTGGATTTGGGGGGGATGGGGAAAGGAACCTTCACGGGAATTGCAGAGAAGGAGGCTGAGGGGAGACCTTCTGGCTCTGACAGCTCCTGACAGGAGCCTGGAGCCAAGGGGGGTCGGGCTCTGCTCCCAAGGAACAAGGGACAGGACCAGAGGAACCAGCCTTCAGTTGCCCCAGGGCAGGTTTAGGTTGAACAAGAGGAAAAATTTCTTCCCCACCCCTGCAGGGCTGTTCCCAGGCTGGCCAGGGCAGACAGAGAGAAGTGAACACCTAATCATGCGTCAGGGTTGTTGGTCCCTTGCTCACCTCTCCTAGGAAAGGCTGGTTTAAAACCAGCAATAAGAGGATGCCGAGGGCTGAGCCAGGCCCTGCTATCACTGAAGGCTGAGGTCGGCCTTTGCCTGCTTCACTGCCCTGTGTATTCTGTCTGCTGCAGCCCCCAGATGTGTTCCCGGTGCCTTTGCTGTCCTTGTGACGGTGCCAGATGCTGATCTCCTGCTGGACTTCCTTGTGCAAACAAGTGCACCCACAGCACCCTTCAACTCCAAACCACCTCCGATGGTTCCTCTTCTGCTTTGCGATCTGCTGACTTTGCCCCAGCCCACATCACGTGCAGCAGGCATCTCTCTCCTGTCCCTTTTGCCATCTGGCTGTAGCACAACCTTCTCTTCCACGTTCCTGCCACATGTAGCAGATTTTGTCTCCCCTGCTGTCTGCACCTCGTTGCGTATAACAGCCCAGAAAGTGGTTGTATCTCTCTGAATATATCAAATTTCTGTCCAGAAAGACCCAGGCCTGTGCTGTGTCTGTGTGGCAGAGCTTCCAGACTGCCTGCACTTAAGTCAGTGCTTAGATGAGGGCTTTGGAGAAGCTCTGGAGCATCTGGGGAGAGCAGTCCTGTATTGCTCACATGAGCTGTAGCTGCATCCCTCCGATTGCCCTCCTCCTCCCCCCGTGAGCTACCTGAGTCTCTGCTCATCGGCACTCTCGGTGAAAGCCAGGTTGTCGTTTCAAGCTCTCTGACCCCTGTATAGGAACATCTGCTCTTGGTCCAGTTGCCTTCCTGGCTGCACAGTGCAATGGCCCCAGGGCTGCCCGGGCACTGAGGTAGAGGCAGGCGAGGTTTTCACTGTCCACACCTCCACTCTCCGGCTCCTGAGGGCTTTGCCTCGATCCCCCTGAGCTCCCTCTGTGTGCCAGGGTGGATGCCCTGGGTGCTTGGGTCAGGAGACACCAGAGCACATTTGGACACCCGAGAGCCTAGGGAACTAACCGCGATCTAAATGTGTATCAGCTGAAGTCTGTGCTCCTGTGATTGTGCTGGAAATCGTGTTTTCTCACTTATTTCTGGGACTCATGTGGCTCTCATGCCCCTAAATCCCACTTTGGCAGATGAACTGGGCTTTTGGAATCCCACCTCATGTGTGGTTACTGCATGCTGGGGGCCTGGTGAGAATTACACAGACAGTGCTGGTGCAGCCAGTCTCTGGAGCCTGCCTTGGCAGCCAGAACACCGTCCTCTGAACGTGCCACCGGAATTAAATACTCGGGGAAGTTTTGGCTTGACAACCTGTTTGGTGACCCAGAGACCTCCTTGCTTACTCCTGCAAATGCTGCGCTATGTTGTGCTTCAGGGACTCTCCTACTCGATGTTCTCATGAATGGATTGGGGAGGAGCAGAGCAGTCCTGGGCTGCTTTCTCCAGCCCCTCCGCTCTTCCTCGCCGCTGTGAACCTGAGACCGAGGTTGTGGTTCTCTTTGCTTTGAGGTGGATGCTGTAATTTTGATGTCGGGAGGGAGCACTTTGACGATATAAAGCGCTGACCGCGCTCGTGTGGAGAGGGGTGACCAGGTGATGTATGTGACAGGCTGAATTAAAGCACTCGCCCTGACCTGTGTCAAGAATTATAAAGTACCTTCCCTTTTCCTGGGGAGTCCTTGAGCAACCTGTTTGTCTCCTGTCACCCAGTAATTGGTGCTTGCTGTGAATGGCTGACCATGAGCCATGTCCACCTTCCCCTCCAGACCCAGCCCTGACCCGTCAGACATCCCCGTGGGGTGCAGCGGGGGGAGCAGGGACGGGGACAGGCTGGCCGCTGCTCGGTGACGCGGAGGCGGCAGGAGCAGAGGAGATCGAGCGCAGACCAAGAGGATCTCCTGCCTGCTGTGCTGCTTTCTTCCCATGCCAGATGAGGCTCTCTGCTTTTTATTTTCCTTTTCCTTCTGTCAGCTCGGGAAGAGCAGCTCGCCAATAGGAGCGTTTTACAGTAAGCTTATGTGTGATCGGTTCAATGTACAATTAATATCAAGGGACTAATAATTAATTTATAAAGCACACTAAAGCAAGCCCAGGCCAGCTCCTGCTGTCTGGAGTTTCCATCGTTGCACTCTTGCTTTTCTGTTTCTTCCTTTCTTGGTTCAGTATCAAGGCCGAGGGTGCTGAGCCCCAGCATGTGCAGAAGAGCGATGAACGGAACCGGGAGCTTGGCTCGGGTCCAGCTGGAGTTCTGGTGCTTTGAGTGGCCCTTGTTGCCTCCTTGTAATGACAGAGGTGCATGGGGACAGTGCAGCAGGGATGCTGCTTGTGCAGCTGGTGCGGAGCACGGGTGGCACTGGACACCCGCCAAGGGCTGACGCTGCTTCTGCCTTCTTCCAGAACTGGTGGAAGAGTGGTCCGGGCAGACTTTTCTAGACCATGAATTTTTTCTTGCCAAGTTATTTCCCGTTCACCAGAGTTCGGTATGGATCCAAACTTGGCATTTCTTCAGCTGTGCCATTGCCAGCTGCAGAGCACTGCTGAGACCACCTCTGGGGTGATGCTGTTTCATAGCTTGGATGTAACGGGCTCAGGTTTGACCTCGTTCTGGAAGAACATCCCTGAGCTCCTCTATGGTTGAGGCTATGAGCTCACAGCCTTTCTTGGGTTACAGACCTGTGACTGTTTTGTTCCACCCGTGGTGCTGGTTCCTGGAAGCACACCATGGATGTGCTCCCTTGACCAGTATGTGCCTTGCCCTGTGGTTTGGGAAGGAATTCAGGCACTGACTGATGTGCTGTTATCACTGGGCAGAATTCAACACTTTTACTAAAAGTAATTCTGTACGTTTTTTTTTTTTTTCCTTCCAAGAACTGTGCTTGAAGTACTGACTTGGCTTGGTTTGAAAACAGCTCTTGTAGATCAGCAAGAAACTTCCTTGTGTCTCCAGTGACAATTTCTAATTTCTAATAGATCTGCCAGTTCCTGTAACATGCAACCATTTAATAATTGCTTCTATGTGATGTTCTATGAGAAGTGATGTAGTACAAAATTAAGTGACTCCTGGAGATCTGTTGTGTGTCTGGATGACAGGTGAACTCAGATCAACAGTCCTCATCAACCAAACTTTTTCAGCATGGCCGGTGAATTGGTTGTAGCTACCGCTGGCTGTGGCTTCCTCGCTGGTGTGTTGCCTTGGTAGAACAGGCTGTTCTTCAGCATCCTGCCTGCTACAGTCCTGCGAGTGTGGTGGGAGAGGAGCTGGAGCTGAGCCGGCCCTGTGCGCTGCCACCCAGAGCCACTGGCACCCTGGGCTGCAGCCCCAGCAGCGTGGGCAGCAGGGGAGGGGGG
>JANVCC010000130.1:639585-650870 GCA_025345505.1 Todiramphus chloris collaris | reverse complement strand
TTTGAGCAGGGCCTGTTGGGACAGGACAAGGGGGGATGGGTTAAACTCCAAGAGGGAGATTCAGACTGGAGAGAAGGAGAAATTGTTGGTGCTGAGGGTGGGGAGAGCCTGGCCCAGGCTGCCCCGAGAGGTGGTGGCTGCCCCATCCCTGGCACCATTGCAGGGGAGGTTGCCTGGGGCTCTGAGCACCCTGCTCTAGTTGCAGATGGCCCTGCTTAGTGCAGGGGGGTTGAATGAGATGATCTTGCAAGGTCCCTTCCCACCTAAACCAGCCTGTGATTCTCTGGTAACCCACCCATCCCAGTAGTGCCTGATGGACACTCTCAGCTGGCCTGCTGAGCACCGTTGGGAGGTCTTCCTTGTGCATTGTGTGGTTTTGGTGACCTAGAGGCATGGGAGTGATGTGGACCTTGTGTTCTCTTGCTTCTCCCTGTCACTTGCTCACTACATCCAGTGTCAGTGTTGGCTCTGAGGCCGCTTGCTACTTCTGGTGCTTGCCTTGAGCTGTAAGCCATGCACAGCACCCATTCTGGTCCAGGGCATGGGTGGCTGCTGGAGAGCCTTGGTGGCCAGGAGTCCCTTTGGTGATGACCGGGGTCAGGCTTTGCTTTTGGAAGCCCTCTGGCAGTGGAGAGGGTACAGCAACCACATCCATGGCCACTGTAGGTCAGGGTCTGCTCAGCAAGGGCTGATGAGAAATTCTGCTACAATGAGGCCAGAGCTGGAGTTTGAGGAGTGGTGCCAGGTCTGGCTTAGAGATGTTTGCACTAATGGCCGAGAAGCGGGTTGGAGCGTGGAAGAACCAGGCTGCAGATGGCAGCTCTTTACATTAACTCTGCAGCAGAATCAGCTCAGATGCCCTTAGAGGCAATCTAAAGAATTTTGGGGAAAAGAGACATGTCAGCGCATAAAAATATAACGAAAATAAACATAAAATAGTTACTAGAGGGGAAAAATATTGAACCGCTCGAGAATCTGCTTGGGTTCTTAATTAATGGCTTAACTCGGGAGAAGTTGCAGGATGGTTTTTGAACGGCTTGACAGAGGCCTCGGTGCGATGTGCGCTGCGGTACAAAATGCAGCGATATTAGGTGATAATATGGAAAACAGTCTAATGCCTTGGTCAAAGTCAATGATGACACCTCCGGGTGCTGCACAGCGGCAAGAACAGCGTGAGCTAAAGGGTTTTGGAGATGCAGTGAAAATGATTGGGAACGAGGAAAAGAAACCCTAAAAAAAAAAAATAAATCTCCGCTTTGAAGAGAGGTTTAGAAGAGCGGGATCGTTACCTTAGAAACAGGATGAATAGGAGGAAATATGTTAAAAATATTGAAAATACCGAATGGCTTATCAGAGGGAAATGGGCAGCCTCTGCCCGCTTCATGGTGCAGGGGAAGGAGCCGGCGGCGGGACGGGTGGCAGAGCATGCTCCCACCCGGGACGGGACCGGACGGGACCGCGGCTCCTCTGCACCCCACGGTTAGCGCAGGAATCCCCTGCCCCGGGAGCTGTCTGGGGCCAGAGGCATGCTGAGACTGAAAGCGATAGGAGGGCACAGAGAGTAAATAAAACCCCACAACACTGGCCTTTTGTGATGGATGAGGCTTTAACAGCGTTCTCAGCGGTTCCTGGAGCACCGGCTGGCGAGGCAGGAGGGGGCAGCTGGGGAGAGCTGGGGCAGCTCCCAGCAAGGGGAGAGCAGGAGCTGGGCTGGGACAGAGATGCTGGGGACATGGGGTCTGCTGTGGGCAGCAGTGCGAGGGAGGGGGTCTGTGGTGCTGCTGCAGGAGCTGGTGGCAACGCCTGGGGTCTGTGCCACCAGCCGCGACCCGAGGAGCTGCTGCCCCTCTGCATGCCCACTTGCTCCCTGCCAGGCATGGGAGGGCTGGGGTGCCGCTGCGGGCTCAGGCTGCTCTCCGACGCAGTGCACAGATCCCCAGGATCCCCGCTGAGCCCTTTGCGCCCAGTTTATGCGGTGCTGGGCTGAAGCCAGCGGGAGGGCTGCTCCTGGTGCCATCCATCGTGGCTCAGCCTATGCCCAGCAAGGGCAGCAGAAGGCAGCAGCCTCTTTGTCTTTCTGCCAGGCGCTGTTAGTGTGAGCGCCCGCCTCATTTCCTTCTGACCCCTGCTTGGGCAAACTCGCTGGAGGAGGTTTAATTATTCAAAGCCACAGGTGTTTTATAAGTGCATCTAAAAGTGTGTTTTACTCCCTTATTTTCAGATACTTGTACGTTTTTTCAGGGATAGGAGTGTTATCCTTGGCCCAGGCTGCCCCGAGAGGTGGTGGCTGCCCCATCCCTGGCACCATTGCAGGGGAGGTTGGCCGGGGCTCTGAGCACCCTGCTCTAGTTGCAGATGGCCCTGCTCCCTGCAGGGGGGTTGGACCAGGCGACCTCGAAAGGTCCCTTCCCACCTAAATCAGCCTGTGATTCTACTCTTCTGCAGTTCAGTACATGGAATCTGGGACAGGTGAAAGTCACAGACAACCCATGTGTTCAGTGACCGGTACCCACTGGCACGTTCAGAGCTGTCAGGATTGTACTGAGGTAGGGCCTCCTGTCATGCCATGGAGGCTCCTGATGATGCCCACGTTGGCCATTATCTCTTCCAGCCCTTCCCACAGCCCCCCCTGTGTCACCAACACCCTGAGATGGCCGGAGCTGCTGGGTGGGTGCCTCTTTCCCAGTCCCAAGGCTGATGCTCTTCCAGTTACACAGATGTACGCACACACCTCGCTGTTCAGGGCGAAGCTGTGACCTAAGGAGTGCTTAGAGCAGCTAATTAATAGAGGTATTTTGTCTGACCCAGTATTTCTTTAACTTGTTTTTTGGCCTCATCGCTCTCCCGGTTGGTTCCCGGTGTGTTTGTGTGGCTTTGACAGAGCTTTTATTTTCCGCGGTGCCGGGGAGGAGCTGGAGCCACAGTCCCCATCTGTGAGGAGTGCTCGTTTCCCAGGGATGTTTCATTTTCAAACAAGAAAGGCTTCACTTTGTGGTAAGTGACAAGGATCTGTAAACATGCAGAGTCCTTTCACATCTTCCTGGAAAAGTCTTGAAGAAAAATTGATTCTGAGTCAGATTTTTACCAGAGTAAATATCAAGAAAATTTAGTGTCTGCGACGCTGCCCCGAAACTCTTTATTCTGAGAGTGAAAACTACCAGTAAAATTCTGATTGTCTTGCAAATATATTCAGGATGGGAAAGCGAATTGAAATGAGAAGTAGTTCAGAATCAGCGGTTGGCGTTCCCCAGAGCCGATGCGCAGAAGCTCCGGCGGGCCAGCCGCGGGCACCTCTGCGCTGGCCGCTGTTTGGCTTTCCCCACAGCAGGAGCGGTTACTTGGCCGTGGTGCTCTCAGGACTTCGGCCGCACCAGGGGTTCTGGTGGCCAAGTCCTGCCATGGGCTGCGTCTCTCCAGCCTCTGAGAGGCTGAGCAGAGATGTCGGTCTGACCCTGGAGCAGGGTGGTGGGTGTGAGCCCGGCGTGGACCATCCCTGCAGCAAGGGACAGGCTGTGCCCAGCAGCCTGCCTGGGGTGGGACAGGCAGGGAGTCTGGAGCAAAGGACCTGGGTCATGCCGGAGATTAATCCACCTCATCAAAGCTTGGGTGACCCTCACGCAGCACATCCCCGAATGCCTTTTGGGGGTCGAAAGCCTCAGGGCTAATGACCCGCTTGAGAGAGTGAGCCCTGGGGGTGGCCCATGCCGATGCAGTTGGCTCTGAACTCCTCAGTTGTGTTGTGGATCATCAGGAGGACCTGTGGGAAGGGTCTAATCCACTGACCTCTGGCTGTGCTCATCCTGCTTGTTCCTGGGAAAGCCCAGTGGCAGACGTGTTCGGGCATTTTCTTCACTCCCACTTCTCTCTGTCCTCACCACCAGGAGGTTTTCCTACATCTAATCTGAATATTTGTTCCTCTAGTTTGTTGTGCCATGTTTGCTATGTGCTTCTATGGTGAGGAACTCGCTCGCTTCCCCCTCACAACAGTCATGCTGAGGACTGCTCATCATGGGGCCAGAGGGAGCAGGGCAGGGATCATCCCCCTGCACTGGGCACTGGGGAGGCCGCCCCTGGAATCCTGGGGTCAGGTTTGGGCCCCTCACTCATTCCCAGCAGGACCTTGAGGGGCTGGAGCGTGGCCAGAGAAGGGCAACGGAGCTGGGGAAGGGGCTGGAGCACAAGGGTGGTGAGGAGCGGCTGAGGGCCCTGGGCTGGTTCAGCCTGGAGAGAAGGAGGCTGAGGGGAGACCTTCTGGCTCTGACAGCTCCTGACAAGAGGCTGGAGCCAGGGGGGTCGGGCTCTGCTTCCAAGGAGCAAGGGACAGGACAAGAGGAACCAGCCTCCAGTTGCCCCAGGGCAGGTTTAGGTTGGACAAGAGGAACAATTTCTTCCCCCCTGTCCCTGTAGGGCTGTCCAGGGCTGTGCCAGGCTGCCTAGGGCAGTGATGGAGTCCCCATGATCCCTGGAGGGGTTTCCAAGCCCCCCATGGAGCTGTGGTGCTGAGGGACAGGGGTCAGTGGTGCCCTGGCAGTGCTGGGGACACAGTTGTGCTTGATGATCCTAAAGGTCTCTTCTGACCAAAATGATTCTATGCCTTCCTCAGGGTCATCTCATGTGTCAGCTGTCAGCCCATTGCCTTGCCCTTCCCAAAGGTCCCTATTCCCCAAGCTCCTGCCGCAGCTCTTCTCCAGCTCCTGCTGTCCTGCTCCTTCCTGGTACCATGGTGCCCACAGCGGGCACCCGGCACCAGAGGAGCGCCGCAGCAGAACTGCGTTGTGTGTGTTTTTCGGGTTGTAGTTGCGATAGCTCATCGTGGTGCGTGTTGTGGAGTGGTGTGATGTGTGACTCACATCCAGCCTGTGATAGCCTCCACGTGTTTTCCCCCTCAAAACCCACTCCAGAACCAGTGTTTCCCTATCTGAATCCTGTGCAGTTGGTGATTCCTGTGTAGATTTTGTACCTTCAGTTTATTAGGATCCATTTAAGCCCTAATCCTGTTCTTGGGAGTATTTTGCAGCCCCTTTGTTCAGCCTGTGGATGTCAGAGACCTTCTTCTGGAGCCAGGCTGGCCTCTCGTGCAGAGCCGGGGTTCCCCCCTTCGATGGAGCGTGGTCTCCTGCCCCACGGCCGGGTGGGCTCAGGGAGCTGTGGGGCGGTGGGAGCCCATCGGAGGCTGAGGTGTGCGGCTGCTGCTCGGCACCCACCTCCTCTCGCCTCTGTCCTTGACAGATCCTTTCTGACTGTTACCGCGTGCTTCCTTCCAGGCAAGTACAAACACTTCGCCTTGTTATTTGTTCCAGTGTTTTTTCCAAGAAGTGAAGTGACAGTATTTCATTAGATTCCCTTCCCCCTGCCCCGTTTTTGGGGCTGTTTGCTATTTTCCACTCTTTTGGGCACACTCTATACAGTGTGAACCTTCGAAGATGACCTCAGGTGTTCTTAAATTGCTTTAATCTGTTCTTAAACTTCCTTCCAGATGTGTAGTCAGGCACATCCAGAAATTCTTAATTACTTTCTGCCTCTGGTTTCCAGGTAGGCTCTTAACCCTAGCTCTGAAATCTCACAGTTGAGCTCTCGTTTAAAGACAAACAAGTGTTAAGCATGTTGGTCTTTTTGGTTTCATCCATTGAAAGCTTTCCCTCTGCAGTTAGCCAAAGGAGTGACAACAATCACTGGCAATTCCAGGGATCTTTTCCTTGCTGCCAGTGGATCTGTGGAGTGAAGGCCTGCTTCCCTTCATAGTGACATCTCTCGTGCCTGTGCTGTCCAGATATTTGCTTCTCTTGGCTTGTGCTTCTCCTTCACATCTGTCCATAGCAGTCGCTTCTGGTTTCCCTTGATGTAGTGTTTTCAAAGTTAACGACTCATGGTTTCAGTGGATTCTTACTTCACTGCTTGTGCATCCTTCATGTGGAGATAGATCTGAAGTCTGGTTTCCTTTGCCTTCCCCATCATGGGATCAGATACTAGTTTGGGGTGAAAGGAGGGACCTCAGGAGGCCATCTGTCCCAGCTGGGACGACCATTCAGGAAGCCTCACCTCCAGTATTGAAGAACATACAGAGATTGTCCTCAAAACGGATTGCTGATATTTTGCTGGTCTCGCTCGCTTTCTTCCCCAGAAGTGCCGACCACTTATCATGTCACGGTCGTTCCCACTGACATTGCCTCTGCCTTCACATCCTCAGCCACTGGGAATCAAAGCGCTGAAAGAGCTTCTCTGTAAAAATATATTGCTGTGAAAATATTCCAAGAGCTTGCTGGTCAGTCGGTGTCCTGATCCTTCCCCAGCAGATCTCTGGATGGAGGCAACCCCCCGCTACCCCCAGTCCCACGAGCAGCCGTCAGGAGGGTGCAGCAGGGCTGGGTGAGGTAGAGAGAGATCTGCCCGGTGCCTGCCCCCAGGGTGTGCCTGAAGAGCAGGACATGTGCTGAGGAAACCAGGGGGGATCCTCCCCACCCTTGGAACTGCCTCCTCCTCTGGCCCCCTCGGTGAGCATCTCTGCAGCAGGGCCTGTGAAGTGCAGCTGCGTGAGGGGCTGGTGGAGTCCACCTCAGACCCTCTCCATGAAAGCTGCGTTGAGCTCACAGCTCCTCGGCGGCGAGTAAATACGGTGAGCATCCTTCTCTGGCACCTCCCTTGAATAGTCTTGGCACTTTGCCACCTTGAGCAAACATCCTTCTTCTGAAATTGCTAAAACTGCAGTTATTGCATCAACCTGAACCTGGGGACTTTATTTCTAATATTCTTGACCTCTCCTTGGGGGGTTTAATAAAATAAATTCCTTGTCCCAATCTCTCTTCTCATATTATTACTTTTAACAATATTAACTGATTCACTATTCCCAAGCCCTTTTATTCCTCAGCAACGTGAATGAGATCTTTGCCCCAAGTACTCAGTCACGGGTTTATTTATTTATTTGTTAAAACCCAGAGACAATTTGTTTTCCCTTCCCGGCTCTTGAAAGGGTCAGATGCGTTTGATTTGTTCTACCTGCATCAGGGATTTAAAAAGAAATCAACACAATTTGTTCCGTTCTCTCCTTGGTTCGCAGCCTGGCATCAGCTGTTGAACCGAGGCCTCTCCTTGTCTCAGCTGCAGCCTCGGTTGCCCCGCAGCAGCTTCACAAAACTAAATCCAGGGTGCAGTGGTGGGGAAGGTGAGGGTGGCTGGGCAAGGGCTGCCCACCTTTGGGTGCTCCTGGCCTCACCGGGCTGCTCATGGTCCTTCTGCTCTGCTTGCAGCACAGCTGATCGTGCTGAGCGGGCAGCAGTGCCAGCCCCAGGCCCAGCATGCTGGGTAGCATGTTTTATTCCTTGTTGTCTGCCCACCCGTGATGTTTTGTCCATCCAGAGAAGGGCAACGGAGCTGGGGAAGGGGCTGGAGCACAAGGGTGCTGAAGGACATGAGCAACTAGAGCAGGTTGCTCAGAACCCTCTCCAAGCTGTTCTTGACTATCTGAGAGTGCAGGGACCTCTGGGCATGCAAATCTGGGTTTGGGGAAGACAGCACGAGCTGCCAAGAGCAAAGTGACGTGTCTTCCGAAGCAGGAGTTTGTGTTGGTGCTGGTGGTATCTGATGTCTTCGTTCAAGGTGAGGTCCCAGTGCAAGACAAGGTAGAGTGTCCTGAAGAAGGATTCCTGTTCTGCTGTCTCTCCCTGAGCTGACTGGGCAACTCAGATTCATAGCATGGTGGGGTGGGCAGGGCCCTCTGGAGATGCTGTGGTGTCCCCCCCTGCTCCATCCAGCAGGGGCACCCAGAGCAGGGGCCCAGCAGCGCAGTGTCCAGCCGGGTTGGGAATCTCCCCAGAGGAGATGATTGAGCTTTGTGAAGGGAGGAGGTGTCACCCCAAGCAGTGTGGGGTGACGGTGAGTGATGATGGGGTTACACAACATGTTGATGTTTAGCAGGTGGTGGCCACATCAGGGGAGAAGGGCTTAAACTCCTCCAGGGTTTTATAACAGGGGATTTCAGCTCCCAGACATTAAAATTTTACATTATAAATATTACAGTGATGTACAAATAACACCCTAGAGTGGGGGCTTCTTTCCCCAGACAGCGTTTTGATCTCTGACAGTCCAGGGCTGGGAGCAGCAGGATGAATGTCGGAGATGAGGAGCACAGGCCAAAGGGGAGAGGGGAGTGGGGAAACGTGTAGAGCGCGTGATGTGAAGTGGATCTCTGACCAGAGCCAACGCTCAAGGCTTTCGAGAGCCCCCATGAAGCCTCCCTCCGAGAGAGGTTAATATGGAACCTTGGCACTGATGGGTATGGTGCAGAGCGATGCTGCTGTGAACTTCATCTTGGAGAAGAGAGACCATCCACTTTACAAGTGACCACTGGGGTGACAGCGATGGAGCAGAAACTCGCGCTGACAGCCTTTCAGGGCAATGTGCAGGCTCTGCTTCAACCCGCGCTGAGGCTGCTCTTGGTGTTTCTCTTGCCTCTTCCCCACCTTGGAATTGGTGGGAGACAGAGCTACTGCCCCGGGGCTGACAGACAGCCTGTGACCCACCTCCCTGTCTTCGAGAAGCTGAATTCAGCGCAGCCTAGGGCTCCGTGGCCCCTGCAGACCCCCCAGAGCTAGTCCTGGTGCCTCCATCTCTCAGTGGCTCTGCAGGGCCGGTCCCCAGCTCAGTTACTCTGTACTAGAGAAAAATGTGAGACTTCAAAGGGTGATGGAGGCTGTTGATAAACACGGGCGGTGCCGCTGCAAGGAGGGAGTTCAGGCAGCTTCTGCATTTAGCTGGGTTCTAAATTAACTGCAGTCCCACAGGCTTCCTTGGCAGCGCCACCATGAAAAACCTCTGCTCTTTTATGAGCGCTCGCTCATTAAAATACAGCACAAAGCATCAGAGTGTACAAAATGAGATGGAAAATTATGTCAATAGCAGGGCGATGCTATTCTGTCACTTGGTGTTACTTCACTACCCTCACGGGTGAGGGGGCTGGAGCAGAAGGGTGCTGAGGAGCGGCTGAGGGCCCTGGGCTTGTTCAGCCTGGAGAGAAGGAGGCTGAGGGGAGACCTTCTGGCTCTGACAGCTCCTGACAGGAGGCTGGAGCCAGGGGGCGTCGGGCTCTGCTCCCAAGGAACAAGGGATAGGACAAGAGGAACCGGCCTCCAGTTGCCCCAGGGCAGGTTTAGGTTGGACAAGAGGAACAATTTCTTCCCCCCTGTCCCCCCTGCAGGGTTGTCCAGGGCTGTCCCAGGCTGCCCAGGGCAGTGGTGGAGTCCCCATGATCCCTGGAGGGGTTTCCAAGCCCCCCGTGGAGCTGTGGTGCTGAGGGATAGGGGTCAGTGGTGCCCTGGCTTTGCTGGGGGAATGGTTGGACTCCAGGAGCTAAAAGGTCTCTTCCAACCCAAATGATTCTGTGATTTACACTCATCATTTGATCATCAGCTTTTTGGTGTGGAGGATATTGTCTCACTACCAGCTGACCCCAGAGGGCCTCTCTGTGGTGTCCAGCCTCCCCTTGGCAAGGGGCACTCAGCAGAGTCTCGGACTCGGAGGTGGTCAGGTGTAGCCTGTGCCAGCGCCTGGGTGGGTGAGTCCTGTGGATGTCCCGGCTGTGCCAGAGGACTGCTGACATCCTCCTGGGTGCACCTCTTCCAGCCCCTTGCTCTGATGTTGCTCTTCCAGATGAGCTTTTCAATGCACAGAATATTTCTGCTTAGGGCCCTTTCTTTTCTCCTTTAATTTTGTAGCCTTTTTTTTTGAGGGTTGTCTGACTGCAGCTGCGGGGTCTCAGGGTGAGTTTCTCATCCCTCACTTGCCACTCGTCTTTCCTGCTAACAGGACAGCCCCTGCTGCTCTCCCTGTGCCTATGGGGTGGACCTGAGCGTTCTTCTGCCCTTGTGTAGGTTTGAGGAGGTGATGCCCTCGGAAGACCTTCTTTGCAATAAGGAGGAGATGTTATTGCAGCCATCCAGTGCTTCAGGGGGCCTGTCAGAAAGATGGGGAGGGACTTTTGAGCAGGGCCTGTTGGGACAGGACAAGGGGGGCTGGGTTAAACTCCAAGAGGGAGATTCAGACTGGAGAGAAGGAGAAATTGTTGGTGCTGAGGGTGGGGAGAGCCTGGCCCAGGCTGCCCCGAGAGCTGGTGGCTGCCCCATCCCTGGCACCATTGCAGGGGAGGTTGGCCGGGGCTCTGAGCACCCTGCTCTAGTTGCAGATGGCCCTGCTCCCTGCAGGGGGCTTGGATGAGATGACCTTGCAAGGTCCCTTCCCAACCGAACCATCCTGTGCTGCTCTGAAGGCCTGGGCCGAGGTTTGGCCTCGTGGTGCGTTGGTGGCTGGCTGCCCGGCTCAGAGCAGCGGGCTGCAGCACCGGCAGTGCCCGGCGTGCGGCTGAGGTCAGTGGGGCTCTGAGCCCTGCAGCTCCGTGCAGGGCCCTGGGGAGCTGGCTCCAGGAGCTGGGCGCTGCTGTCCCGAGGGGGTTGCCAGGACAGAGCCTGTGTTCTGGGGGACGCTCAGATAGCTCGGGTGTCTTCTCTGACGTGGCCCCTGGCGTGTGCTGGGCTGGCTGCAGCGGTACCTTTTCTGGATAGTGCTGTGTCACGGTGCTCTCTGTGTTCTCAGGGTATCCTGCTGCTTTTCCTAAATATGTTCCTATCTTCTCCTCTCCGGTATTATCCGGCTGTGATCTCCAAGTGCTTCACACCGGGGAGTGACTCAGTAGTCTTGACTCCAGTCCTTGAGGTACCAGAGATGGCAGAATCGCTGTGCTTAGTTCCTGTCTCTGGGAGCTGTGGGTGACATCCCTTGGGCATGCTGCGGTCATTTCTCCTCTACCTCCAGGCTCTTGCTGCCTGTCCCTTTTGCCCTCCACCCCTCACAGCAGGTCTGTGCCACTTCAGCGTGGTGCTTCCTGGTGCTCCACCAGCACCCGCTGCCTGACGCGCTGCAAGTGCCGGGCCAGAGCTGGGATGTGATTGCAGCCACCTTGGGGAGGCTTTGTCTGCTGAGCTGGTGCTGCCAGGAATTCAATGGGCAGTTTGGCACCGTGGGAGACAGCAGAGCGAGCGGCAGCGGAGGGGTCGTGGTGCCGTTGGACATCAGCAGCACAGCCCCGTCTGAATGTTGAGGCTGGTATTGGGCTGCCTGCCTTGAACAGATCGGGGGGGAGCGGGGTGAAGGCTGTGAACAAGAGGGGGCCTGGAGATCTCAGTGTGGTAGGGTTTGGGATGAACTTTTGGAGCTGATCTGGTGGCATCCCCCTACTCCATCCAGCAGGGACACCCAGAGCAGGGGCCCAGCAGCGCAGTGTCCAGCCGGGGTGGGAA
>JANVCC010000130.1:624076-634585 GCA_025345505.1 Todiramphus chloris collaris | reverse complement strand
GTGGGGAGAGCCTGGCCCAGGCTGCCCCGAGAGGTGGTGGCTGCCCCATCCCTGGCACCATTGCAGGGGAGGTTGGCCGGGGCTCTGAGCACCCTGCTCTAGTTGCAGATGGCCCTGCTCCCTGCAGAGGGGTTGGACTGGATGATCTCTAAAGGTCTCTCCCAGCTGGAACCATTCCATGGGTCTGTGATAAGGTGGACACTGCTCCACCTGGGCCGTGCCACGCAGCCAGCCCCGGTGAGGCACCGTGGTGTGTGGCTGTGGTGCAGACGATCAGCAGATGTGTGCAGTTCTTCTTTCCCTCTGCCCTGGAGTTCACCTTGGGATCCCTAGTGCTGGACTGGGAGAGAGGTGGCTGCAGGGAAGGTGGCCCAAGGTGCAGACGTGCAGCCTCATCTTCTGGTACCTTCAGAGGTGTCCCAGGGCAATTTCTGTCAGAACTGTTGAGGTGCAGTTGTGTCCCCCTGTGAGGAGCGCCCGTTCGGATGTCACCGCTGTTCATGGGTCAGTGCTGTGCATGATGGTGAGAGTGAGGGCTGCGCACAGCCCGGGGCAGAGCTGAGCGTCTGGCTTGCACGCGGTAGCAGAAAGCTGAGGTTACGATGGTTCCTGGCTCCCAGCTCCTTGCTGCAGAGCTCTGGTCAGGAGGGCTCCAGCCGTTCTTGCTCCAACCCATGAGCAGGTGACTTCAGGTGGCCCTGGACAGCGTTGTCTGTTGAGCAGAGGTTTGCCCAGAAGGGTGATCAGACATTTGTGCCTAATGTGTAGTGTCCTCCTCCACACTGCTGCCTTCTGTATGGTCTTTCAAACCTCCTGTGATTCCAGGATCACTGGAGGACAACACCTCGTGTCCAGTCTGGGATCGCCGGCACCGTGCTGGTGTTCTGTGTGCCGCCTATCCCGATAAGCACATCAGTGCCAGGGCTGTCTGCCCTCCTTCCTGCAAGCCCTCGCCTCCTCCGTCCCCGCTCAGAGCTCCCATGATTGCAAAATTACCCCTTGGGAAAATCGTTTGTGGGGTTTTTTTGTGGTGTTTGTGCCTGTTGGATGGTTTTGGGTCCTGCTCTGGCTGCTTTAGGGCTGTGGGTGTTACTCGAGGGGCCTGATGCCTGTGTCAGTTTTCCCCTACGTAGAATAGATGTGGTTTACTTGCCACTCTCACAGTACTATAGTATCCTTCCCTGGCTGGATGATGTCACTGAAGATACCTGCTGCTAGTCCACTGCTGTCGTGCACCAGCTCCTTTAGAAATCCGAGGTGAAGCTCATCCGGGGTCCTCTCTGAACACAGCGCACCGTCTGGGTTTGCCAGCCCTCCCTCTGCAGTGATTCCACAGTCTCGTCTCCATTAGCCCGTCAGTCAACTTTTGCATTATATTCTTACCAAAAAAACAAGGGAAAGCATTAATTTACTTTTCTAGACTCTCCTTTTTCCACTCTCACCGTGTAACACCTCACCTTCTCCTGTCTCTGTTGTATTTTTCTGAGTGCCTCAAGAGCTTTTCTCCATTTCCTTTAATTTCTTTTGCGTGGTTTTCCACCTGCCATGATCAGCATCTTTTCGCTGCCTTCTCGCGCGGGAGTCTCTCCAGAACTGCAGCTGCTTATTTCTGAACCCTCTCACACCCAACCCGCCGCCTCTCTCGGGAGAGAGACCTGAGCTCGGCAGTGAGTTAGGCACGTGGGTCTCAGGCTGGAGCCATCCAGCAAGGAGGAGGAAGCTGCAGGGGGCTGCATCCATCGATTTAGGCAGAGATTGCAAGTGCCCTCTTTAGGCACGGACCAGCTTCTAGTTCCTGGGCTTCTTGGCCGCTTCTGTCACACGGGCTCTGACTGACATGTCTCAGTGGGAGGTGGGAATGAATCAGCTGAGGCTGGCTGAGATTGGGGCCCCGAGGAGCTGCTGGTGTCAGGGGTCTTTGGGTGAGCTGGAAATGGGAGCTGGCTGTGGTGAGTGCTGGGACGGTGCCGTGCCACCCACTCTGCCCCTTCTCCTGCTCCCCCCAGCTCCTGTCTCTCCAGCAGCTGAAGCCTGCTGGGGGCAGAGGTTGGATCAGGGTGGGACAGCCCTTTCCTGATCCATCTCTAACAGGCAGAGGTGTCCTGCAGCTCAAGAGCACTGAGGGCACGTGCCTCCATGCAAACTTGGAGACTCACAGAGAAGGGCAGCTGCCTTTCCTGGTCAGGTCCTGCATGTTCCTCAGCTTGTGTTACTAGTGCCAGTTCAGCAGTTGGTTTGTCCTGCAGAGTTCTTGCACGGGGATGCTCAGACTGTATTGAGCACCTGAGAATTGTGTGTTCAATGGACACGCTGAAGAGCATCTCTATAAATGCTGCCGTGTCCTCACCTTCAGCCCCTGCCCAGCACCGTCTTCAGACCGACTCCAGCTCAGTGCAGGGGACTGCTGGAGCCCTGTGGAAACAGCTTCTTGTGTCTTCTGGTGTGTTGTGGTTTCTTCCATCCCTGTGACCCGAGTGTGCTCTTGTGCTGCTCCAGCATTTCCCCAGGGCTCTCCCCTAGGTGAACTGTACCTTCAGCAGCTCGAGGTCATCTGGGGGTTGCTTTGGACTACTTCACAAGGAAGATAATGAAATGGAAACTTCAGAAGACCCCTTTGGGTTTCCTCCTAGAGTTTCATTTAAGGTGTTTGCACGGTCTAGAGATCCTCTTGTGCACTCTCTACCAGGCACATCCTGCTCTTCCCCCAGCTCTTCCTCCTAATCTGATTCACGTATTCAAGATCCGGTTCTAAAATTCAATCAGACCCCCTCTCCAGTGGCCTCGCACACTCCAGCAGAGTTTTTATTATTGGAATATATTAAATTATGTTGTTCCTTTCACACTTCTTAAAGATGCTGTTCTAGTTTCCCCCCAAAAGCAGTAATGGTTCATCCTGCAGGAGCACGTCGGCAGGACCGCAGCGGAGCTCGCTCGCTGCGCGTTCGCTCGGCAGCCCCACGGGGACCAGGTCTGATGAGCTTTTTGGCGAAGATGGTTCAGCACAGCAATGCTTTGAAACGTCCCAAAACCCCGCTGTTTTGCTGCGGGCTAAGGTCTCTGCTGGGGCACAGGTGTAATCCTGGCGATACTGGTTGTGCTGACAGGTAACTTGCTGGTACCTGTGGTGGTCCCAGCAGTGCCGTTTGGGTGCAGGCCTGGTCTGTACGCCAGCACCGCCAGTTTGCGGGGGATCTTGTGGAGGGGAAGGTCCTGGTGCACGACTGGGGCTGAAGTCCTTTGTGTGTCTGTGGTGTCAAACAGCCCCGACAGTCGCTGCTGCAGGAGGGTTTTATCTGCATCAAAATCTGAAGGCTCAAAGACAAAGCATAGATGCTATGGTGACAATCTACGCGAGGCGTTGCCGCTCCCGATAAGCCGCGTCTTCCCCTCCGTTAAATTCCAGTTTGTATATTTATAATCCGCTTATCTAAATTCCCAACGTGCTTTCTATTGGATGTGGCGTTCTGCTTCTACTTCCCTTCCCGCGGGGACCTGACTGGCAGTGTTGCCGTGCACGGCAAACCAGCTCTCCTGGTTAGAGTCACAGGATCCTTTGGGCCGGAGAAGACCTTTCAGATCACAAAGCCCAGCTGTGAACCCAGCATGGTCCCTCAGCCGCTCCTCACCACCCTTGTGCTCCAGCCCCTTCCCCAGCTCCGCTGCCCTTCTCTGGCCATGCTCCAGCCCCTCCATGTCCTTCACCCCAGATGTGATGAAATCTCCTTGACTGGTGAAATTACTGTTGCAGGGGACATAAAAGCTCTGCCTGAAGGAGTTGGTGAAAGTGCAGGTTACTGCTGGGTGCTGGACCACAGCGATTGCCAGTCCGGGAGGTCTCGCATGGTGGCATGAGCTGGCTGCAAGCAACCTGTGGGCTCCCCAAAATTGTACTGATGTCAGGATGGGGATTACTGTCTTGTGTCAGGGTACTGGTGAGGATCACGTTGCTCTGGGAGCTGTGGCTTTCTGTTTCTCGTCTGATGTGCCTGAGATCTTCTTGGAGTGACATATCTGTGTCACTGCAGCAGAGAGCTGTGCCATGGCTGGGGTGCCAGCAGCTGGATGGGGTGCGGGCAGCGGGGCTGCGCTCTTGAGCTCTCGGGTTGAGCCAGACTGGCCCATGGCACCATCCCAAAAGCCTTGGTTAGCCAGGCAGGCAGGAGAGCAGTTGGGGGTTGGTCCCAGGTGTCTTCTGCTACTCAGGGATGTCAAATATGACAATCAGGGTTGAGCTTTCCATGTTGCCTTTTATAGCTTTATGATTTGCAGTTAGTGGGAGACACTGGCTGGTGTTGAGCTTCAGCAGAGACCTGGAGTAGGTGGGTGGTGGTAGAGACCATCATAGGACCTGCTGTAAATGTGATATCGTGCAACCTCATTTTGTGTAGAAAGGAGCACACACCTCCATTTGCCTCGAGCACGTTGCAGAGCCCGTGGCTGAGGACAGGGCAGGAGACAATGATTAGTGGTGTTTGTGTTCAAAAGGGCAACGATGACATGTATGAAACGCAGTGGCAAGACAAGAGAATGTGTGAAAGCAGGTGAGGAGCTTCTGAGGTGTGAAGGCATCTGGGAAAAACATCCAAACTAGAAGATGTGCTCTAGGGAGAGCTGAGGCAGTGACATGTGGGTGTTGGAGAAGGGAGGGAGGTGGAGGACAAGGCAGTGGGATGCGGAGGGGATGATGCTGAGCTTGGCATCAGGAGAAAACACACTGCGTGAGAAGGTTCTTTGTGAAGTGGCTCCACGAAGGCTGAGGCAACGAGGAGCTTTGCTGTACCCCGTGGAGAAGCATTTCTGGGACCTGTGCCCATGGGAGATGGTGGTAATTTGGGGAGCCTCGGGATTACAGCTGCTTCCCCCAGGCTCCATCACCACTCCACTGCCACCAGTCCTGACCCAGAGGGTCTGTACTGGGCAGGGCAGGGTCCTCCTGTCAGAGCATCGCTGTTCCCACTGCCAGTGGTTCCCCAGCACTGGAGCCTCGGAGCAGGGCAGGCAGAGGGCAGTGGTGGAAAACATGGGCAGGAACTGGCCCATGGTCATGCCAGGACCGAGGACAGACAGAGTCTCCTGCCTGGCCAGAGTACGTGGGAGCTGAGCTCACGTTCTGCCGTGCTGTGAAGGCTCACACACGTTCATATGCACGTCTATAACAGACATAGATAAAAATGATCTGCTGTGGCCTGCCCTCTATCTCTCTAGCCCAGGAATCGGGCTTCAGGGAGCACGTGCATCTTTTTTGCCATCAGTAAGCGGAGCCCTCCTGGGTTTCCACTTGCTCCGTGTGACCTTCCCCAGCGGAGCTGAACACGGCAGGTCAGATCTGCCTGGGCAGCAGTGACATTTGGAGTGAGGCCTGGTGGTGAATGGTTTGTTCTCCTGGAGAACATGGCATGGTGTGGAGGTTTCAGGTAAAGGGGCAGTGACCTAAATGTGCAAGAGCAGTGGGCTGCGGGAAGGGGAAGTGCTGGGGCAGGAGGAGGTGAGTAGGAAAAAGTCAGGGGTTGGTCCTGTGAATGGTCTGTAGTGTTTTCTGTGGTGTCTGTGAGATGAGAAGCCCACTCTTGAACTTCACTGTGATATAAAGTCAGTGCTTAGGAGGACTGGAATATTAGCAAGAGTTTGAAGGATGGGAAAACCATATCCTGGTCTGCAGCCCCAGCAGCGTGGGCAGCAGGGGAGGAGGGGATCCTGCCCCTCTGCTCCCAGGGCTCTGGGGAGACCCCCTGCAGTGCTGGGGCCAGCTCGGGAGCCCCCAACACAAGAAGGACGTGGATTTGTTGGAGCAGGTCCAGTGGAGGGCTATGGAGATGGTCAGAGGGCTGGAGCACCTCTCCTAAGAGGGCAGGCTGAGGGAGTTGGGGGTGTTCATCCAGGAGAAGAGAAGGCTTTGGGGAGACCTTCTGGTGGCCTTCCACTGTCTGAAGGTGGCAACAAGAAATCTTGGGAAGGACTTTTTAGAAAGACCTGTAGTGACAGGACAAGTGGCAGTGGTTTGAAACTGGAAGACAGAAGATTTATACTGGAAATAAGAAGAAATTTATCACTCTGAAGGAGATGAGACACTGTCCCAGGTTGCCCAGGGAAGCTGTGGCTCCTCCATCCCTGGAAGTGTTTAAGCCCAGGCTGGACGGGGCTCTGAGCAACCTGCTCTAGTGGGAGGTGTCCCTGCCCATGGCAGGGGGGTTGGAACCAGAGGATCTTTAAGGTTCCTTCCAACACACACCATTCTGTGATTCTATAAAACTAGAAATAAGATAAAACAGTAAACAAGCTGTAGTTGAAGATAAACCCAAGTATTTCTGCTATGAGTTCAGAGTTGCTTATCTGTAGAAACAGTAGAGGAAGATGTTTGGGAATGTTAATCAGCAGGGGAGGGCCAGTGCCAGTAGCGAGGTGAAGACAAGTGCTCCTGGAGTTGTACAGCACCCCCCAAGCCCGTGTCTAAAATAATGGGTACTGTGCAGTTACAAATGCTCAGAAGAAGTGAACAGAAGCTAGAGCACAGGAGGGCTGCTGGCAGTGCCACAAGACACGGGGTGGCCATCCTGGGACCAGGCATCCTTGCACCCTGTCCCTGGTACCGGCGGGTGATGCACGCACAGGGAGAAGTCACGGAGCGAACGCCCAGGAGAGAGCCCCGGGGAGCGTTTGCCCATAACTGGTGAGCTGCTGTCAGTGGGCTCCTGGAGACCGAGGCTGCCGAGGGATTGCCATTGTCATTGACCAGCGGTGGAGAGTCCTTCGTGAACTTGTCTGATCCCTTTGTGAAGTCGTCTCTGCTGTTGGCATTCAGAACCTGCCGTGATGCTGTCCCTGGGCTGAGCCAAGTGGCGTTTCCTTCTTGTGCTGCCTCTGTGTCCCTGCTCCAGGGCTGACTAACACAGAGGCACTGGTGAAAGGGCTTGTTTATCCTATGGAACGGGAGACTGTGATGGGATTGGGCATCAGGAAAGGCCCCGATTAACAGGAATGGGGCAATACTGGCACAGGTACAAGCTGTTGTCGTTTTTCTGTGCAACAACAGGGATCTGGAAAGGAGAAGCAACCCTTGGAGCTGCAAGGGGAGTTCTTCCAGTAGAAGCACCTTGAGTCAGGTGTTATCTTTTGAGTTGTCCTTGAGTCAGAC
The DNA here is from genome assembly GCA_025345505.1 of Todiramphus chloris collaris. Classification (NCBI taxonomy): domain Eukaryota; kingdom Metazoa; phylum Chordata; class Aves; order Coraciiformes; family Alcedinidae; genus Todiramphus; species Todiramphus chloris. The sequence continues at coordinate 627,453 of JANVCC010000130.1, read as the reverse complement.
TTGGTGTCATCTGTGTATACCAGCTCTCAGTGGAGAGGTTTCTGCCCTGGGTTTGTTCTGTACTGTTTTAAGGCCGTGTGAACTCTCCTTTCCCCAGCATCAGGCAGGGGAGAATTTTGCCTCTTCCTTGCCCACGTGTAAGATCCTCCTTTCCTCTAGCGTGGATCGAGGCTCTCCCTGCTTTGTTTTACGCCATCCAGTTCCTGTAGCGGAAGAGCCTGTGAACAGCAGATCCCTATTGGCCTTCCCAGATCCAAAGAACTCCCAGATCTTTGCCATTCCCCTTCAAGTTTTCTTCTCCTAGGCTGAGATGCTTTGATATGAATCACAGACTGGTTTGGGTCAAAGGGACCTTTAGGGGTCATCTGGTCCAACCCCTCTGCAGTGAGCAGGGACATCTGCAACTAGAGCAGGTTGTTCCTTGTGCAGAAGCCATCATAGACCTTTGCTCATCCCAGTCGCAGTTCCTTGGCCTCTCCCAGATCTGCATCAGCCTGTTGGAGGCAAGAAACCAGAACTTCACAAAGATTGACAAAGACGGGTTGGCTCCTCCCAGGAATTCCTGTTTCTCCACCTGTGCAGTAGTCTTTGTCTTTAAACCTCCTCTTGGTTTGGCTAGCAGAGGCAGCCGGTTTCATGGTGTGCCATTCCTCCCCGGGATACTTCTAAAAAAAATCACTGACCCATGTGCCCCATTCTGGCAGCAAAAGCAGATGTGAGGAACAGCTGCTTCAAAGCGGAGCTGCTGGTGCCTTCCCGCTGCACCGCTGCTGATGTGCGATTCTGCGGGGCCCTGCCCGGGCTGAGGCAGCATCTGATCCGCTGTCCGTCAGGAAGGGATCAGCATGGGGCCGTCGCCGATCTCCGTCCAATCTCCTGAAAACATAAATGGCAATTTTCATTTTGTTTTGCTACTGTGGCTTTATTCTCTTTCAGCATTTATTTTATACCTTGGTTATCTCTTGATCTCTTACGTTCCTGACAGGTTTTCCATTCTCCGTGTTGCTGAGAAATGACTTACTAGTTTTTTGTCTTTCTGCACATTCTTCTTCCAATTCTGTTTTCATCGTTTCTTTTTCTCTCATTTTTCCTTCATTTGATAAAATAACGTGTGATCTGTTCTGATTTTTTTCTCATTTAAATACAACTTTGTCTTTCTGACTGGCACTTCTTATTCCTTATAGCCTTACTTTGATACTCTTTAGTCTTGCTGGCTTCCCTTAGGGCTTTGGAAAGTCCTGCTTGACAGGTCATATGTGTCTAAGCACCCAATAAGATGTCTTGAAATAGTCTCCAGAACACCATCAAAGGCTTTACATTAGTTTCTCATTATCAAAATTAATGTGTGTGAATTTTTAAGTCCCTGTGTTTCAACCTGAGCAACATGGCCGTTGATTTATTGGTGCCCGTCGCTTTGGCAAGATGACCAACCTAACTGTATTGGGGTAACTGTTAAATAATGGCTCTTAATTAATAAGATTAAGAGCTGCAGCCTGCTCACTGGTCAGTGCGGGGTCAGGAGCGTGTTTTCCTGTGGCCGGTTCCCTGCCTGGCTGCTCCGCTGGCCATGCCTAAGAATTGAATCTTGCTGTCGAGCCCTGACCTGGTGTTTGCTCAGCTTCTGCAGAATTAACGGGCGGATCCCGTTCCCTGGCGTTCACTGACCCTTCTGGTCACTGGCAGGTTACGCTCAGCATCACCACTCTGCTGGGTGGCCGGGAGGGTTGTCCCAGCCACGAACGTCTCCTCTGGAGCATCAGCCCAGGGCAGGTCTGCGTTCCTTGCTGGCAGGGTTAGCGTGTTAATATGCTTTAGCTCGGAGCCGTCTTTGCCAGCGCCCGCCCTGCCGTTCCCCACCACTTGCTGTCACACTCTCCCACTGTGTTTTCCTTCCACCGAGTTTCCAGTGCATCCAGTGTTTCTTCTATTAAAACTGGGCATTCTGGTTCTCCCGTCTGATTTCTTAGCTTTGCAGCCCCTGCTCAGAGGAACATCTTGTGTTAGTTTGGGGGTTTGATTTTTTTCATTCTGTTTGTGCAGCCGCTCCTCACAATTCTGTATCTGACTTTTGCCAGCTACTGTCCTTTCTCTTCATAGCTTCACCCCTACATGAGTTATCCCAGGGCAGGTGCTTCTCCGCAGACACCGGCTGTCCTACCTGTCCCTTTAGTGGAAAGCTCTCCTGGAACCTCGTTAATGTTAGATCCCAGCAGCTTGCTCCTGCGTGGTTTAGAAGTGGTGTCCCTCCCTCTCCTGCACGGGGATCTCATTTGCAGCCTTTTCCCCAGTTTCTAATCAGTACACACCTTTTTTTTTCTATGCCATTTTCTCAGTCAGGCAGTGGGATTTCACCTCCCTGCTCCTCTGTCTCGCTTCTGCATGGTGCTGAGGGTATTTCAGAAAACATTAACATGCAGTCCTTGATCTTCGGCTCCCTGAAAGTTGCCTCCAGGTGCTCTCTCCCACCCTCCCCATTTCACAGACCCAGGCACCTCAAGTGCAGGATCCTCCCCGGCACGTCCAGACATCCATGAGGCCTGCAGTCTTACCAGGTGGGACATGAGTCACCATGAAGTCTACTTGTGTTTCACAAACCTGGTCACCTCTGATCAACTGCTCTGTAATTTGCTGTGTCCAGCAGCATTTCCCCCTTCTTGAGCTTTATTCTTTTCTACCATGAGACTTGCTGCCCTCTTCAGCAGCACCCAGACTGAAGTCACAGGGGAGATGGCTCCATGCAATGGGACTTCAGGTCTTCTCTCCTAACCCTGTGGCTGAGCCTCCACTGTGGCCACATCCTCTTGGGGGATCAGTGATGGGCCTTAGCTGCTTACTCAGGATCTGAGATCTCTGAAGGGCTTCACTTTTTTCCGCTGTCACGTCTTTGCTTTTGCAGCCTTGCATGCTCATGTTCCATGCCTTTCCCACCTCCATGCAAAGCTACAACTTGCCCTTATGGTACAAGTTTTAGTGTTAGACTTTCCAGACTCGGAGCTGTGCAGAGCAGCCGTAGAGCGCTGCATCACAAACTCACCCTGCGTGACTTCACCAGCTCAAGTGGCTCGTCTGTGAGATGAAGTTAGTGCTAAACAAGCTGAAGGGTGACTTTGCAGCACAGAAGCCAGTTTGCACCCACTGTGGATGCTCGTCCCTGGGAGATGCACAGGGGTCCCGACACCCTGTCTGTGTGGGGAGCAAGTGCTCACAGCCCCTAGCACCCCAATTCGTGTTTACGCTGACTGCAATTCATAGGACTGTACAACCATGAGTCATTTTGGACTGGGAGAGACTTTGAGCTCCTGGAGCCCAACCGTGTCCCCATCCCTGCCGGGGCACCACTGACCCCTGTCCCTCAGCACCACAGCTCCACGGGGGGC
>JANVCC010000130.1:578708-609076 GCA_025345505.1 Todiramphus chloris collaris | reverse complement strand
CCCCCCCCCGCCATGGCGCAGCCCGCGGGCCGGCGCGGCCCGACCCGCGAGCTGCCGGGCATCAGCACCGTAACCTACGTCTTCGTTTACAGCCCCGGCGGCCCGGCGGGGCCCCCCGGCCCCGGCACCGAGCCCGCGCCCCACGCCGCGCCCGCCCCGCTGCGCGGGCCCAAGCGGAAGCTGTACAGCGCCGTGCCCGGCCGCAAGTTCATCGTGGTGAAGAGCTACGCGCCGCAGGGCGAGGGCGAGATCCAGCTCAACCGGGGCGAAGCCGTCAAGGGTGAGTGCGGGCGGAGGGCGGGAGGGCGGGCGGGAGGCTCGGGGATGGCACCCACCGGCTGCCGGCTCCGGTCCGGGTGTCCTGCTCTGGCCCCAGGGTCCCGCTCTGCCGCTGGGCTGGGGGCCCCGCAGCACCGGCTGCCCTGTCTGCGGCCACGGGGTCCTGAGTCTGGCAGTGGGGCTGCAGAGCCGCTGGGTCCCTGGTTGGCTTTGGCGTGGGTTCTGTAGGCAGTGTCTGGGGGCACTGGGCTGCGGGGCTGGCTACAGGTCCCTGAGCCAAGCCCTGGGGTATAGAGCCATGGGGTGCTGGTCAGACCTTGGGGGTGCGTAGAGCTGTAGGGTGCTGGTCAAGCCCAGGGGGTGTAGGACCATGGGGTCTGCCCAGTTGGGCCCCACATACAGTGCTATGGCTCCTCAGCATGACCCTGGGGCTCTGGTCCTCCATTAGGGCCCTAGGCCGTCGGTCCCACCCTGCAACACAGGGCTGTGGGTGCTGTGCTCTGCTGGGACCCCCACGCGAAGCAGGCACCTCTCTGAACCCCCTTCTCCCCAGCCCGGGGTTGCCTCGGTGCCCTGCGCGCTGCTGCTGCCTCACCCCGTGCTGTGGCCATCTGCAAGGCTCCCAGCTGCCACCTCTTGCTGGTGACAAGGGGAGGTGGGTGGGCAAGGAAGCACTTCCTAAACCAAACTCCCAGCCCCGGGTGCTGAGGAGCCACAGCGATGGAGAGCTCGTGGGGAGATGAGAGGCTCGGAGGCATAATGGCATTGCCCGTTGTGTTGGGCGGACTTCTCGAAAGCCGCGTGAACCCTGCGGTAGGTCGCGAGTCAGCTTCCAGCAGACAGCGATAAGAAAAGGCTTCCTCTGCAAGCGGGCTAATTCCTTAGTTTTTCACAGAAAGTTTAAGGATCTTCTTTTCATCTTCCTGCCTCCAGTTTTTTGCCAGTGCCTCTCACTGCGGGCTGGAGCGGTGGTGGCTCATCTGACGAGTTGCGTTAGCTGTGATGTGGCACCGAGCTGGGGAGGGGGAGGCAGGGCTCGTGCTGCTCCACGCTCTGAACTGCTGCTTCTGAAGCACATTACACCCGATGAGTTCTGTGCTCTGGATGCTGAAAATCTCCCCGTGGAGGTGGCAGTCCCAGCGGAGCTGCCGGAGCCCCCACCCATGCGGTTTTGTGCCCTGAGTGGAGGAGGAGATAGACACAAGGTGCCTGTGACTCGGCTGAAGTGCCAGATGGTGAGGCTTCCTGCAGCGGGCGGTTGGAGTGAGCGGGTGTTGGGTGCGTGGGGCTGCGTGCTGGGGGGCCCTGGGGTAAAGGTGTTTTGTTTCCAGGAGGATGGAGGGAATCAGCAGATGGACAGGGTGTTGGGGTCTGAGGGGCTTTTCCCATCTCCTCACCCACTTACCCGGTGGTTTCTGTCGCACCCGTTTGTATCTCCTCGAGTGTTTGCGCTGAGTAGGTGGTCCCGATGCTGTTCCTCAGTAACTGCAACGGAATCCTCAGTTCCCACGTTCACCTGTAATTGTTCGCATGTTGTCTTCACCTGATCTCTGGAGAGAAAGCAAGTTGGGGGAAGCACCGCGGGGAAGAGGAGAGGCCTGTGCTGGGGCCCTCTGAGCTGGAGGTGCTCTCGGCCAGCTCTCCACATGTGTGACGGAGAAGGCTCAGCAAGGGTTAAAAGAGAATCACTCCAGTGACTCGATTCCAGGCAGTGTGGATGGGTAGCACTCAGTTACTGCTGTTGAGATGCCGGTGGATCGTTGTGAAGATGGGAACGTTGGCAGTCGTTGGGTAGTGCCCCGGTGCTGGAGCAGGTAGAGTGGTGGGGATAAATGGAAACCAGCAGCCTGAGCGGAACTGCTGCGGCTGGTGCTTTGTCATGTTGGGTGGACTCGTGACTCCTCTGGAAGCACGGGGTGATCTTCAGCTGGTGGGAAGAACTCGCTCACGCCTGGCTTGCGGGAAGTAGGAGCTGGTGTAAGTGCAGGTGCCTGGCTGAACTGGTGGTGGACTTTCAGCTCTGAACTAATGGGGGTCCAAGGTGTCCGCAGATGGGCAGTGGAGGGGAGAGTCGTTGGGAGAACATGGTTTGGCCACAGGCAGCGGTTCTGTCAGCCTGGGGTGCTTCACATCAGGGTCCTGAAGGAAGTACTAGCTGGGTGGGGGATGACTGAGCTGCCTGGGAGTCAAAGTGTTGGGGGTGAAGGGTCCTGGAGGGAGAGGGTGGCAGTTGGAGGAAGTGTTGAAGTGTGGTGGGTATGAGCAGAAGAGCTGACTGGGGAAGGGTGGGAGCTGATCTGGGGAGTGTTGTCAAAGAATTGCCGGAGGCAGTTGACTGATGAGATGAGCTGCGTTCGGGGAGATGTGCCAGGGTGAGAGCCCTGCATGGAGGGAGCTGTCTGAGCGTGGCGCTAAGGGAGAAACCTGCCTGGAGATGCCAGTCAGAGCGAGGAGCTGGCTGGCTGCGGGCAGGACCTGCTGTGGGAAGGGACCTCCAGAGGGAGGGCAGCGAGCAAGGCGGAGGCTGGGGACAGGTGATCGCTGGTGTGGAAACTGTGATGGGGCTGGTATCTCACCTTGAGATGTGTTGGCGCGGGGGCTGGAGGGCCGTCCCTTTGATGTGGGGAAACTCGGTGATTTCGGATGGCTGGGGCTGCGAGCAGCTGCTGCCCAAGAGGAGAGCGGCCAGACATCTGGCGGTTTTGATCTGCAGAATTGCAGAGGAGGCCGAGAGGAGTTTGAGGTGGAGTAGCACCAGCACCTCTGTGCCCCCTGTGTAGGCTGTGCAGGGGCTGTCCTGGCCCCTTCGGAAGCATGGCTGTGTCGCTGTGTTGGTGCACTGTCATCAGGGGAAGCTGAGGGTCCTTGAACAGCCATGCAGGGCTCCGCTCGGAGGTGGTCTTCCTCCTTGGGAGCAGATGGACTTCTGCAATGGTTCTGCTGAATGCTGATGTTAATTTAAGCGAGGGTCTCGGTACTGGATTTGGTGGGGTGAGAGATGCACCGAACCTTGTGCGGTGTCACGGTTTTCCTGAGGGCTTTTCAGGAGGAGGTGGTTTGGTTTCAAGAGCATGGTGGAAGTGAAGGTGTGTGTGGACTGTGGCTGTGCTGGTGGCTGCTGGATGGCAAAAGGCAGTAATCGATACAGTTATTTGGTTTGTAAGATAGCTGAAGAATCCAAGCAGAGGAGAGTCTGTCCTTGATCTGCTTGTTACTGATAATGAGAAATGAAATGAGATGTGAGCGCCCCGAGCAAAGGGAGAACCAGTAGTCACCAGCACTGAAATCACAAGGTCACAGGGAGAAGTGGTTCCTAGGCAAGGAGTCCCGGTGAGGATCGAGTCTTCAGCCTGGAAACTGGGGGAGAAATTAGGAACACTGTGAACGTGCTGGTTTGGGAGTCTCGTTTCTTTGCACTTAGTGATTTGGAAGAGTTGCTCTTGAGCGAGCGTTACTACGCGCACCCAACACTGGTGTGGGTCTGTCCTGACGTTCCCTGACTTGGTGTCTGAGCTCACCCTCTGTGAAAGAACCTGCAGACTGGATTTCTGCTGGCTGTGGCTGTGCTGAGTTATTGTTGTAGCAGTCCTTGGTTGTGCTGGAGATTGTTTAGATAGAGGGGATGATTGTAAATGTGAGTAAAGTTGTTATTGCACAGAGAATGTGGTGGAAGGTTTCCCAGTTCATTTGGTGACCGGGCAGCTCGTTTCCTCTGGACTTTCTTCGGCCAGCCAGAACATTCAGGAGAGGTTGCTGATGCCCAGGCACCGGGCTGTCAGACCCACATGGGAAGGCAGCTCTGCTGTGGTTACACGCAGGGGTTGGAGATGGAGCCGTTAATAACTAGGAAGGTTAAGCCAAAGCTTTGAACTTCAGCCTCTGTGCCGATGGTGACCTAGAGCCCAGGGGTGACAGACAGCAGCCTCTTCGCCAGGCTGCTGCTCCTGCCTCAGTCTCGTTCCCAGAACAGGAAGAGCAGAGATGGGGACAGACTCTCGTGGTCTCTGAGTTGTCCTTGACCCCCCACAGCTTTACAATCACCCGCAAACTGACTGCAATCCACCTGTAAAACCACTGATGCTTTCCTCGTGCTGTTCCGGTGGGGAGGCTGCTCTAGAACCTTCCAGGCTTCATCTCTTCTAACTTCTGAAATAATGTGTTCGTGGCTGATCATTTTTCTGGCATGCCTTTAGACACAGCTGACTGCTGTGATCTGGCTGTGAGACATCAAAGGTGCTGTCACCAGGTCCTCGTTTGGGAAGCAGAGACTGCTGCTGCCTTTCCTGACAAATGAAATCCCGAGTCAGGAGTGCTGCCTGCTAAGCCCTCGGTCAGTGATCTGCTGAGCAGGGACTCCAGGCTCCACTGGCTCTGGTGAGGGTTGGCTGCCTGAGGGCAGTGTCCCACCTGAGGCTGGAGAGCAGCTCCTGGTGCTTGGCATCTCCACGGTCTCTTCAGCTTGAGCCACCCTGTCCCGTGGGTGCTGACTCCAGAGTGTTCTCTGCAGCACCAGCCAAACCCCGGAGTCAGCGAGAGCCTGTTGTCCTCTGAGCTGGTGGTGCTTCACTCTCAGTTCTCTTGTAGCCCTTGGGTACTGACCATTCTTGCTTTCCATCTGAGGAACTTGGAGACTGATGTGTGTTAAAAATACATCTCAAACCCCAACACTGTGAGTTTGCCAAGAGCTGGACCACGAGAGCAGATGGGTGTAGCTCCAGTTCTCCACAGCCCTAAGTTCCTTGGAGGCAGTTGGGCACAAGTGTGGATCCTACCAGGCCTTTGGAGAAGTTGTTGTTACTCATCGGTGTGGTGGAGGGGGGTGGTGGCAGACAGCTGTGCTGTCCCCGTCTGCTCTGCTACGTTCCCCTGCATCTCCTGTGCCGTGGCTTTACCCTTGGTCCTGGGTACGTGCCCTGGAATGGCTTTCAGTGGTGCCTCATTTGGGAGCCAAGCGCAAGGCGTCCTGCTCAGGTGGTTGAGTTGTTGGCAGTTGTGGGAGCCTGAGCGCAATACCGCTGGGCTGTTTGTTGGGCAGCCAGTGTTTGGACATTAAAGGATTTTTTGGGAGAGAGCTTCTTTTTTGGGTGAGAGCTTCTTGAGACATGGAGAAATTATTTCCTCTTCTTGCTGGAAACTTTAAAAAATGAGTCATGGAAGAGGAAAAAGAGAAGAATTGCTCATGGAAGACTAAAGAAAATGGACGGAATAAAACTAAAGTATCTCAAGGGCATAAAAGAAGTTTGTTTGGAAGAAGTTGCTTATAATATGTAAAAGTGAGTGGCCCAGCCTGCGGTGACCAGGTGACAGGGTGTGATCCTGTTCCCTTTCAGGTCAGCAGGACATACCGGTAACGCTTCTCCACCACAGGCTTGGGTCATTTCTCTCCTAGATCTAAGCAAGGTCCTGTCCCTGTGTGGTAGTCTCTGGGTAGCCGATGCCAGGGGCTCCTGGAAGGGGTGTGGTGACACATTGACTCACAGGAGATCTGGCCCTTGAGAGAGCCCAGTGGTCCTTGCCTGGCTCCTGCCCCATCTAGGAAGATCCATGGTCCCTATTTCTAACTGTTGTCCTGAGGCAGGTGGACATAAGCTGTTTTTTTCTCTTCTCTTATGATTGTTTCGTACTCACTTTCCAGGCACTTAAACATTTTTAACCAAGTTTGTCCCATGTGTGGAGGTTCAAGGCCAGGTTTCTCAAGACGTGGCAGCTGAGGGTGGGGAGACCAGCCAGTTGATGTCTTAGCAAGCTTGGTGGTCCTTCCCACTGAGACGACACAAGCTTTGTGACAGCCATGGTGTGATCTGCCACATCCTGGCCAAACAGGAATAAGGGGGTGTCTGGGAAGGGGTGATGGGGCTGCATGGGGGTCAGGTGGAATTGGGCCAGGGGGAGATGCTGTGGGTGCATGGGGAACCACTGACATGAGCTGATGGGGGTTTGTAGGATGGGGGCTTCCAAACTCTGGCTTGGTGGTGGGCTGCAGAGTCAGTGGACATGCTTCTGTCTCACTTAGCGTATCTCTGACTGTTCGTGGTTTCACAGAACCACAGATTGGTTTGGGTGGGAAGGGACCTTCCAAGCCCCCTGCAGGGAGCAGGGCCATCTGCAACTAGAGCAGGGTGCTCAGAGCCCCGGCCAACCTCCCCTGCAATGGTGCCAGGGATGGGGCAGCCACCACCTCTCGGGGCAGCCAGGGCCAGGCTCTCCCCACCCTGTATTTTCTATATAAATATCTGACCTCTTTCTGATCCCTGCCATTCTCTTTATGCCTATTGTGTCATCAGACAGCTAATGATGCCTGGCATAGAAAAATATCTACTCTTACTGGCTTATAAATATGTTGCTCTTCAGTTTGAGTGTTCCCTTGTTTGGATGCTCTGTGGAAGTTTTGGGTTTTTTTGAAATCCCACTCCCCAGTAAAAGCCTGTGTCATATCTGCTTAAATCCACGTTGCTTTGCCATCAACGTGCCCCATTCTTGAAATCTCTTCCTACAGTTAGGTTTTTTTTATACCTGCAATCAGCCCTTCTGCTCTTCTCTAACCCAGTTTGGTGTCTGTAACAAATAAATAGGTCCTTGTGATTGCAGCCTTGGGCGGTGCCCCGGTGGATCGTGCATCGCCTCAGTTCAGTGATTCCTGATGAAGAGAACACAGAATTTACATACCCTGGGTTACTTTTTTTGATGCAAATAAGCTCTAGAACGTTTAGGAATATTAAATATGTTTAGCATAAGCTGTGGCCCATACCCGCTGTGCCCTCCTTTGGTGTTTGTACTCACTCGGTCAGTGTTGATGCCAGCCCACGTCAGTCACAAGTAAAGGTGACTGCGCTTTAGCGGGTGTTTCTTCGGGGGTTAGCGCTGGGGTTGCAGGTTACACAGTTGTGCCAGTACTATCCCATGACTGTACCCCTGTTTATTGAGGAGGGGGCTGCTGAGCTGGGATCTGTTGGGAGGTCACGGTACTCATGGCCTGCTGCTGGCCGCCATGGAGCTGTGTGGCACCAGGGACTGTGGCGGGTTTCTCCAGGGTTGTGCAGGAGGCCAGTTCTTGGTAGCTGGTGTTGAGCAGGGCCCTGACACCCCAGATGTCACTGGCTAGTCATTTGGTGGTTGGACCAGGCCCGGACTGCAGGAGGAAAGTGCTGTTCCATAGGCAGTGTCTTCCATTCAGAGCTGGCTGCAGTTGGGTTTGTTATACCCACCGCAGCTGCATGGCCCAGAAAGAGAGACCAAGAGCCTGGGGGGGAGTGTAGGGGTCTCAGCGCTGAGGACTCTGCCTTCCTGAGGAACGCAGGTGATGAGAGGTCTGCTAGATCTGTGCATGCCCCTGGACATCCCCTAGCACCAGGGACAGGTCTGGCTGTTGGGGCTCCAAGTGTTTTTACGTTAGGACACTGGGCAGGAGAGGAAGGCAGCTTACTGGAGTCTCATGGGCTTTCTGGAGTGCTGTTTATGGTCTTGTATCAATCGAGGATTAAGAAGGTCGTGTGGCATCTGATGAGGACAGTGAAATGGGAAGAAATGTCAAAATCTACTTGAGTGCAAAGAAGAGATGGAGATTCCCTGCAGACACACAGAACAAGTAGTCTCTCTATGGTTATTAAAGCTGCCACCAGTTGGCATTATAAACTCTGATTTTTAGTAATCCTAAACTATGGCTGGAAACACTGGTCTGGCCTAAAATTTTCTCACGCTGTTTAAAGTTTAATTTTTGCCACAGATCAGGCTGTGCACGTTCAGGCTTCTTGGTGTCCTCTGAAGGAAAGAGTGCACGTGTTTGCTGAGGGAGTTCTTCTGTGCCCTCTGCTCATGGCCTGGGGTTCAGGGCACTGAGCTGTCCTGGGACAGGAGCCCCAGCCCTTCCCTGAGCGGTACGTGATCTGCACTGACAGATTGGATAGACTGTGACCTGGCACTGGGGGCTGACCTCCAAGAGATGTCGTACTTGTCTCTCTTGAGGGGCTGGAGCGTGGCCAGAGAAGGGCAACGGAGCTGGGGAAGGGGCTGGAGCACAAGGGTGCTGAGGAGCGGCTGAGGGCCCTGGGCTTGTTCAGCCTGGAGAGAAGGAGGCTGAGGGGAGACCTTCTGGCTCTGACAGCTCCTGACAGGAGGTGTGCTGGGGACATAGTTGAGCTCCATGAGCTGAAAGGTCTCTTCCAACCAAAATGATTCTGTGAAGACAGGCAGCCACGAACACCTCTGCCTCTGCTGGGGGTTCTTTGGGTGGTGGTTTGGATCAGGCTCCGCTGGCCACATGTTGCATGTAGAAGACAATCTGTTGGCACTTTTTCTGAGTGTTTTCCATGATCATTGGCAACAAAAGTTAACAGCAAACCCTTGATCCCATCTTTCCCTTTCCAGCCTTATTTCTGTGAATGAGTTTATTGCAGAGCCTCTCTGTGCCTACTCCAGGGCTAGGAGGGACTCGGAATCACAGGTGAAGCTTTTCCTTTGTACCAGGGTCAGGAAATTCTCCTTCTGTTCCTTCGTGTTTTGTCTGCTGGGAAGGTCATTTTGAAAGAGATGGGAAGAAGCCAAGATGCGGCTGGTTGCTGTAGCCTGGTATGAGAATTATACAACCTCTCGGGACTGCTGTCTGTCAGAAGTCCTGCTTTCTGCTGTGCTAAATTTCTTTAGTTGAGGTTAGGACAGGATTTTTCCACTCCGATGTTACAAGTTGCAGGTCAAGAGCACGATTTTTGGATTGTTGGAGCTATTAAACTTGAAATGTCCTGCTAAGGCTGAATAACCCTTCTGGAAATCAAGGTGTCATTGGCAAGAAATTCTCTGCTAAGAATTTTTAGAGGAAAAAAAAAAAGCCACAAAGGAAAGGGAAGATTTAGAGATGACATCAGGTGGAACCACATCAGGATCCTGGTTTCTGTGACACGCATAGAAAGGACAAAACTGGTTTGACCTTTGTGGTCCCTTTGCCTCCAACTTTCCTTTCCTTTCAGGTGCGCTGGTGGAGATTTTGCTTGCTTAGGATACAACAAATCTCTGAAACTTCATTGTACTTTTTTCTCTTCAGCATAAATTCCTCTGCCAGGGAATATTTGCCTTCAAAACCCAGGGGAACTTTCTTCAGGTGTCAGCTCTTTTCAGTACCAGCTCTCTACGGGGACACTCGTTATAGATGTGACACCAGACTGGTGAGACAGTGAGGTGCTGGAGGGACACGCGTGTAGTACAGAGCGTCTGTGTTACTCCTTCGTGTACTCACGCTGAAGCTTTAATGCCTTTGAAAGGCTTCAGGTCAAGTCTGCTATTTTCTGCAGCACTCTGTGTTTTTCATTCTTTCTTCACCTGCCTGTTTTTAGTGGAATTTCATAGAATCATAGAATAGTTTCGGCTGGAAGACACCTTCAAAATCATCAAGTCCAACCTTATTCCTAGCCCTACTTCTTCTGTCCTTTTATTAAGAGAAGGGTAATAAGCATTCCCCGCGTCACCAACTTTGCGCTTGCATCTTCAGCGGCGAGCAGCATCGTCCCCATGTCTCTCAAACACGCCAAAAGGAGATTCTTCAGCGTGCGGCTCGGAGAGCGTGCGAAAGCCGTGCAGGTGCCCAGCGTGAGGTGGGATTATTGCATGTTGCCATCGGAACGATAGCGTTCGCGCTTGGCATCTGCGCTGAGACGCCGAGAATTCTTATCAGCTTGTCACTGTAGGAGAGGGAACCTTGTTGACAAGTCAAAAGAGCGAGATACCATCAAAACTCTCTAATTCCATAGGAGAAATCCTCTGTCTGCTGCTTTCTTCTCCTCAGGTAGCCGGTATCTACGCTGTGCCCTGAGCCCGGCTGCGCAGCAGGGAAGCAGATGGTCCCCAGCAGACTTCCCTGGGTGGCTGTACTTGGCTCGTGCGCATCGGTTCCGTAGCTGGACCTGAGAACAGAGAATGTGTCTGTGCACAGGACTGACGAGCGCAGAAATTGTCCTTTATTTTAATCTTATTTCCAACAGGTTATTCAGGAGGCCTCTGGCTCTTGCTTGCATCTTGCTTTGGATGGACTTTTTCCTTTGAGGAAATGTTTTTTCTCCTGAAGACAGCCCCTTGTTAATTTGTTGGCTTTTAACCAAACCCATGATCCAGTTTGTTCTTCCTCCGCTGGATTCTCTTCAGCGCTGCAGTGCTGAGGGATGCAAGTTCTTGAGGAAAAATGTAAAATCAAATAATTTAATATCGAGAGTGTTTCTCGGAAGGTGTTTTGGGGGGGGTGTGTGTATTTAGTAGTATTTATGCTCCTGAACTCATTCTGAAGGCCTTGCTCTATTTACTGTGCTTCTCTTCCACCTGGATTCCACAGCTGAGAGAAGTTTTTGTCTAACTCCTGCTCTGCTAAACAGGGTGTTTGAAAGCATGAAGAGTTCGAAAAACATCCTCATGAGTGGCTGCCGAACCAAGGTCCTTGCCAAAATAATAGCCAAGGTTATTCCAGCCTCAGGTTTCTTCTGGCCAAGGTAGAGTTCTCCTCAAGGCAGGGATGTTTCCTGCTCGTTGACACAGCAGGCGCAGAACAAATACAAGTTTCTCCTCTCATCTACCACGTGCTCTTTTTCTTCCCACATCTATCAGCAGCCGTGTGCTGACGGCGAGCGTTGCCTCACCATCTTCCATCGCATTGCAGCCAGGTTGGCTTCAGCTGCCCGGTGTCTTCAGTCAGATTCCTGGCAGCTGCAGTTTGGTGTGCCCAAGCCGTGTCCTCGTGAGCACAGCCCATCCCGTGGGGTTCATCCTGTACGGTGCCTGCTCTGCAGCTGGTCAGTTAAACAGCTCTTCCCTTGAGCCCTGTCTCCAGCCTGTACCGGTCGTGAGCCCGACACTGGCTGCGGCTGCCCTAACCAGTCCCCGACCTGCTGCTGCCTGGGTGCTGAGCAGCCTGCTCTTCTCTGCTGTAATGTGCTCGTGGCTTCTGTTTGTCTTTATATAAAAGAAAACCCACCGTTGGGTACCTTGCACTGTGTGTTAGGTTCTGCAGCCCCACAGCAGTGTGGTCTTGGCCGCTGCCTCCAGCGTGACCTGCTCTCCTGCCCATGCTCAGTGCCCGGCTGCCTCTGGTGCCTGCGGCTCCTGCTCGCCTGGAGCAGCTCTATCTAGCAGGTCCCACACCGAATTGGGCACTTTCTCCTTCCACGTGCCCTTGCACCAACGGCCGCCTGTCCCAGCGGTATGGGTGGTCTCCACAATCTCTCTTTGTGCAGCAGTTTTCCACTACTAAGTGACTCTTTATTTTCCTTGCCAAGCTGTTTTCCCAGCTCTCGAAGTTCTTATTCTGAAGTTTCTTGTCCATTGCACTTGAACTGTTTCTGTGAAGGAGAAAAAGCCTGATATTTCTTCCCCCTGTCATTTTCTGTAGGGCTTCTCTGACTGATCTGGCAGCCTTAGAAAGGAGAGGCTGAGGTGGAAGATGTCATTCTCCTGAAGTACAGGGTCCTTAAAACCTCCTCCTGAGGCAGCCGTGGCTCAAGAGGACGCTGGCTGAGCATGTGCCTAGGGGCAGGAGCACGACTACAAACCAGCAGCGGTTGGTGGCTGTTTCTGGGGAGCCTCTGTGGGTACGGCAGAAGTTGCCAAGGTCCCAGCTGCGGGGACCCCCCTGCAGACCAACTGCGGGGTCAGGGTCACCCCGTTACCGGCAGAGCCACCATCGCGTTGGCAACACCATCGTGAATCTCCCTGCGGTGCCGGGGGAAGGGAGAGGCTGTGGGAGAGGAGAGCAGAGCACGGGTTACTCTATCCGTGGGGCATGGCGTGCACGGCTACACCTGAGCGGCTCGTCTAGACTCTTGTGGCAAGAAATAGCTCTTCCCGAGTGCAATTTATCTCATCCCAAGTTAGACATTTAAAATAAGTCTGATGAATCACTCTCTGAAATAGCCCGTTTCTCTGTTGCCTGGCTCGGATATAGATAGACTTTTCGCCGGGGCTTTCGTCTCTCCCGGCCGTTAGCTCTGGAGCTGCACTGGGTCCTGCTGGACTCCTGCAGGCACTGCCGTTGTCCCCGGCGTGCTGCCGGGAGGGGACGGAAGGGCAGGCGGGCTCTCCTCGCCTGGCCCATCAGCGTGGTAACCGAAGTTACGGGGCTTCTCTTGGAAGCGGCCAAGGGCTCCCCGGTGAATCGCGGTGTTTCCCGGCTAAGAGCCGCTTTCCGGGCGGCCGAAGCGTCGCTGTGCAGAGGCGGCGAGAGACAGATGTTCGTGGCTGCCTTGGCGCACGCGGCTTCGCTTAGAGAGCGAACTCCTATCTTTAATCTCTTAAGGGCGAAGTTAATTAACGACTGAACAAACCTACCGGTGGGTGTCTTTTGCATAAAGATCAGATGTGTTTCTATTCAAGGCTTTCCAGCTCCGGAGAGGTGAGACTGGCGCTTTAGCAGCTTGCTCCCAAGGTGGAGCTCTGTTGTTCGACTGTCTGGGGCTCTGCTGGCACAGAAGCTTGCGAGATAATCTGAGTCTTCAGCTTTGGGGAGAAGCGTGCCAGCAGAAATCTCTGTGCCTGACAGTAACAGCTTGCTTTGGATCCAGCCACATGTTTGTGGATTAAATATGGACCTTGGTCTAACACCTGTAAGACGCACCAAGGCCTGCCTCTCTGGGGCTCTCCAGACGATGCGTCACAGTCTCCTAAATCTGGGAACGTCACCGTCACGCCAGCTGGGAAGAGCTGGTGGGCGTGAGGGGTCATCCTTGGTGTGCGCGTTCCGTGTCTTGATTAGAATTAGCAACAATCCACGTACTCTGCTCCTTGTTTAGAGCTCTCTGTCAAATCCTGTCTGGGTATTGCCATTTTCCTTTGATCCCCGGCTGCCTGTCAGAAGCAGCGTCTCCTTCCTGGTGAGCTCATGATTGATGTAGTCGAGCAAAATGTTGGGACAGTTGTTAATAGAGTCTGCCTACAGACTGGGCAAGAGATGCGGCTGCTCCGAGTGCCGGCACATCGGTTGGTAATTCACAGGGAGCTGTTGGGAAGGAAGGATGGAGTCTGAGCTGAGTCTTGGGAAGAGCTCAGCACTGATGGGACGTAAAAGCTAAACCTGGGATGCAGGTCTTGAATCCCATCCATGGGAGACGTGAAGGGATGCCCAGCAGAGTTTTAGGAGGTTGACAAGGACAGGCCTCAAGAAAAGGAGGCTGAGGGGAGACCTTCTGGCTCTGACAGCTCCTGACAGGAGGCTGGAGCCAGGGGGGTCAGGCTCTGCTCCCAAGGAACAAGGGACAGGACAAGAGGAACCGGCCTCCAGTTGCCCCAGGGGATGCAGCAGGTAGCTCAAAGAGATGCCCCATGCTCCATACGAGTTCCTAGAGCTGAAGGCCAAGGGAACCTCCTGCAGCGAGGTCGTGTGTGCCAGGAAGGGCTATCCCGGGAGCAGCTTTGGGCCAGCACAGCTCTGTGGGGACAGGCTGTGGCTGGCCGTGGTTCCACAAGGCACATGTTCGGATAAAGGTTTAGGTGAGTGGCCTGTGGTTGCCAGCCCAGCATCCAGTCCTGTTTGGATCTGCCCAGGGCTCCGTTTTGGAGGCAGAAGCTGCTGGGTGAGGCCGTGTGACCCACTGTGATCTGCTCTCTGGCCCCCTCCGGAGTGCTGCTGGCCTTTGCTATGATGAGGATGTTCCTTGCTCTTGTCCTCAGCTCTGTTTGTGGCCCTGACACCTGGATCTGCTGCTGGGATGTTGGTGACTTGTTCAGCTAAAACCCATGATCATCATTTTTGAAGGCAGGGGTGTCTCGTTGGGTGGCTGTCTGTAGCGAGCCCCAGCACGGGTGATGCAGACAAACCAGTGAACATTCACCTGTGACTTCCAACAACGTGGGCCTTTCACACTTCAGGTTAGATCCCACAACCCTGTTTTTCCTTTATGGCTCCACAGGGAAACCAAACTACTGATCCCCACTGCCCTTTGTAACAGACCCATTCACCCGCTTGCAGAAGTTGTGGCCTCTGGCTTGGAACTAAAATAGTTCATTTAGTTCAGTTCACTCCCCGAGCTATAATTATGATAAAGGAAATTATATTCACTTTAATTCTGCATAAGAGCATCCACTTATAAATACGATTTGCTGTCACTAATGCATTTCAGTTCAGATCACTGATAGAAATTAACGGATCTCTTTGCACATCGCAGCCGTGACGTTCTTTATTGTGACAGATGAAGGGGACGTGCCTCGTGGTGTAACCAGCCTGGTCGGTGCCAAGTGGCCAGGGTGCACGTGCCTCTTCCACCAAGCCTTCTGTTTGCCAACTTTTGGACCTACAAATAGTTGATGTAGTGGCAAACTTACTGCAGTTTAAAAAAATAAACAGAATTTCCTCTCTTTCATTGACGGTTTAGTTGGGATATTTCTGCATTTCCTGCATGTGTAATCCTGTGGTTTAGTCACAGAATGGTTTGGGTTGGAAGGGACCTTAAACATCATCTCATTCCAACCCCCTGCCACGGGCAGGGACACCTCCCGCTAGAGCAGGTTGCTCAAAGCCCCATCCATCCTGGTCTTGGACACCTCCAGTGATGGAGCAGCCACAGCTTTCCTGGGCAGCCTGTGCCAGGGTCTCAGCACCCTCAGAGTGAGGAACCTCTTCATAATTTCTGATCTAAATCTCCCCTCTTTTAGTTTGAAGCCATCACACATCTTTCTGTCTCTACAAGCCTTTTTGATGTGTCCCTCCCCAGCTTCAGACACTGGAAAGATGCAAGAAGGTCTCCCCTTGGGGAGCCTTCTCCTCTGCAGGCTGAACCCCCCCAGCTCTCCCAGCCTGGCCTCCCAGCAGAGGGGTTCCAGCCCTCCCAGCATTGCTGGGGCTCCTCTGGCCCCGCTCCACCAGGTCCCTGTCTCTGCTGTGCTGAGCACTCCCGAGCTGGCCCCAGCACTGCAGGGGGGTCTCTCTCTCTCTCTCTCTCTCCCCAGAGCCCTGGGAGCAGAGGGGCAGGATCGCCCCCTCCCCTGCTGCCCAGGCTGCTGGGGGTGCAGCCCAGGGTGCCAGTGGCTCTGGGTGCCAGCGCATGGGGCCGGCTCAGCTCCAGCTTCTCCCCCCAGCACCCACAAGTCCTCCTTCTCAGGGCTGCTCTCCATCCATACCTCACCCAGCCTGTGTTTGCTTTGCTCCGTCTTCTGTGAAAAAGACGAGTTCCCTTGCACTCCCCCTTCCTCACTGAGGTGTCTGTAAGGTGCTTACTAGGCAGAGTTGTGGGTCATTCCTACCAAGAGCTGCATTCTCCTTGGTGATGGAACACTCTCTGGGTCTGGGGATGCTGGTGGTGATCCTTGGCCAGACTCTCCTAGGAGTGCAGGGCGGCCTCTCCTCCTGCCCTGGCCGCAGGCAGAGCTGGTGCTGTGGCAGAGATGTGTCCTCCTGCCACGCCTGATGGTGAGTGGATTAGGGGCTAAAGTGTGTTGTGTGGGCGACCTCTGAAGATGACCCGTTGGAGTCTGGGGGGCCGTTCCAGCAATACATTGTCTGCCGTGCCTTGGAAAGGGCTGGAATGAGTCAGACATTCCAGTCAAATGCATTTTGGTGTGCGCTCAGCTGGCAGCTGTCCCTGTTTACCTTCCAGAATTAGAAAAGGCTTCATTAAATCAAGTCAGCATCTTCTGCACGCCTCAGCTTGACCTTAGTAGTGTCCCAGTTTTGGACTATGGGGGCACGCAGAATTATTTTTAGAGGGAGGACTTGGGTGTGAGCTCTCGTAGGACTGACATGCACCAGGGTGGCTCGGCTTGTGCGCGCCAGAGGAGCGAGCACCTGGGCTGCGCTCACGGCTTGGCGAGGCCGTGCCCGCAGCCAGCTCTGCGGAGGGGCTGCACCGCTGGCTGACCCTCTGCCTACTGCTGGCTTCGGCGGGAGCCTCCCTGCCTAGCCAAGTCTCTGCACATCCAGGAACGGCCTCCTCAGCCTCCGGCTTTTCTCTTTATGGGCGTATGTGCTTCGCACTGGCAACTGAATCACAGCAACAGGTTTGGAAGGGCTGTGCGAGAGTCTGGCTTGCCTATTCAGCCTGTTCTGGGGTCTGTGGAGGATGCTGACCACCCGTGTGCAGCATGGTGTGTGTTTGAGCAGGTTGCAATGTCCTTCACTCAGATGAGTCACAGAACCATCTTGCTTTTATAGAATTGTAGACTGGTTTGGGTTAGAAGGGATCTTAAAGATCATCTCATTCCAACCACCCTTCCACAGGCAGGAAACTCCCACTAGAGCAGGTTGCTCAAAGCCACATCCAACTTGACCTTGGACACTTCCAGTGATGGAGCAGCCACGGCTTCCCTGGGTAAACTGTTCAGCTGGTCCACAAGCTTGGAACTGAGCCTCAGCACCCCGAGGGCAGGGGCTGCTTGGGCAGTGAGGTGTGTGCGATCTTAGTGGGCTTTGGTCTCGTGCTTCCGAGTCCGTGCTCAGGATGAACGTGTGTTCAGCACCCTCACAGCTTCCACAAGCTCTGTGCTGAGGACAAATGTGTTGGGCTGTCCAGATCTGAGTGGGAAGGGGTGTGGGGAGGGAAATGAGAATGTGTTCTGCTCCCCCAGGCAGATGGGACAGTAAACTTTTTTTACCTTCTTCTTTACTATATGGACTGTTTTATAAATTTAATTTCCTTGTTTTGGTCCAACAGGGCCTTGCAGTATGGTCTTGCCTCTTGAACATGAGGTAGAGGAGTCGAGAAGTGCAGTTCTCTAAAGGCTGTGTGGTTGGAACGGGTGTGGAGCTCTGGTTCTGGGTAAACCAGGCGCTGTGTGTGGGGCTGACAGCCGTGGGCTGCAGGGTGCCGGGCTGACAGTGCCTCTTGCTGCCCGTGGCCCACGTGTGTCACAGTGACTGAGCTGGAAATGGCTCTTGTGCTTCACTCATGTGTTTTTCTGCTTTGCTCTCAGCTGGTCCATGTGTCCCATGTTCTTTCTCTTTCATTTTCATTCATGCTTCATGAGTAGACGAGCAGCTTCGTGAACTAGGTAACTATGAGGTTTTTTTCTTTTTCCTCCACTCCTCCTCATCCTTTTCCACTTCCTTCCTTGCCGTGTCCTCTGTGTGTGTGAGTTTGTGAGGGCTTCCGGAGACCAGCCTTTCCTGCTTTTCCCTTGGCTCCCGCTGTCTAGTCTGGATGGGGTTGGGGGCAGAGTTAACAAGAAGGGACTTTCCTTTCCCATCCTGCTGGTTTTCCCCCGATTCCTGAACTTTCCCTGCTCTTGTATGACCTGTTACACGTGCAGCAAGACCAACCGAGGAGATGCCTGTGCCCCTTCAGAAGGTACTCCTGTGGTGTCTGGTGAGAGCCGTGGAGAGGAATGAGCTGCTCCCCGGAGAGTTTCCACAAAGCACTGTCTCTCCGCTCGCTGCTGCCGTGGTGCTGGACAGCACCAGGCCCTGCTGCTGGCAGACAAGGTGGAGGGAGCTCACGCCCTGTTCACGTGTTCTTGGAGCAGGTTGTTGGGAGTTTTCAATGCCAGGATGTAAGTATTTGAGCTTTGTCAGGAGGGACGGGTACCACCATGCTGTGCTTCGTGATACCAGTTCCCTGGTCTGTGAGGATGTGACTGGGGACCGGCGGGTGAAGCAGAACTGACCAGAAGAGCTGGGCACCACCAGTGTCCCCACCTGCTCCCCACATTGGTTCAGATGCTGTGACCACTTTTGCTTTCAGCTGTAGCTCAGAACCACAACTGGGCCCCAGCTCAGTTCCTTAGAAGATCATTGAGGCAAGTCCTTGGTGTAGGAAAAGTCACACTGAACAGTTAACTTCAGGCACATTAAAAGTCGCTGAAAACAGAACATTTTAGTGAAAAAATGCAAGGCATCGTAACGCAGTGGCAGCTCCACCAGGATGATTTATGCTGCTGCAAACCGGTGCCAGTGCTTCCCCGAAATGCCATTAGGTTTGCAAATGCTGATTCTGCTTCGGAGAGTTTCCTGGGGCTCTGCTGACTCACGAGACCAGATCTGTGCCACAGCTTTGGCCGGAGGAGCAGCCTCACGTCCTGCCATCCTGCCAGCCGGCTCAGGGTGGGTGCCAACCTTCGATGGGACAGGGCTGGTCTCTGCAGGCTGCTCAGAGGAGCCCACCCTGAATGCCTGCATGTGTGACACACAGCGGGAGATTCAAGCGTGGCTGTGAAGGGTTCGCTGCCCTTCGAGGAGCGGGCGACCTGCCATGCAGTGCCGCGCAGCACGAGGTGCTTCGGGTGGGGAGAGGGAAATGCAAAGGTGTTACCAAGTATCTGCTTCCAGTGCAGCAGTATTTCCTCTCTGGCTGGGGCCTCGCTCCTGTGGTTTTCACTGGAAGGTTCCCAACGACCCTCCATCGCATCTGTGCACTTTGGGATCCGGTACCTTTCAGTGGCCTTTGCGTTAGGGAAGGGAGCACGTCCTCTGCTGATGTACTGGCCGCTTGCCCTTCACCCTTGGCTTCCTCGGGCTACTTCAGAACTGCTCCTTTAAGAACTTCCATAAAAATGGAGTATTTTTCTCTTCCTCTCTTGTAATTCTCTTTGAATCTTTCTTCCCTCTTGGTCTGTGTCAGGGGTGCTGCTCTAGGACGTGCGTGAAGTGTGGCTGTGAAGGACTCCTAGCGCTCTTAATTTTTGAGGCAGGAGTTTCTCTTGCTTTCCGAGGCAGCTTCATTAATTAGCACATTTCCTCCCCGAAAGGTTTTCCTTCAGTTTGCACGATGTGTGGCACGGGTGGCACCTGCTGCAAGCCACGCATCATACGGAGCGTTTACTGCGCAGGCGTCTGGCGGCGCCGCTGACTTTGGGGCGCTGCTGAGAGCCCTCCTGGCATCGGGGGCGCTGCTGACGCTTCACGCTAAACTGAACACCAAGCCTGACAAGCTCGTGCAGGACGGTACTTGGGTTTCATTGTTACCTTTGATTGTTCTCCCCTTATTTTCTCCTCTTTAAAAGTTCCCAGGATTTACAGGCTTTTATGGGAAAAGGCCCTTTCATGGCTCTGGTCACATCATTTGGTGGTCTCTAA
The DNA here is from genome assembly GCA_025345505.1 of Todiramphus chloris collaris. Taxonomy (NCBI): domain Eukaryota; kingdom Metazoa; phylum Chordata; class Aves; order Coraciiformes; family Alcedinidae; genus Todiramphus; species Todiramphus chloris. Next base: position 589,830 of record JANVCC010000130.1, on the reverse strand, counting down.
CTTTTCTGTAGCTGAGAACTCTTGACGTGAAGCGTCTGGTCTTGCGCTTGGTGCAGGGAGGAGGTGGCCTGTTCGTGGTGGTGTGTTTTGTTCCTCTGATCCTTTTAAGATGTTTTTTGTAGTTGTGGCAGCTCTGCAGAAGTCTCAGCACCTGCTTGTCATGCTTCTGGGGTCTCCTTGCTTTGGGGATATATATGCTCAGTCTGAATGCAATGAAGTGTGAGCTCCTCAGGTTTCTCCTGAGGTTCTCTGTGTGGTACAGCTCATACAAAGGGCTGCCTGTGATGGTGTGACGCAGCTCCCCTCCGGGCTGGCTGGTTTCCATTTTCATTTACATTTCTCATCATCACTGTATCCCAGTTAGCAGCAGATGTTTTGTGTCGTGTCAGCTCTGTGCAAGGCCGTCTTCTCTCTGTTGTTGGACTTCAACGGTAAAGGCTGTAAAGCTGGTGATGTTGAGTGGGGCAAGGGACCGTCTGGTTCCACTTCTTGGTGAGAGTGACCCAAAGCAGAGGTCTGCAGAGGACTGTGAAGGGAGGAAGGTGTGTAGGGTGCTTGGCTGGTGGCCGGCACTTTACACTTGTAATGCCTCAAGGCTTTATTTATAGCTCTCGGTGATTTTGGTTTGGATTTTTCCGCTTTCATTAATTTCTCCAGTGGCCTACTGAACCCATGGACCTTGTGCTGGCAGTAACATCCTGTGGCAGAGTGCTCCTCAGCTTCCTAAGCGCTGTATGAAGAGTTACCCCCTATTTTTTTCTCAGACCCTCTGCCCAGCATTTCGGGTGCTGCCCCCCAGAAGCAGTGAACGGCTGACGTGTTCCCAGCCCGACTCTGCTGACCTCCCGCTCCACTGGTCCCTTGCGAGCTGAAGGGTCCTTACCTAGGTAGGTATCACTGCAGGTACAGGTGCTGTGTCAGACCTCTGTTCTCCTTCCCTTCCTCTGGAAGTTCTCCCAGTTCTCTGTCACTTCTGCAGTGGGGAGGCTGGGGCTGAGCGTGCCCTCGGAGAGATGGGCGCGCTCAGGGCTGTGCGACGTCTCAGGGACACCTTTGCTCACTCTTGGATCTTCCTAAATCTGCAGCAGCAAGAGAACAAGCAGTTGAGGTCCCCTCCTAAACTGAGGAGAAATAGTGCCAGGGAATGATCTTGGGGCCAGAAAGAGGAGAGATACTGTTGAAACTGGTCTTCAGCTGGCCCAGTCTGCCCGGAGAGGCTGTGGAGTCTCCTTGTCTGGAGAGATTCCCAACCTGGCTGGACACTGCGCTGCTGGGCCCCTGCTCTGGGTGACCCTGCTGGATGGAGCAGGGGGGACACCAGAGCATCTCCAGAGGGGTCTTCCAACCCTCACTTTGCTGGGATTCATTGTATAATAGTGTGCTGAAGGGTGGTTATTACCATCAGCTTATTCTTTTCTTACAGAAACTGGCCTTTAAAAGCCCTTTTTAACCTTGCCCTGTGGAAATTAAAGAAAACATAAGTTTGAAAATGACTGGGCAGTTAATAAGAGCTTCAGTGTAACATTTCCTCTCCGTGTCCCAGGAGGGAGCGGTGCCGGAAAGCCTCATGCCTGATGATCTTTCGTTGGTAGCTACCGTTTTGGAGAGGTAAAGTGGAAGTCAGCGGAGGTGGTCTGGAGCACCGGGGTGGAATCCAGGCCTTATAAGACAGGGCAAAATAAGCTATTTGCACTCCTGATGCAGCCTTGGGCATCTGCATCCAGAACTGCCTTCCGTGGTGTGAACACGCCCTGGCTTCAGCCCTGCTGCTCAGGAAGCACCACAGGAGTGCCACGTATGGTCCGGCCTTCAGAGACCTGATGAACTCATCTCACCTTGAGGATCTCCAGGGCTCTGTAGCTTTCAGCTTCCTGTGGTCAGATGTTCATCGTCGCTATTTCTCGCGAACTGAGCCAAAGGATAAGGAATAAAGCGGGAGTGGAGGGATGAGGTAGAAATGCATGGAGGAGAAGGCAGGGCACGAGGGGTGTGGGGAGAAGCAGAGCAACGCACGTAACTCACTCCAGATGGAAGAGGTGAGAAGCTGCCAGTGTCTGGCTGATGTCTTGGGGAGTTGTGGGCAAGTCCTCAGCATCGCAGGGCTGGCTGGAAACGCCAGCACGCTGGGGTGAGTCACAGGCTGCTGCTGGCTTGCACTGCCTTGCAGCACTGGGCAACCCTGTGCCTGGCTTCGCTGGGCAACGTGGCAGCAATGGCTGTGGAACAGGAGAGCGATGGCTGTGGCACAGGAGAGCACAGGAGACCTTTTGGCTCTCACAGCTCCTGACAGGAGGCTGGAGCCAGGGCCGGTCGGGCTCTGCTCCCAAGGAACAAGGGACAGGACAAGAAGAAGCGGCCTCCAGTTGCCCCAGGGCAGGTTTAGGTTGGACAAGAGGAACAATTTCTTCCCCCCTGTCCCTGCAGGGTAGTGCAGGGATGTGCCAGGCTGCCCAGGGCAGTGGTGGAGTCCCCATGATCCCTGGAAGTGTTTCCAAGCCCCCCATGGAGCTGTGGTGCTGAGGGACAGGGGTCAGTGGTGCCCTGGCAGTGATGGGGATGCGGTTGGACTAGATGACCATAAAGGTCTCTTCCAACCAAAATGATTTTTTGATTCTGTGGATCTCTCCCTGCCCAGGCTGGGCTCTGTGTATCCCTCTGCTCTCTGCAGGAACTGTCTCTGGGGGTGGCTGCTGATCAGGAACAAATCCTTCCTTTTATCGCTCCCTTCCCTCGCTCACACCTCCGTGGGTGTTTCTGTCCCCAGCACATTGGATCGGGGGTTGATGGAGCCGTGGCTGTGGGCAATGCGGTGCCTAGAGGTGGCAGATGCCTTCAGCGAGGAGCACAGGAGCGGTGGCAGCAGCTATCTCTGGTTCCTGGTGTGCCCAGGTAACCATCAGGGAGGCTGGCACAGGCCCTGGGGACCGCGCACTGTCGAGGGGAGGCAGAGCAGTGTGGGTGCCGTGGCCATGCCTTGCGGGCAGTTGGTGGCCTTGGGGAATCTTCTGGCATCGGTTGCTCTGCCACTTGATCAGATCCAGCCCTGGAGTGGCCCTGGCAAAGCCGCCCGCCCACCTGTCTGTTACGGACTTTGTGAGAGAAAGTGAGATCCAGTACTAATGAATTTGGGAGTTTCCCTGAGGACTGAGCATTTTTTTAGTGTCCACTGTTTATATTCTTTCTGGTGTCCACCATAGTTTGAACTTCAGCCCATAAGCATGTCATCCTGTCTCCTCCTTGCTGGCTCCAAGTAGAGAACTTCCCAGCTTCTCTTCTGTCCCCCTAGCTGTTGTCATTTCCTACATGGCTTTAAAGTTTTCAGGTTGACTGTGAAGTCTTTTGATTGTACTTCCATAGGTGGTGACACCAACTGTTCCTCGGGTAGGACTGTAGAAATAGAGAGGCTCAAGGCATCAACTTGGGGAAGCACAGAGGCTCTCCCTGTCCCTTTCCCAGCGTCTTGCTGGTGATGGAGCTTCATGGGACCCTTCAGCACCACATCCCAGTAACTTGCTGGGGTCAGCTGCAGGGCCCTGCAGCACCGTGTCCACGTAATGTGAATCAGAGAATGGTTCAAGTTGGAAGGGACCTTAAAGATCATCCACTTCCAACTCCCTGACACAGGCAGAGACAACTCCCACTAGAGCAGGTTGCTCAAAGCCCCATCCAGCTTGACCTTGGACACTGCCAGTGATGGAGAAGCCACAGCCTCCCTGGGTAAACTGTTCAGATGGTCCACAAGCTTGGAGCACCCCGAGGGCAGGGGCTGCTGGGGCAGTGAGGTGCGTGCAGTCTTGGTGGTCTTTGGTCTCGTGCTTCCAAATCCGTGCCTAGGATGAACGTGTGTTCAGCACCCTCACAGCTTCCACAAGCCCTGTGCTGGGGACGAATATACTGGGCTGTCCAGATCTGGGTGGGAGGACTTCCCTGGGCAACCTGTGCCAGTATCTCCCCACCCTCAGTGAGGAACACCTCCCTCATTTCTCATTTAAGCCTCCTCCTGCCAGCTGTAGGACCCTGAACTAGCAGATCCCAGAGACCCTCTGGAAGCTGGCGTGCCGAGCTGAGCAGCCCTGACAGTTCTCCGGTCCCGGGCTTTGTACGTTTGTGCCGAACTGGGTGCGTTTAACCTCGCCGGGGCCGTGCGGCTCGCTGCGCAGAAGTGCAGTGTCATGCTGCACGGCACCTCGGCAGTGGGGTCCGCGCTGCTAGTCACAGAGCGGCGAGCTCTTGCCCTTTGGAGCTGCGAAGGTGTCAGTGGGCTGCTCAGAAGTGTATGATCTAGTAATTTTTGTTTAAAAAAGAGGCGGCGGTGAGACAGCCGTGAGTTGGAGGGAGCCAGTGATGGGTGGCCGCTCACGGCGTCAGGCGGAGAAGGGTCCCTGGCTCGGAGCAGAGCAGGCAGCAGGGGGAGAAGGACCCCTGGTCTCCAGCACCCTGGCTGGGAGCAGAGCGGGCAGAGAAGGGCTCCCGTTCCCTGGCACCCTGGCTCAGAGCGGGCAGAGAAGGGCTCCCAGCACCCTGGCTCGGAGCAGAGCGGGCAGCAGGCAGAGAAGGGCTCCCAGCCCCCAGCATCCTGGCTCAGAGCAGAGCGGGCGGCACAGCGCCCGGGCTTGCCGGGGGTCGAGCGTGTGGAATCTGGTTGTGAGAGCTGGGCAGGGGCAGCGTGCCGCAGAGGGAGCGGTGGGATGTCTGCAAATCGTGTGGATAGTGAAGAATAAACCCAAACGAGACGTAGGCGGCAGCGGGAGTCTGTTAGCTATTGGCGTTGAGAGAGCGGATCCTGGAGCAGCGGTTTCTCTGTGGTGTTGTCAATGATAATTGTGAGTAAGGAGATAACCAACAATGCTCTCTCTGGCTGCTCTGGAGCTGGTCAGCCCCACCCCGCCTGATGGAGAGTGAGGAATTATTAGGAAAGCTCTTGGGGCTGAACCAAACGTGGTGCAGAGGTGTAGTGCAAATCCACACCGTGCCTCGTCTGCCAGCTTGGCCCCCCCCCCTCCCTATGGCTAAGTGCGCACAGGTATCAGGGGGGCCGAAGCCTTTGGTGGCATCTGCACAAGGAGATACCCCTGTGCCGTTCAAGACGTAATCCGTTTGGGAGATAAAGGGTGTGAGAGCAGGCTGTGCTTGCATGAGTGCTTTGGGGGAAGGCTGCTTACTAATCCTCTAACACAGGAACCTGGAGGTGTTCAGAGAGATGCTGGCACCAGCCTGAAGACGGAGGAGAGCACTTTTTTGTGCAGCGTGGTGTTAAACTGCAGAATTGATTGCTGCAGGACACTGTGGAGGCCAAGAATGTGAACGGATTTTAAAAGAGGAGCAGGTTGGTCTGTGGGAGGCAGGTTTGTCAGCGCCCGTGAGGCAGTGCGGCTGCGGCAGGCGCTGGGGAACCCCCTGTGCTGTCGGGCCCTGGAAGCCGAGCGTGTGCTGTTCCTCGCAGCCCTTCCTGGGCAGCCACCATGGCCTCTGGGGGACAGCCATGGGGTGCTGGGCACTGGGTACAGGGTGGTGGGTGCCTCAGCCTTTGGCTGGGTTCACCAGGGCTAAGCTGGCATTGCTCGCAGCTCCTCCTTTGGCCGTGGAACTCTCTGCTTCTTCTGGGTGCTTGCCAGCTGCCTGATGCGCGTGATTTCTACGGCTCTTACTTTCAGCCCAAGGCAGGCATAGGAGAAACGAGAGTGATTTTTGTCCTCTGTGCTGCAAGGGAGGGAGAGGCGAGGGCAGGGCGAGGTGCTGCCTGCCGAGCCCTCCCGGGTCTCCTGGGCTCTCCCCGCCGAGCTTGGCTGGGCTTCGGTCTCGCGGAGAGCACCTTGGCTGGCAGCCTGTGCCCTGAGCCCCCGCAGCCGATGGATGGCTGCCCGCACCTCCGCAGCCAGCTCGGGCTAGTCACGCTGCTTTCCTGCCTCCTCCGAGAGCGATGTGTCATGGTGGGGATTCCTTCCCTGGGGGCCACCGAGTGCTTCAGAGCGAGGGATTTCCTCTGTCTGTGGCTCTCCAGCGGGTCTGGGGGTCCCTTATCTCACCATCTCTCAGAGTTGCAACCGCCAGTCCCCGCCTGAGCGTCTGATCCTGAAATGCTCCGGGAGCGGGGCTCCTTCAGCGAGGGGTTAGAAAAATCACATCAGCCTGTAATAACCTGTAAGATGCTCTCTTGCCTTCCTCTGACAAGGTGGCCGAGCTGCTCGAGTGGTGCTAATATGGCAGAGCACATCACGGTGCTTCGGTGGGGAGAGGATGGAGACGGCAGAAAAAGGGATTCCCTGAACTCAGGACGACTCCTCCCGGAGCAGAGCTGTCGGCTAGCAGCCGGGGGGGGTGGCGGGCAGGAAACGTGGTGCAGCTCGGACAGGTGCTTGTGTTCCTCCTGCATCTCTCCTTCCTGGCAGCCCGGCTGGTGTGGGCAGCATGCTGAGCTCTGGCTGCCTCTCCGTTCTCAGCAGCTGGGGAGGGAGGTGCTGCTGCTGCTTCCCCACACCAGAAAACCTCTGCAAACCTCTGACCCTGCCAACCCACCCTGCGTGTCCTGTGTCTGCGCCAGTGAAAGTGCCCAGCGTGGTGAGGCATTGGCACATGCAGCAGGGCAGCGGCAGCGCTGGCTCTGCACTGCAGTGGGCCAGTGGCCACACTCCTCTGTACTGGGGCCAGCTCGGGAGTGCTCAGCACAGCAGAGACAGGGACCTGGTGGAGCGGGGCCAGAGGAGCCCCAGCAATGCTGGGAGGGCTGGAACCCCTCTGCTGGGAGGCCAGGCTGGGAGAGCTGGGGGGGTTCAGCCTGCAGAGGAGAAAGCTCCCCAAGGGGAGACCTTCTGGGGGCCTTGCAGGGCTTGAAGGGGCCTGTCAGAAAGATGGGGAGGGACTTGTGAGCAGAGCCTGTTGGGACAGGACAAGGGGGGATGGGTTAAACTCCAAGAGGGAGATTCAGACAGGAGAGAAGGAGAAATTGTTGGTGCTGAGGGTGGGGAGAGCCTGGCCCAGGCTGCCCCGAGAGCTGGTGGCTGCCCCATCCCTGGCACCATTGCAGGGGAGGTTGGCCGGGGCTCTGAGCACCCTGCTCTAGTTGCAGAAGGCCCTGTTCCCTGCAGGGGGTTGGACTGGATGACCTTGGAAGGTCCCTTCCAGCCAAAAACCATCCTGTGATTCTATGGCGTCTCCAATTGCCCGCTAGAGGCTTGTAAATGAGATGGACAGGGACGTGTGAGGTGGTAATGAGGAAAAAAACCTGTAAAATGTCTTCTGCTGAGGTGAAAACTAAAATGGGAGTCAGCAGGCATGGTGTGTGTGTGCTGTGTCCTTGTCACCCCTTTGTGCAGAAGCCAGGGCTGATATAAAGGGCCCCTCGCTTAAGGAGTGCTGGAGTGTGGGCTCTGATCCTGGGAGATGGGTTAGTTGGTGTGACCTGGCCAGGAGAGCAGTGACCTGGGGACTGGGTGCTCTGTGCTGGGCAGCTGCTGCTTTGCCCTTTGCTGTCCTTTCTGGAGGAGGGAGAGTCTGGCTGCTCTTCTCCCTTGCAGGTCTTCCTCCCTTGTGCTGGGAAATCAAGCAGGGATTAATTATAATTTTTAAATAACATGTTACATTTGTTCTGTGCTCAGTGTATAAATTACAGTAGAAAAAAACCCAAAACACCCTAAGAGAGAGAAAACAAAAATAAGGCTTTGGTGTTTCCTCTCCAGCAACTCTGATGTCTAAGGAGCAGACAACACCTTCTCATTGAGTCTTCCTCCTTTTGGAAGGACCTTTCAGGTGTTCTGTCAGAAGCCCGTGCAGAAGTTGATGTGCAGGAGCCCAGCTCCCTGTGGCTGGAGGGGCCCCATCTACTCCAGGTCACCGGAGTCCCCGAGTTGCCAGGGGTTTGTTGTTTCTTGTATCGAGCAGTGTGAGCAGTACAGCATGTATGAAAACAGAGGGAATGGCCTCCAGTTGCCCCAGGGCAGGTTTAGGTTGGACAAGAGGAGCAATTCCTTCAACCCCCTGCAGGGTTGTCCAGGGCTGTCCCAGGCTGCCCAGGGCAGTGGTGGAGTCCCCATGATCCCTGGAGGGGTTTCCAAGCCCCCCGTGGAGCTGTGGTGCTGAGGGACAGGGGTCAGTGGTGCCTGGCAGTGTTGGGGATACGGTTGGATGCCAGGAGCTCAAAGGTCCCTCCCAACCCAAATGATTCTGTGATTCTACGAGCAGACCAGGCTGGTCAGGGTGATATTGAGCCTGCAGGTGACCAGGCATTATGCAAGTGGTTTTCATACACACTGCCCTGCAGTGCCTGAGATTGCGAGGAATCCAGGAGCCTCCCGACTTGTGTCTGTGTAACTCGATGTTACCCCCACAGCAGCAGGTCTGCAGAGCCCTGCCTGTGTCGGAGTCCACCTCTAGCCACTCTGCGAGCGTGGGCCAGAGAGCGGGTCTCTTGCCCCTGGCTGTGTGGATGGACACAGTGGAAGGTGGGTAGAGCTGCATTAGGTGCACGTTGTTCTTGCTTCTGTTCCTGTCACCCAGCAATTTCGCCTCCTGGTTGGGGGCAGGTGTCAGTTGCACTAGACAGTTGTGGTCCTCCCAAGATGCTGGCATGTGAGGGAGCCGGCAGCTGGGATACAATGGCCTGCAGCTCTTTCTGGGTGCACCTTCTGAAGAGTTTTAGGTATGTGTCCTCCTGTCTTCTCCAGGCACAGGAGCATTACGCAAGCACTGGCTCTGCACAGGCGGGAGGAGCTGTGGTACTTCCCCACTCTGTGCTCTCTGCGTGCCCTTCCCCTTGGCAGGAGATGTCTGAGGGCCGGGAGATCTTCAGGGTGCAGATGGACTAGAGTTACATGGTCATCTAGAGATGGCTGTTAAAACTTCCGTGTGCTGACAGGAGACTTCAGTGACCTTCAGCCCTTCTGATCTGGGCAGCCCCTTTGTGATTCTGTGCCTGCTGACAGTACATCCATCACCGTCTCCTGGGTCCATCTGATGCCTGTGCTCTGGGGCAGATGGCAGCCAGTGAGAAGTGTAGAGGAGATCCTGGGAAAGGGATCTGACTCTGGAAGCTCACACTGCAGGTTCATGGAAGCAGGCACCTTACAGAAGGGACTCTCTGTTGGTGGCACCTGGTGTTGGGGATCGCCCGTTGGTGGCACCTGGTCACCCACGGGGCTGGAAATGGGCTCTTCTCAGGATTTTCTGTTTGCTGCTTTTAGTGCTGTTTCTGACAGGGGATTATTGACCAGTTTGTGCTTTATCCTTCTGAGCAGACACTTCTGTAGCCTTCAGTTCGTACTCAGCCATCGGCTCTTTGATTGGCCTGGACAGATCCAAAGGCTGTCAGATGTGGCTGCTGCTGAGATACTGGCTGCTGCTGGCAGGTTGGAGGGAGGGGGAGTGAGCTGGGGGATGGGGTATTGCACAGGCTGTGCATAGTGTATATACAGTAGATCCATGTATGTGGAGACCAGGCTGGATGGAGCTCTGAGCACCCTGCTCTAGTGGGAGGTGTCCCTGCCCATGGCAGGGGACTGGAACTGGATGATCTTTAAGGTCCCTTCCAGCCCAAACCATTCTGTGATGCAACACAAAGTGCACAAACAGCACTTCACCCGTTGTATTTTTGGTTTTTTCCCCACTCCTTCCTGTTTCCCTGGAAGGGCTCCCAGCAGCTGCCTCTGTGCTACTGCCGCACCCCAGTGCTGCTCTCACTCAGAGTCAGGCAGTCCCCAGATGCTGCTTTTTATCGAGGGTCCTCTCTGAGCCCAGCTGCTCACAGGTACCACCGTCCCTCACCTTCTCTCCAGCACATCAAATGCCACTTAGCATGGGAGTGGATCTACTGCTGTCTAATTATAGAGGCATAGAATTGATTGGGGTGGGAGAGCCCTTTCAGCTCCTGGCATCCAACCGTGTCCCCAGCACTGCCAGGGCACCACTGACCCCTGTCCCTCAGCACCACAGCTCCACGGGGGGCTTGGAAACCCCTCCAGGGATCATGGGGACTCCACCACTGCCCTGGGCAGCCTGGGACAGCCCTGGACAGCCCTGCAGGGATGGGGTAGAAGAAATTGTTCCTCTTGTCCAACCTAAACCTGCCCTGGGGCAACTGGAGGCTGGTTCCTCTTGTCCTGTCCCTTGTTCCTTGGGAAGAGGGAAAAGATCAGGAGATCAGCCGGTGCTAGGAGAGCAGGGGTGAGGGTGGACAGCAGGTGAGAACCACAGCCACTGCCTCTTGGCTCTGGCCACCCCGGTCAGGGCCACCCTGCTTGAGCTTTGCAGGTCACATTTCAAATCTGCTTTCTGGGGACCAGATCCCGAAGCTGTGCTGAGGCTGAAGAGTCCTCATTAACATTTTGGGAATACGTTAATTCCCTTCCTTCCCTATTCCAACCTGCTGACTTTGATTGGCACTATTTTTTACAATAAATGCTTAATTAAAGGCATAATGACTGTATAATGATTGTATTAAAAGCAAGATGATTATAAAAATCAGCTTAGCAGCTGGAGGCGGCAGGGCTGGAATAGCTCTGAGCAGACACCAGTGCGGCGGGGCCGCGGCGGCTGCTCTCACTGGTCGGCAATGGTGCAGGGTGACGGTGCCGCGCTGGCGGGGCCCCGGCCGCAATGGCACGGGGACATCGCTGCTCTAACCTTCCCGCCCTGAGCGGCTGCGGCCATGGCCAAGGGCACGGGGCCAGGCAGATGTGCCACGAGCTGCCGTGAGGGCTGCAGGGCTGGAGCAGAGCTGGGCTGGGGAGGGAACTGCAAAACAGAACCTGCTTCTGCAGCTCGGCTCTCTGCTGAGCTCCGAGCCAAGTATGGTCCTGTCCCTGGGGAGGAACAGCCCCTGCACCAGTACAGGGGAGGGGGGACCTGCTGGGAAGCAGTTCTGTGCAGAAGGACCTGGGAGTGCTGGGGGACAACAAGGTGCCCATGAGCCAGCAATGCGCCCTGGTGGCCAAGAAGCCAGTGGGCTCCTGGGGGGCATTCAGAGGAGGGTGGGCAGCAGGTTGAGGGGGGGTTCTCCTGCCCCTCTGCTCTGTCCCAGTGAGGCCACCTCTGGAGTACTGGGTGCAGTGCTGGGCTCCCCAGTTCAAGAGAGACAAGGAACAACTGGAGAGAGTCCAGCAGAGACTGTGGGGAAGCTGCTGAGGGTCTG
>JANVCC010000130.1:539028-578308 GCA_025345505.1 Todiramphus chloris collaris | reverse complement strand
GCTGGGCCCCCTGCTCTGGGTGACCCTGCTGGATGGAGCAGGGGGGGACACCAGAGCATCTCCAGAGGGCCCTGCCCACCCCACCGTGCTGGGATTCTGTGGTCAGGGTTGCAGTGTGGGGCTGAGCACAGGGGAGTGGAGCCATCAGGATTCAAGGTGCATTTTGTCAGCGTTACAAGGTGGAAGTGGAGCTTGGACTTCATAGCAGGCAGCTACCCCCACCGTGCTGGGATTCTGTGAAGTTCGAGGTCTGAGTCCTTGTCTGCAGAGTGCACAATGGCCTGGTCCAGCACTGTGGTTCTGAAGCTCTGAGCTAAGCCTGTGACTGACCTTGTGCTTCGGGCACAGTGGCACTTTCTCCACCCCAGCTCATGGCCAGCTTGCTGCAAGCTCATCGGTCCCCTCTCCCAGCCCTGATGCCTCCTGCCCTGAGCACCCCCCTCGCTGTCCCACCGCTGCGGGGACAGACATGGTCAGGGTCCGGCCAAGGTGGCAGCTCTGCTGCCCCGTCAGTGAGTCCCTCCCTGCCCAGGCAAGTCTCGTCCCTGGGAGTGGTGGGCGTGCAGCATGAGAGCCGGGGGCCTTGGCCGGCCTCTGGGCCGTGTCCTCGCAGCAGTGGTGAGCGTGATGTGGAACTCAAACCAAAAGTGACCCTGGAGAGGATGCGTGACAGACCCTGCAGAGCCTGGGGCTTGTCTTCTGCTGGCCCACATCTTGTGCCACAGGACCGTGCGGGGCCAAGGGCGGTGAGTCCTGGTCTTGTCGCTGCCGTACTGGCTCCTGCCCTTCCCTTCTGCTGGTACTTGTGGATCCCATCTGCTCCTAGGGACTTTTCAGCTCCTCAGGCCATGAGCTTAATTGCTTTTACCTGCCTGCATCTGAAGGTGCCAGGGAAGTTGCAGTGCAGCCGGGCACAGATGGTGTAGCCAAGGGTGGGCTGAGCTCTCTCCTGCCCTGCCAGTTCACTCATTGTGCCCGTTCTTCAGGTCACGTCCCCGTTCACCTGTAAGGATCTGCTTTCCCCCACTGCTGTATGTGAGCTCCGTGCCACCTCAGATCTCATTTGGACCCAGATGTTCCTCCACAGGAGCCAGAGCCCCAAACCTGACAAGGTACAGAGAGGCAATTTAGAAAGGTGCCCTTGCCCCAGGTGGTTAACGGTGCGGTGCCCGGGTCAGGGCGGGCTGTGAGAAGCTGCAGGTGGAATAAAGCACAAACCTGTCACATGATGTTCGAGGGAGGTTTCAAAGAAAAGTTGCAGGCTGTTGAAGGTTGTGCCGGGAGGAGCAGACCTTGAGAGAAGTCCTTTTTGTCTAGAGCTCTGTGCCTCCGAAGTGAGCGATGTCCCTTCAAAAGCAGGCCACGTGCTTGTAGCAGGAGGTGTCCTGGGGGTCCTGGGTGGAACCACGGGGTCTCGGGCTAGCAGTGTCCTGTGAGCAGGAGCTGCAAGGAGAGGCAGGATGCTGTGCCCCAGTGGTTACTTGCACTGCCCTGCCTGCCCCCCTCACCAAGCTGCAGAGCTGCTCTGCTTGCAGGGTGTCCCTTGGTGGCCTCCTAGAGGTGCAGAGCTCCTGGCACAAACCCCTTCCCGGGCTGTCTGATGGGAAAGGCCGTGAGGAACCGGTTTGTGCAAACCTCCGTCAGACCCATTGAGGCTTGTTTGGCTTGTGCTCTTCTGAGCTGGGCTTACAGGGTCCTGCTCCCTTGCCTGCACTGGTGGCCCTGTGCTCCTGGGAGCAGGGTGAGCAGTGGTTGCTGCTTCTCAGGGATGTAGCGTAGTCCTCAGCAAAGGCAGCACTTCTCTTCTTACAGACAGAGCTGGCCCAAGCTTGCAGTCCTGCACAAGAACCCAGCGCACCCTTGCAGTCCTCAGCTCCAGGCCCAGCTCCGTGCCCCGCCTGGGCCGGTGGCCGCTGCAGCGTGACTCGGCTCCTTCTCTGGGCCAGTGCAGACTGAACTCTTCCCAGGACTTCTTCGGGAGCAGCCCACCCCTCCTCTCATTTCTAGTACAGCGATGAAGGTTAGGGTTAGAAATCACACTGAGTCACAGAGTGATGGGGACTGGAAGGACCCTTGGAGAGCATCTGAAGTCATTTAGATGTGAAGTACCAGGAATACAAAATAGCAGGGCACCAAAAAACGTCAGGCCTGTCATCTTGGCCTCTTCCTGTATAGGAGGCAGCTCAGAGTGCCCTGTCCTCAGAGTTAGCTTTAGTTTGGGGATCTCTTGTCCCTTCCTCTTGGGGTGATCGGTGTTTTCGGTGTGAATTGGAAGCCTGGGGTGTGCCACGCGGCGCTGCTCCCAAAGTCACTTGGCTTTAGCGCCAGCTCTGCTGTCTTCACTGCTCTGAGGGAGCTTGGAGAGCATCCCTTCCTCAGGAGCCAGGCACTGGCCCAGGTGGCCACCTCTGCTTGCCCCGCTGACCGTGTCGGGCTGCAGCCTGCCCTTGGGCCACCGCGCACGGCTGCCACTGTCCCTTTTTTCATCCACGGAAAGCTGTAAACCTTGCCACAGTTTCACAGCACCCCAGGATGCTGCAGCTTGTGCAGGCCAAGGCAAATGCTGGACCTTGTTGGGCTCCTGATTCCTGGTAATTTTCAACTACTAAAATTCTTAGTTAGAAAATTCAAAGGGAGGCTTTTAGGTCTCTGCTGTATGGTCTGAGTGTTTCTGCTCTCACTTGCTACCTTAGTCCTACTGTGACTCGAGGGAAAAGAAGTTCGAAGAGACAGGAATTCTTCAGTCTTGATTATTGTCTTTATTTGAGGAGGAAACAGAATACTGCCTCAAGAGTGAAATTGTATAGCAGGCTTTGAAGCCCTCTTAATGCCGCTTGTCCTCACTGAGGGGTTGTAGTCGGGATCTCCACTGGCTACCAAGGTTACTCTGGTCCTAGAGAGCACCTGCAAACTCAGCAGAGGTGGGTGACTGGAGAGCCCATGACATTTTCTGCCTACGTGCAGAGCTGATGTTCTCATGGCAGGGTGGCTGAAGACTCTCCCCTTCCAAGCCAACGCTCTCTGGATTCATTGGGTTTGATGGTGTAAAGAAAACGTGTAACCTTTGAGTGAGGTGAATCCCTTATTTTGCTTTGAGACTTTTGTCACCGTGAGGTAGGGGAAATAGCTGTAGTTGAAGGATGCCAAATGGGAATGACTGGAGGCTGTTGCAGGAAGCTACACATGCATTTATGTCCTGGTGTAACCCAGCAGTAAGCTGGCTGACTGGGTGTGGGTGCTCCTGCCTTTGAGCCACGGAGTTATTGGCATGGTGTAACTGCACCGAACGCGAGCGCGGGACTCGAAGGGAAGTGCTGAGGAGGAATCTGGCTGTGGAAAGCACGTCAGGCTGGGGCAAGACCTGGGTAGAGGTTCTCATCCCAGAGGTGGGCAGCCTCTAAGCCTCTTCTGCAGCAGCCTTGCTGGGTCTACAGCGGGGAGAAGCACGGAGTGCCTTTGTTGGGGAGAACTATGCACATAGGAAGGGCTGGGAGAGGGTCCAGCCAAAGGACATGTGTAGAGCTTCCCATTGGAGAGCAGAATGCTTTCCTTGCTGAGTCAGAATCGCACTGGGGTGTGCGTCATGGGCGTGTGGGACCAGCTCATTGTCCGTGCCTAGTTCTGTCGTGTGTTCCGAGGTCTGTGTCAGTGCCAGTGTGTTCGGTGACACCAGCATGTCCATGAAGACAGCTACGTCTGTGCCCGATGGACAGGAGAACTCTGTTTCCATGTTGCATCCAGACTCTGTCTTATCTGTGGTAAAGGAGCAAGTGTTGTCTAATGAAGGCTCGTTCAAGTGTGACCAGCATCAAAAGCCTCCCCAAGGCATTTCAGGGAAAGGTTGAGGCTGGTGGACAAACCATTTTTTCTGTTCATCTGAGGGCCCCGTGTGAATCTTTCCAATTTTCCCTTAGTTCTTTGACTGCCAAATTGTCTCTCCCTTGGTGTTTTATTAATAAACCCAAGTGAAGTCTGTTGTGATGAAAGGACCCTGCAACATCTACCAGATGAGTTGTACACAGGCTGTTTATTCATTTGATGGGGCATTTGAAACTGCATTTAAGTTTTGTAACAAATAAAGCAGCTGTGCAGTGAGAAGCTGGGCTGTTGTGGCACATACAGGAGCTCACTGGCTCAAGAAATGCCCTGGGTTTTACAGCCCGACCCATCAGGGGTCTGTGAACTTCATCACTGGGGTCCAAGAGTCCCCCAGTCTGGAGAGGCAGCGGCAGCCTTGTTGTGCTGGTTCTGGAGACTGCAGCTTCCCAGCTCTCTTGTTCCCGAGACCTGTGTGGCACAGCTGTTGACTTCTGCAGAGAGGGCAATGCCAGCCTTGGCTCACCAACCCTCCTGGGGTTTGGGTACCAAGGGCACGAGCACTCGTGCACCGGAGAACACGTGGCGTGTGTGTGCAGGGCGTGCTCCTGCAGACCAGACTCTGTGCATCCCTCGGGCACCACGCTGGGTGGAGAAGAGGAGCTGGCAGTTAATGGGACTCCCAGCAGAGGATTTAAGGCCATGTGAAACTTCACAGTGCTTGGCTTTGTTCCAGCTTTGGCTATCTCAGGGTAGACACAGGCAATTTAAATGGAAAGGAGGAGAAACCCTTCCTAGTATGAGAAAACAATAATGGGAAGAAACTTGGAGCCTGATAAGCTGTGGGACTCGGAGAAGGTCACGGCACAGTGCTGCTGCTGCTCAGATGAGGGACTTCACCAAAAACTGGGTCAGCTGCTGATGATTTGTCAGAGCTCAGCAGCAGTAAATTACAGCTGACACCGAGCAGAACGCTGCTGTCGACACAGTTCTGGCAGCGTCCCTTTTTCTGGGTCCCCAGTGCGGCAGTGGCCCAGGAGTGAAAAGCATGAAGGTGAAGAGTGTGGCCCAGAGGCAGTGTCATCTCCGTGATAGCCTCTCAGACAGGTCTGGGTGCTTGGTTTAACAGCCAGGTTACCTGAGAGATTGTCTAGGGCATGAGAGAATATCCAGGACATGCAGTTATGTTGCAGAAGTTGAGGCAATGTTTGTGTTTTTGATGGGAACTTAGTTTGGAATAAACCATCCTAGAGATGTGCGTATGACAGGAACACCTGTTTCCCCTTGACTTGATCTTGGATGACAAGTGTATAGTGGTGTTGCTTCCATGATGTGATGCCTTGGAGTGAGGTCATGGTACCTGTTCCACTTTTTTTTCCACTTCTGGAGTTTGTCTTTGTAAACCTGCGCACGGGGGGTTCAGGGAGCCCTGGCGCCCTGTGGCATACGGGCAGTAGCAGAGCTGCTAGCACGAGGTCCCAGGTGACTGTGTTCATGGATGACAGAGCTCAACAGATACACCACTTGGACTTGTGCATCTGCTTTGAGAGCCCTGGGGCTGTTCAGCTGGAGAAGAGCAGCCTGAGAGGGGAGCTGAGCAATGCTGAGCAAGAGCTAAAGGGCCCCGGCCTGGGGGGCAAGAGGATGGGGACAGACTCTGCTCAGTGGTGCCCAGCCACAGGACAAGGGGCAGCGGGCACCAACTGGAAGCCAGGAGGTTCCAGCTGAGCAGGAGGAGAAAGTTGTTTGGTGTGAGGGTGTGGGAGCCTGTGCCAGGCTGCCCAGAGAGGCTGTGGAGTCTCCTTGTCTGGAGAGATTCCCACCCCGGCTGGACACTGCACTGCTGGGCCCCTGCTCTGGGTGACCCTGCTGGATGGAGCAGGGAGGGACACCAGAGCATCTCCAGAGGGGTCTTCCAACCCCCACCGTGCTGGGTCTCTGGGATTCCATGAAACACTAACACGGCATCTGCCTTTCTCCCTCACCACTGAGGGCAGCTGTCATGGTCATGGTGACTTTGGGATGTCCTTTCCATCAGGGTGGTCTGGGAGCATCTCTAAACCCAGGTCTGATCCCCATCTCTGGACATCAGCAGGTTTGTGCTGCCTTTGTGTCGCAGAGGCACAGAAGGATGCACAGGGTGTCTGACGTGTGTCTTATTACACGGCTGGAAAGTCTCTGGACCCAGATCCTGTATCTGTCCCCAGCTGGGTTCCTGACAGTCATTTAGCAGACAAAAAGAGAGAATGGCTTTGTCCCTTGTTTGTAGCTCAAGACAGAAGATTCGAATTCTGATGTTTTTCTGCCCCTTAGGGGCTGAAACTAAATTAAGCTGTTACCAGGTTTGTGTGGGAGCGTTGGGGAAAGTCACGGGGACTGTCAGGACTGTTCTCACATGCTGCCTGGGCTGCTTCACCCAGGAGGGCAGGAAAGAGTAAGGCTCTGCTCTTTTTATTTATTTAATTGTTCCCCCCCCACACGTTTCTTTTTTGCTTTCTTTTGGTGGTGGAACCTGTGAAAGAGCAGCACTGATGAGGAGTCAGGGTTTGGTGGCCTCGCTGGGACAAGTGGAACACCTTGTCAGGGAGTTAAGCATGGGGCACCTGAGCAGGGTTCAGTGAGGGACCTCAGTGGGATTCAGTAGTCAGAAGGGAGGATGAGCAGAGCTGTGGTTCAGGGCTGGTGGGAGGAAGCCTGGTAGAACATGAAAGGAAGGGTGTTACCCACCATCTACATTGTTCTCTATCTTCAAACATTAACTTGTCCCCAGCGCTGCAGAGACTGGACTGGAGGTCACGTCTCTGTGCTGGCCTAACTGGGGTCCTTGCAGCTTCTCCCCTTGCCAGGGTCTTTGCAGCGCTGCAAGTGAGAGTGGCGATTGCATCTGCTTGGCTGAGAAATCTCTCCTTTGCTCGACTGTAGTGCTCTGGAGGAGATGGACCATAGAATCACAGAATGGTTTGGGATGGAAAATCATCTTGTTCCAACCCCCCGCCATGGGCAGGGACACCTCCCAACAGAGCAGGTTGCTCAAAGCCCCATCCAACCTGGATCTGAGCACATCCAGGGATGGAGCAGCCACAGCTTCCCTGGGAGTCTTGTGCCAGGGTCTCAGCACCCTCAGAGTGAAGAATTTCCTTCTTATTTCTAATCTACATCTCCCCTCTGCCAGTTTGAAGCCATCACCCCTTGTGCTGTCCCTGCAAGACCTTAATGATGGGTGCAGTATGTTATGAACTTCTGAGCTGGTGTCATAAGCTCTGGGGTGACAAATGGAGAGAGTGCAAATGGGAGCTCCCGACACAAGAGCTGGATGGTGTGTGGAGGTGGTCAGCAGCTCTGGGATGCACCCATCTTGCGTCTTCATCTGGGAATGGAAATAGTAAAATCGTGCGTGTGTTGGAGAAAGCTGCTGTGGCACCACTGTTGTAAGTGCAGAGAGGCCCCAGGGTGGGCTCGGGTCTCCAGCAGCGGCCACTTCATTCTGCCAGCCAGGAGGAGACCTTCACACGTGGCTCATGACCAACCCCACAGGTAGCCCTTGGGAGAAACCTTTCTAGGGCGTTTCCTGCTGCACAGGTGGCTCCTAGTCCTCCAGCTCTCATCTCTCCTTGTTGTAATGGCTGTAGGTGGGAATAACCACCAAAACACTTCTGAAAAGACACCGCTGGCTGCAGAGGCCGGAGGGGTCTGTTGGCAGCCCAGGTTCAGACTGCGCCCATGAAGACGTGGGTGGTTGGATCATGCAGCTTCATAAGCAAGGCTTGAGGACAAGACTAGAACAAGAGGAACCAGCCTCCAGTTGCCCCAGGGCAGGTTTAGGTTAGACAAGGGGAACAATTTCTTCTCCCCCGTCCCTGCAGGGTTGTCCAGGGCTGTCCCAGGCTGCCCAGGGCAGTGGTGGAGTCCCCATGATCCCTGGAGGGGTTTCCAAGCCCCCCGTGGAGCTGTGGTGCTGAGGGACAGGGGTCAGTGGTGCCCTGGCAGTGCTGGGGACACGGTTGGACTCCAGGAGCTCTTCCAACCCCAACAATTCTGTGATTCTCCTGGGAACCGGAGCACTCTGGGGGCTGTGTTGCGCTTCAGGCACAGTGCCATCCTTGGGACCCACCACAGAGGCTCTAGGAGCAGGAATGTGGCAGCCCGTCCCCTTATGGGAAAACCTCTGGTGCTGAGGAGAGATCCTGTGTTCCTCAGAGCAACATGGGGACCGTACCTCATGAGCAGACAGACATGCCAGGACCTGGGCTGGTGGCCGCTGCATCCTCAGCACCAATAGCGCAGGAGAGGGAGATTGTCTTGGGAGGCAGAACAGAGGAGGAAGGCTCTGCTTGAGCAGAGAAGGAGCCAAGGGTTGGCCCAAGCCCAGCCTCGTGAATGAATGAGCAGCTTGGGTGCTGGGGGTGACATTTCTAACAGGAGGAAACAGTAACAAATCCAAGTGGGACAAGTCTGTCTCTGAGAGACTGAGGAGGCTGCTCCTGGAGTTGCTCTGGGAAGGAGCAGGCACGTCTTGGTGTGTAGGGGGCTCAGGAAAGGGAAGACCCGTGGCCACTGTGGGTTGGGGTTTTTTCTTTTCTTTTTTTTCATTTCCTTTGGTCTTGGAACCTGTGAAGCAAAGGAAAATGGAAGCTTCAAGAGGAAGCAGCAGTAGGAACAAGCTGAAGAGTTGTTCAGACCCAACTGCCTGCAATGTTGCTGGCTCACGTGAAAGGCCTATCTCAGTAGCTTCTAGAGTCCACTTGGGTTGGAGACCTGCTCCATGCTGTGCAACAGAGAAGAGGCAGAACCAGATCTTGGAATGGCAGGTTGTAGAGTCAGCCAGCAGATGTGGGGTGGGCTTGAAGAGCTGGCACTGCTGGGCTGGTGCTATGTGTAGGCTTTTGAGGGTTAAGTGGGATTGAAATGAACGGAAGGAGCACAAGGGAGAAAACATTGTCTGTGGTCAGGACAATTGCCTTGTCATCTGCAGCTGGCTGGGGTCCATGAGCATCATTCCAGCAGGGAATTTTCCACAAGACCTCCTACAGTGGATTCTCCAAGGAAGAAGTTTGCAGGTACAGTGGAGTGCGTAGGAGGCAGCATAAAATGGTCTGGAAGACGTGTTTGGAGATAAATAATAGCTGTGAATGTGGTGGGGGAAAGTAGGCTCAGGTCCATGGTCGGAACAGCGATGGAAGGTGGATTTGTGCCTCAAAGAGTAGGAGTGGAGAGGGAGCCAGCGAGAGAACCCTGAGGAGTGTCTGAGAGCAGGCTGGGCTGGTTCCAGCAGCCCCTGCGAGCTTTCCCCAGGGGTCTGCAGCAGGTTAAAGCCTCGCAGCGGGCAGACCCCGTGGGAGGACCATCACTCGGGCTGCTCCCTCCGCTCCAGTCCGGGGGGCAGAGAGCAAGAGTGGCACGAGACGGGGACCCTGGCTGGCCGGCTCCGGGATCCGGGGCTGATGAGCTGTGACTTCCCTCCTTAGCGTCTTCTCCCCAGCGTGCGCTGTTTGTTGGTTTGTGCAGAGCAGAGGGGAGCGCTGGCTGGTGATGGGAGCTGCCTCATTACCATCTTTATAGCTCTCCAAACTGCCAGCCACCTTCCGCGCGGGGCCCTGCGGGAGCCTCCCGGCTTGCAGCAGTGATTTGTCGGCCTCAGCGGACCATTTATTTCCCTTCTCCTGCCAGCACCAGCTTTTCCTGCCCGCTGGGTCGCAGGGCTTCGCGGGAGGGGACAGGAGGGGGGTGGTTCTGAGCCTGGAGCCAGGGGACAAGGCCCTGACTTTGCAGAAGAAAATGCAATGGGTTTTTGGCGTGACTTTGTCAGGAGAGGCTGCCGAGGTGGCGTCCCCGTGTCACGTCAGGCCCTGCTGAAGTCCAGCTGAATCCAAGCTGCTGCATTGAGTGCATCCCTGCTGCTGTGCCAGGCAGGAATTGCTGTAGCTTCAGAGCTCCTTGGCACCCATCTGCTCCTCTCCCTGCCAGCCCAAAGCCCATGCTTCTCTACCTCATTTCTGAAGAAGTTCCGTGTTTATACAGCAGGAGCAGCTTGAATGAGCTGACTGAGTCTGAGGAACCTACCTTTTCACCTCAGCCTCCACTGGTAAGACTGCTTCAACAGTCCCAGGTCCCTGAGACCAGTGGGATGGTCCATGACAAGGTAGGCAAGCCCTCTGCAGATCGGACTGGGGGATGTTCAGACAAACTGGACATATGCGAGTCCATGGCTCTGGTGAGATGCCCCAGTGAGTGAGCTGGCTGATGGCTTTGCCAGGCTGCTCTCCATCGTCTTTGAAAGCTGATTGTGGTCAGGAGAGGTTCCTCATGACTGGAAGAAAGCAAATGTCACTCCTGTTTTCAAGAAGAGCAAGGCAGAGGGTGTAGGGAGCTCCAGTCTGGTCAGTCTAACCTTGATCCCTGGGAAGATGATGAGGGGACAGAGTGGTGACTGCGAGCAGCCAGCCTGGATTGGTGAAGGGAAGCAGGACTTCACCAAGCTGACAGCCTTCTCCAGCAAGGTGCCTGGCTTGGTGGGTAAGGGGAGAGCAGTGGATGTTGTTTGCTTTGACTTGAGCAAGGGTTTTATGTTGTCTTGTGTGACACCCTCAGAGACATGCTGGTGAAATATGGGCAGCTTTAAGTTTTCCCTTTCATTAGAATAGACTCAGTTTGCTTTTATCTTAAAATCTGCGTTCAGCTTGATGCCAGATGGGCTGAAACTTCAGCCCTTCCAGGCCTCCAGAAGCAGCAAATCTTAGAGAGGAGCACTGTGTGATGAAAAGCCAAGTGTAACAGTACAAGAATAGAAGACCCTGGAGAGCTGGAAGAGCTCTCCTCTGAGAGAGGCTGGTTTGGAAGTTGGAAACACAAAGTACAAGAGAAGGGAAATTTTCCATCGGGTGGTGTTAGCAGAGCTTCTAAAGCATGTACGAGAGCAGTGGGAAATAAGGTACGTGATTTGGGTCTATTCCAGATTGTAACAGCATCATAACCTTTGGAGAGCAGGAGCATTTGCATCTCAAGAAAAGACCTAGAGAAGAGGCTGAAATGAGTTTCCTGTTTGTAAGTCAGGCTGGTTTCTTCCCTTGCTGGCTGCTTTTCCCTTGCTGCCCTCAAACTAATGCCTGGAAACTGCTGATCATGAAGTTCCTCTTCTTGGGGGAATCTGCTCTGGCTGGAGTGGAGCAGCGTTTAATTATTAATAACTCTGGTGGTTGGATCTAACTACAAATGACACGTGGGCTCTGTGGTGATGAGTGCAGGGATAACAAAGACAGGGGCATTCTTTTTATCAGGGCTCTGACACAGAGGTGAGAAGAGCAGTCTGGTCGCTTGAGTACAGTGCTCCGGACTCCCCATGTGTGGTGAAGCAGAGACATCCAGGAGAGAGGAGCCAAGCGTGCTGGGCCCCATGCCCCTTTGTGGCCTCCAGTACAGGTTCCTCAAGGTGTTTCAGCTGTAGGTGGAAGTGTCTTCATGGGGCGTAAGCTGAGAGGATGGCATCTTGGGAGGCTCACCCTTTCAAACTGGGCGTCCGTGCACGTTCTGCAGAGTGCTTGGCCTCTTCTGATCTCAGTGCTCATTGGTATCTAAAGGGTCGGGGCAAGAGGATGGGGACAGACTCTTGTTAGTGGTGCCCAGCCACAGGACAAGGGGCAGTGGGCACCAACTGGAAGCCAGGAGGTTCCATCTAGCAGGAGGAGAAAGTTGTTTGGTGTGAGGGTGTGGGAGCCTGTGCCAGGCTGCCCAGAGAGGCTGTGGAGTCTCCTTGTCTGGAGAGATTCCCACCCCGGCTGGACACTGCGCTGCTGGGCCCCTGCTCTGGGTGACCCTGCTGGATGGAGCAGGGGGACACCAGAGCATCTCCAGAGGGCCCTGCCCACCCCACCGTGCTGGGATTCTGAGGTGGGAGGTAAAAAGGTGAGGAGCAATGGGATACCGGGAATTGTGCAGGGTCCTTGTCCTCTGGTGAAGACCACCAGTAGCTGCTGTTTGTGTGGTGTGACATCCTGCACAGCCATAGGACACTTGCGTAGCCTTTTGTTACTGATTTTATTATTATCAAACAGTTTATCTCAAGCTGTTCCTACTGAGGATCAAAGCCCCAGTTGCTGGAGATACGTCATACCAGTGGTCTCATTTGCTTGGTGGTTTCTTTTACCTAGAGCTGAGTTAACTGCTGCTCAGCTCGGTTCCTTTGGGTTGCAGTGCAGCCTCAGGACAATAGGGTTTCCTGTGTGGCCTCCTCACAGTCATCCCACTGCCAAAGGGCCTGCCTGTAATTGGCCCCAGGAGGTTCCTCATCTTTTGTGAGGACCAGCTCGCAGGTTGGGAGGAGCATCCCACAGCCCCTGAGGCCACCACCTTAGTGCAGGGCCAGGTCCCGAGACATGTCTGTGGGGCTGTGGTCTGGGCCTTGGGAGAAGCAGCTCTGCTGCGGGGGGCACTGGAGGATGTTTCATGTTGTAGGCAACGTTAACATGGAGATGGAGTTTCTGCCATCGAAGCTGCAAGGTTAAGATACAATTACAAAGTTGGGGAGACAAGACACCGGATAAAAAAAAGAACAAAGTAAGATGATGGAACTTTAAAAATAGACCCAACGTCAGCCTCTTCCTTCCTCTGTTGTCCAGGGATTTTTTCAGGAGCTTAAGAATCCAGTTTAGTGTCCCCCCTCTGTACTGAGAGATTTTATAACTGCTCCTGAAGTCCCAAGAACCCCCACGTCTCTCTGCTAATCAAGGGGGTCTCTTTGATGTGGTGGGCTTGTTTGGAAGAACTTGTGATCCAGGTATTGCTGAGGTAACACTTGGAGGTGGTTGACAACAGGGACCCCAGGATGCTGACTCTTCTGTTTGTTTCTTGTCTGGATGTCAAATGAGTTCCTGTTCCAAGTGCTCCAACCGAATGTATTCCAAATGAAGCATCAAAGACTTATCACTTTTGGGTGACGTGCAGCAGTTTCTCTTGATCTACAGCATTTTATTGACTACTTCTAACACATCAATTCACACTCTGTGAATTCACACTGCTGTGCTACAAAGAGTTAGGAAAGCACTGTGAGCCACAGCAACCCAAAACCACATGGAGCTGCTTCTCCTCCACATTCTGATCAGGACAGTGCAATTAATCGGCCTTTTAAGTGCTTGAATTTGAGAGAGGGGTGCACACCAGCCATTGTCTGGGTAAAATGCTCCATCCTCTGGGGAGGCCACCCCTGGAATCCTGGGGTCAGGTTTGGGCCCCTCACTCATTCCCAGCAGGACCTTGAGGGGCTGGAGCGTGGCCAGAGAAGGGCAACGGAGCTGGGGAAGGGGCTGGAGCACAAGGGTGGTGAGGAGCGGCTGAGGGCCCTGGGCTTGTTCAGCCTGGAGAGAAGGAGGCTGAGGGGAGACCTTCTGGCTCTGACAGCTCCTGACAGGAGGCTGGAGCCAGGGGGGGTCAGGCTCTGCTTCCAAGAAACAAGGGACAGGACAAGAGGAACCGGCCTCCAGTTGCCCCAGGGGGGGTTTATGTTGGACAAGAGGAACAATTTCTTCCCCTCGTCCCTGCAGGGTTGTCCAGGGCTGTGCCAGGCTGCCCAGGGCAGTGGTGGAGTCCCCATGATCCCTGGAGGGGTTTGCAAGCCCCCCATGGAGCTGTGGTGCTGAGGGACAGGGGTCAGTGGTGCCCTGGCAGTGCTGGGGATGCAGGTGGACTCCAGGAGCTCGAAGATCTCTCTGAGCCAGAACAATCCTGTGTGTCTCTGGAAGCTGCGGTAATACCAGGGCACTCTGGACAGAACATATAAATGGGCAACATTGAAGAAAGTTTTACCGATTCTCACCTCCTGTTTTTCTCTCTTGCTCTGTGTGCTGTTTTGATCTCTGGGGTGCTCTGGGAATGACAGTATTTTCCTCTGGCCACAGGACATGCAATGGTGACATCTGAGGCGTTCTTAAATGTCCCAAGCCAATCCAGATCTTTCATGCAGAGCCTACTAGAGTAAGGTGAGCAGGGTCCAGTTGCAGGGAACTGGGAGAGGACAGACGATGTCAAACGTACATTTGGTGGCAAAGGTTTTCATAGCCAGAACCTCGGGCTGTTTGGTCATCCAGAACTCTACTGACTGCTCCACTCTGGAGCACAGGTCATTTGTCAGGTGTCACAGGAAGTGCTGGTTTTGTCTGTAGCTCTTCACCAGTTTGTGTCCTGGCCACCTGGAAGGCTTCTCAGCAGCCGGCGGTTGGTGAGGAGGTCAAGCTGATCGTTCCCTGGTTTAATGAGGATGCTCCTGACGCCATTCCCTGTTGCAGTCTCCTTGACTCTGAATTTATTTCATCTTCAGAGCACGTTTCAAGGCTTTCTTTCTGTTCCTCTAAGCTTTGAGCGAGTAAAGACAAGGCTTAATGGGTTGGGAGAATTTTGCTGTGCCAGTGAAGTCCCCACCAGTTTGCTGTGAGGTTTAGAGTGCCCCAGCTCTTGGATGTTTGAACACGGGCCAGTCAGGACACCCCAGTTCTTCAGAGTGACTGGTGGTGTCACTGTGGCCAGTTTCTCTCCCTCTCTGCATCTCATTTTCCACACAGTGCTGATTTCTCTGTCTCTCTGAGGATGTCAGAAGTTACAGCAGGTAGAATGTTTCCAGGAGACGGCTTTACCAAAGCCCATGGTTTGTCTGGGTCCCCCATTAACAGTCCCTCTTACAAAGATGGGTGCTACCAGCTCGTCGCTTCATCTCCGCAGCACGTGGCTCGTGATGGCCATTGTTTACACTGTCCCTCTTCTGGACGTGGGTGTAAGAAGCTTTTGAAGGCCTCTTGAGGTGCTTTCTTCCTCCAGACCACGCCTGACCCCAGCGAGGTGATGTGTGCTCTGCCCTGGCAGGTGCCACAGTGCTAACACTCTGCGATGGCCCTTCTGTCCCGGCCGGTTCTCACGTGGCTTTCCTTTCTTCCCGCAGTGCTGAGTATCGGCGAAGGCGGCTTTTGGGAGGGGACCGTGAAGGGACGGACTGGCTGGTTCCCGGCAGAATGCGTGGAGGAGGTGCAGATGCGACAGTATGATCCACGGCAAGGTAAGCTGCTCCCGCGGAGCCGGGTGGCTCTCGGCAGACTCTCCCCGGGAATTCGCAAGAATTCATTTGGAATTTCTAGCAGTCTGTGAGTTTGCCCGTTCTCTGCAACGGGCGATGGATGCATCTGGAGAATTGTATCTCAGGGGGTTAGATCGTGCCACTGAGCACAGCAGCATCCAGGAGTAGAGGTGCTGACCCAGGTAAGGGTGCGGCGCTGTCGTGAGCAGAGCAGTCGTCGGTCCTTTCTTTGCAGAGAGTCCTGCGGGCGATTGGGAGTGGTGGAGCAGGAGAGTGTGCCTGTTGAGCTGAACCTCTGACCCCGTGTTACCTTGTAGGAGACTTCAAAAGAAAACAGTAGTTGGCGGGTGTGTTTCTGGTCACACAGAAAATAGGAAAGTGTTTGTGACCCAGCCCTGGCCCTCCTGACCCTCCATCTCCAGCCCAGCCAGCACCCAGAGGCTAGTGGTGTCAGGAGGAGCCGTGGGTCGCGTGTGCCAAATGCCACGGTGTTCTTGGAGGTCACCGTGACTTGCTGGGTCTCCTGCTGTTGTGGGGTCTGCTCAGCCCTGTCACTGACAGCTGCCTGGGCATCGTTCCTCTCCCAGCCTGGGGATTGGGTGGGAATCACTTCTGGCTGGCCTGAATTTGGCCCAGGGTAAAACTGAAGAGAACATCTAGATCTTTTTATTCAGTGTATGACTGAGGAGAGAAGTGGCCCTGATGTGACAAATTCTGTGAGGTTCACTGCATATTAAATGAGCTTTACAATTCCTGCAGCTGGATTCTGGAGAGTTAAGCCTCGATTGTGAAGTTGGAAACAAAGTTGTGGGAGAGAAAAGAGAATCAGTAAAACACCATTCTCTGTTTTTCACGACTCCTTTTAATTATTTTTTGGGAATCACTTATCAAGTCTTCTCTTTGCTCTAATCCTTGTCTTTCTTCTGGAGAGTTTCAGCTGTGTCCATTTGCACCTTGGGGCATCTCCTTACCAGGATGGTCAGATCCCATCAGTGAGCCACTAACTCTGTGCTGTGATGAGTACATGGCAGGTCACATGTGTTCTGGGACACCTGCACATCAATCCTTGCAGATAAAGCATCAGATGCCTCTAGGACCTGGTTTTGTGGCTGTAGGGAGTGTGTAGAACTCCATCAGCAGTGCTTTTCTCCCCAGCCTTTGAGCTGGTTCTGCTGTTAGGTCTCCAGCTGGCAGTTCCAGGTTGTGTTCCCAACCCTCATTCCTATTGTTCTTCACATTTCTTTGGGCGTGCTCCATCTCGCTGCGCTGGTCACCACTGCCTTGGGCTCTCCTGACTGGAGAAGGCTCCTCCCCGGGCATGGTGTTGTCTCCTCAGCCTGACAGAAGTGGAGCAGATGTGTTTCTGTTGTGCTGGTGGGAAACACTGGTGAGCTGGGACTTCCACTGAGAAGGTTCCAGCTTCCTCCCTCTCATTCTGCTTTGGAGCTGTTCCCTGGAGCTGTTTCAGTGTGCTGGGGCTGTGGGCCCTGTCCTTCCACAACGCTAAACAAAAAGGGCTATAGATGAATGGATGTGGTTTATAGGCCCTTCCCATGTCCAGGAGGTCATGTTTCCTGGGTGCTTCCTTGGAGAATGCTGTGTCTCTGGGTTAAATTGAGGTTGTGTTGTGGAATGTGAAAAATGGGTGGTGGTTAGACACTAAAGCTGGAGCAGAGGCACAAGGATGGGCCTCCAGTGGGCATGTCTCTGGCATGGTTTTGGCTTTTAATGATTTTTACTTTCCAGACCAAGCTGCGGCACAATTTTCAGGTAGAGATTGGTTGCAGAAGGTGGTTTGGGTAAGACCATGATGTTTGTTCACAGAAGAAGGTTTAGATGGATGGACATGATATTGCTCTGCCACTTCTTGTCAAGATCAAAGAGAAGTGTCTATCTTCTGAGTTTAAGTAAAGCCTAAGAGCTGATTGAGCTGTGCGCTGGTGGAACAGCATGGGCTTGACTATACTTTGATGGGTAACAAAGCCACCTCAGACTTACGGACATCTCCAACCGTGTTCATCGATTGAGGAAAGTAGCAGGGTTGTGTGACAGCTGCCCAGAGAGACTCTTGGTGGAACAGACTGAAGATGACTGCACCAGGGGTGAGAGCAGCACGGGAAATTCATTGTGATCTTCATTGAAATTCAGAGGGTGCAACTTTCAGGGCTGACATTTTGGAGATGCTATTAGGATGTTCCTTGAACCCACGTGTATTGTCATGCTTTGAGGGAAAAGGCCATGAGCTGCATATTGATCTACCTAAATGAGCCAAGTTCTTTTCTAAGGGTGCCTCCTGTCAGCACTTTCCTCCCAGGTCCCAGTTCGCGGGCGCTGCAGTGCTTTTTGACTCTAAAGGAAGGGGTCCTGTTGCCCACCTCTGTTCAGGGCCACAAGGCAGGAACTTCGTTTTCTTGCCTCCCAGTGAAGGTTTCCTTAGATATCTCCTGTCTGTGGAACCGAGATCCCTTGGGGCCTAAACAGGCTTTCCTGGGTAAATAATTAAACTTTCTGTATGCTCTAAATGGATTTCTTCTGGTCCTGCGGTGTTGGGGGTCTCTGCTTTTGCCCATCTTCCCTTAGAGATGATCCTTCTTATATCATCCTGACATCCTGGGGGGAGATCCACAATCGAGTTGCCAACCCCGTCTCTCCATTATACGCTTTTATTCCTGTCTGCACCTCGTGTCACACCATACCCAATCCTCTGTGTAAAGTGGCGTGCCATTTCTGTCGGATTTAGGGAATTAACCTTCCTGTGCCTTCCACGTGGTTGAAACCGGCCTTGTCTTTCTGCCAGCCTCCCCGGGTGCTCCTCCCAGCTGTTGGCAGTCTGAGACCTGGGCTGTAGGAACCCGCACGCAGACACCGGCTGGTCCAGTCTCCATCTCTGCATCTGTGTCCAGGCGCTGCAGGCAGGTGGCCTTCAGCAGGGGATGCACGTAGGGCTGGGACTCAAATGAGACAGAAAAAGGGGTTGGTTGTCAGTGACCCTTTTTCATCATGGCCAGCCCATGTGTATGTCCACCTCCCATTCTCCCTCCTCAGAAGTCCCCGTGTGTCTGTGCTCAGCTTGCACACGCAGGCCTCAGCAATATCACCGGGGTGGATTTGCAGTATATGAAAGGAAGGATGAGTATGAATTTCTCAGGACCTAGTTCGTCAGTTGTTGGACAACTTTCTGCTGAAGTTGGCACGGGAATGGCTGCACCTCTGCTTTGAACACAACTCCACCCTGCTTTGCGTTGATTAGAGACTTCCCAGGACCACGGGCTCAGGACTGATTAGGAGAAGGACTTGCAGCTTCGGGAGTGTTGGGTAACTACAGTCAAGGCAGAGCAGCTGTTTGGGGTGTTTCACAGGCCCTGGGAACATGCATTGACTTACGGTACCTGGAAAGGTGGTGGAGCTGTGGTTGTGCCCTCAGCCCACGTGGGCTCATTTCCTGCTGAGCGATCAGCGCTGTCCCCTCGCCCTCCCACCCTCCAAGTCACCTTCTGCAGCCGATCCCAGGCCGATCCTTCTGCCACCGCACCCAGGGGTGGAACAGACTTCACCTGACGGACCGAGCTCGCTGATCTCATGGGAGGCGACACCCAGAAATGAAAGGACAGCTTTGGGTGCGTGAAGCAGAATGTGCCGAGCGCTTCGATGCATCTGTGCGAGCAGCCTGTTGTCACAGTAACCCGCCCGTGGACTGGGAGAAGGTGTGAGAATGGAGCATAAGCTCCCCCGTGCCGTGCAAGCCTGGAACCTGGCCTTGGTAGACATCCAAGATTGTTGGGTATCACCTTGTTACTCTGCCTCTCTTGAGTTGTGATTGTCTGGGGAGATGCTGGCCCTGCTCCTCCAGAAAACATTCTGTGCCATTTACCTGTTCCCAAGGACAAACCTGCCACTGGGGAGAGAAACACAGGGAATCATGGAATTATTCTGGTTGGGAGAGACCTTTGAGGTCATCAAGTCCAACCATTCCCACAGCACTGCCAGGGCACCACTGACCCCTGTCCCTCAGCACCACAGCTCCACGGGGGGCTTGGAAACCCCTCCAGGGATCATGGGGACTCCACCACTGCCCTGGGACAGCCCTGGACAACCCTGCAGGGACGGCGGGAAAGAAATTGTTCCTCTTGTCCAACCTAAACCTGCCCTGAGGCAACTGGAGACTGGTTCCTCTTGTCCTGTCCCTTGTTCCTTGGGAGCAGAGTTTGACCCCCCTGGCTCCAGCCTCCTGTCAGGAGCTGTCAGAGCCAGAAGGTCTCCCCTCAGCCTCCTTCTCTCCAGGCTGAACAAGCCCAGGGCCCTCAGCCGCTCCTCACCACCCTTGTGCTCCAGCCCCTTCCCCAGCTCCGTTGCCCTTCTCTGGCCACGCTCCAGCCCCTCAGTGTCCTGCTGGGAATGAGTGAGGGGCCCAAACCTGACCCCAGGATTCCAGGGGTGGCCTCCCCAGTGCCCAGTGCAGGGGGATGATCCCTGCCCTGCTCCTGCTGGCCACCCCAGTGCTGACACAGCCAGGATGCTGGTGGCTTCTTGTCCCCCTGGGCACTCTCTGGCTCATCTCCAGCCGCCTGTCCACCAACCCCCCCAGGGCCTTTCCCTCTGGGCACTTTCCAGCCGCTCTGCCCCAGCCTGGAGCGCTGCAGGGGTTGGTGGGACCCAAGGGCAGGACCCGGCCCTTGGCCAGGTTAAACCTCAGCCCAGTGGCTTCAGCCCATCAATCCATCCTGGCCAGATCCCTCTGTCGAGCCCCCTGAACCTCCACAGATCCACACTCCCACTCTTTGCTCTTTCCTCTTTGCAATTTATTTTGGCTGTGGCTGAACTGTAGGGCTGGAGAGCACTTGCAGGCCCGTGGGCTCTGGGTTTCCTGCAGCTGCTGCCCCACCACCCAGCTCCCCTCCCCTGCTGAGGCAGCCGAGACCTGGGATGCTCTGGCAGTGCCCAGTTCAGAGATTGCAAGGCTGGGAGTTGAGTGTGCTGCAGGTTCACCTGCTCTCCAAGGTGGGGGTCTTGGGTGACGGGCAGGTTCTTGGTGCTGGGCAACGCGGGGTATGGGCTGGTATGGTGCTGACACCAGGCGTGGTCGGGGCTGTGGAGAGCGTGTTACAGGAGGCTGGGGCTGACAGAGCTACGGCTGGTCCTGGGTGTGCAGGAACCATGGTACGAGTATCTTCTTTGTCTGATCTCTTCCTTTGTGTCTTGCTTCGGTGCCTGTAGCAGGGTGTGGGAGGCAGTGGTGTCCAGGGAGCTGTTTTGCACAGTAGAGACCTCTCCTTACTGCTCCAGCTCTGCCCGTTTCTTTGTGGCACGATTTCTACTTGGTTTCCATCATCTCAGCGGTTAAATTCCAAATACATGAGACCATGTTAACCCAGTTCCGAGGGGACTTGGTCTTTGACATTTCTTCTTGTTCTGAGAAAAGAGAAGTAATTTTAAGGTTGGAACACTACCCCCCTCATCAACGGGGTCTGCTCAGTTCCTCCCTTGGGGCTCTCTCGTGCCCTTTAGTAGTCCCTGTGGTTGGTAGCTATGGGCAGCAGTGGGGGTGGTGGAAGCATTGCCACGTTTTCCCCTGGCAGAAGGGCTTTCTGGAGAAAGAATTAGGAGCTTGTTGACCAAGAAATTAGTTTTTTTGTTCAAGAAATGTTTTGAAATTGGAATAACAGTTGTTGGGTACTTCAGATTATGTACAAGTTTGGTGAGAGCATCTTGGCTGGCCCTGTCCCCGCTCTGTCTCTCCCAGAGGCTGGTGTCAGCAGTGGAAGAGCAGGTGATGTAACAACGGGGTTTAGAAAAGCCAGCCAGCCTTGCTGCTTCTGAATCATCCATTCCCATGTTGTGTAAGAGTCAGAAGTCTTTTCCAGCCTGGTACATCAGAGGCACCAGAACCCATCACCGCTGAGGAAGATGAGGTGATGGTGAGCATGCTCGGTCCTCATGGTCTGAACCCAGCCCGTATGGTCCAGGGCCCAGCCTGACCCACCCCTGGGGAGCTGGGCTGCTTGTCCAGGCTGCTGGGGCTGCCTGGGCTCTGGAGGGCAGGATGAAGAAGTCAGTGGCTGCTTCTTTTGGTAGAGGGCACTGTTGTTCTTCACTCGTCTCTGGTGCCAACCCCAGGTGATGCAAGTGCGTAGGCTGCAGAGGAGGAGGAGGATTGTGGAGGATTTTTGTTACCTTAATGAAATGCAGCTCTCCAGTTTTCCTTCAGTGAATTGATCATCTCCTTCCTGGAGGTTGGCACCAGCCCTTGAGGAGGTCAGCTTGTTTTGTTATGGTACCCATTTCACAACTTCATCTCTGTGTCCTGCATGTGAAGGGATGACTTCTGTTCCAGCTTCTCTTTTGTCTTCTTGGTACGCTACAGAGTCTGCCTCAACTGATTGTGATCCTCGTCTGGAGAGCAAACTCCATCCCAAAGCAACACTGGGGTGATGTTGAACTACCCAGGGCATGGCCTCATCCGCAGGGGGACTGTCTGGTGTGCAGAGCGGTGACACAGAGTTGTAGTCCTGCAGCTGAGGTGCTGTTGGTGTCCCCTGTGGCCATTTGTATGGGTTGGCTCTCATTGGTTGTAGGAGTTCACATGTAGGACCCACATACCTTGTTCTGACTTAGTGATCACTGCTTGTGACAAATACCTTGTGTTTTGAAGAAAGACCACACTAGGAGAGCAAGTACGGACAGCAGGGAGTGAAGGAACTCAGCTAAACTTCCCAGGGCTGGGAAGGAGGAGCGCTGGCCAAGCAGCAAGCACCGGGTCTGAGCACTGCGGCTTTCCCCAGAGGTCCTAAGGAGGCATCTGCTTTGGTGCAGCAGGTTGGGAGTCAAAGCAGTGCCAGCCCAGCCCCAGGAGCTGGAGCACCTCATGAGAGCCTCCATGGGAAGGCAGGTCACCCTTTCACTCTTCCAGCTCCCTGATGCAGCGTTGCAGAAGGATCGGTGAGAAGACGGACATGCAGATCATAGAATCCTAGAATGATGGGGGTTGGAAGGGACCTCTGGAGATCGAGTCCAACCCCCCTGCCCCAGCAGGGTCACCCAGGGCAGCCCACACAGGAACAGAGCAAAGAAGTTTCTCCTCATGTTGAGGTGGAACTTCCTGTGTTCCAGTTTATGACAAGTGCCTGCCATCCTATCCCAGGGCACCACTGACAAGAACCTGGCCCCTTCTACTTGACCCCCACGCTGCAGAGATTTGCAAAGACTCATAAGATCCCCTCTCAGGCTTCTCCAGACTGAAGAGCCCCAGGGCTCTCAGCCTTTCCTCATCAGAGATGTTCCAGTCCCTTCAGCATCCTCGCAGCTTCCGTTGGACTCTCTCTAGTGTTTCCCTGTCCCTCTTGAACTGGGGAGCCCAGAACTGGACACAGTACTCCAGAGGTGGCCTGATTAGGGCAGAGCAGGGGGGAGGAGAACCTCCCTCGACACAGATGCCGTGTGGGCAGCAGAGCTGCACCTCGTCACCCCCTGACGAGCCCCTGCGTTTGGTGCTGGGCTGGGGGCGGCTGTCTCGGCAGAGGCTGAGGGACAGCTCACGCACCGGGCACGCTGGGCAGCAGCACAGGTACTGCTGACTGCCCTGCTGTGACCCTGCCTGTCACCTGCCAGCGTCGAGTTCGGTCACCTCCTCTAGTTTGTCGCTTTGCGGTCCTGGGGAAACGCTTTGGCATGAACTGAGCTGGAACCCTTCTTGGCCCTGCAGCCCTTCATGGCCTGCTGGCCACTAAGCCATCGTGCATCACTCATCCAGCTTGCACTTAGTGCTCAGACTTTGCCCAGGTAGATGAACAGTCTGAAGAAGGCTCCAAGCTTGGGGCAGGAGGAGCGAGGGAAGCTGGGGAGCAATGGCCACCATGGATTTACCATGGACAGATCATGCCTGGCCTGCGTGGTGGCCTTCTGCGTTGGGCTGGCTGGCTGTGGGCCCAAGCAGAGGCTGGTGGTGGTTGTAGACCCTGGCTTTTATCAAAGCCTTGGACACAGTCTCCTGTACTCTCCCCATAGCAGTTTACTTCCACACCGAGAGGAGCGGTGAGAGTAGATCTGCAGCCTAGAAGAGCTTTCTTGTAAGCAGAAAGAAATGAGTCTCCTTTTACCACGGTCTCTTGGCCGGAGCGAGGTGGCTTTCCCCAGTTGGCCACTCAAGAGGTGACAATTCCCCACGAGCAGAGGAAATCAGGATCTCCTCATCCCCAGCTGGAAAGCATGTGCGGAGCTGCGCTCGCGGAGCAGGAAGCCCCGGGAGCGGGAGCAGCAGCGGCTAGAGAGCAGATAAGAGCTGTGGGTTGTGGAGCGTTGGCTGACATGGGCAGGCAGCTGCCTCTGGAGGAACATGCCAATTAAATCTGTCTTCCAGGGCTCAGATAACCTCCTGTCCCCTGGGCCTGGTGCACCATCCAGCCTTCTGAGCAGAGCTGCCTCTCTCCCCAGCGAGCACCACTTGTCGTGGACGAGCTGGGAACAGCTCCTCCGGCTACTCCTGTACAGCATTTGAAAAATGCTCTTGA
This sequence comes from Todiramphus chloris collaris, assembly GCA_025345505.1. NCBI lineage: Eukaryota > Metazoa > Chordata > Aves > Coraciiformes > Alcedinidae > Todiramphus > Todiramphus chloris. The sequence goes on along the minus strand of JANVCC010000130.1, from coordinate 554,935 downwards.
AGTTCTGACTTCCTTCCAAGCCTGATCCTGTCTCCATTATACAGCTGCTTATGTTGGGCTTCCTCTCTGGCTCTGCTGTCTTTAACCTCGATCTCCTTTGTTTCTCTCAACTTTCTTCCTGTCTCAATTATCCTGTGTCCCCACTGGCAGGTTCCTCTTGAGGTCAGGGTCAGTATTCTGAATATCCCAAGGTGCTGCTTGGCTTTCAGAGCCAATATCTGTTAGATTTGCTGATTTTTCCCCTCCTCAAAGTGGGAGCTTTTAAAAAGTTGTGACACTAGATACTTTCCAGATTCATTTCTGAGTTACCAGAAGTATTAAGGAACACTCCTTACTGTTTTGACTGCCGAGCAGCAGAGCCATAGATGTGTCATGAGTTGTTGCGTGATCAGGTTTAGCAACAGCAGATGTTCTGGCCATGAGCTGAACATCCACGTTCCTTCAAGTGGTGGGTCTCAGAGCACCGAGGCCAAGCAGGGTGTAGGAAGGAATGAGGCTCCCCGTGCCAGTTACATGTGAGCCTCTTGCCAGGGCCTTGTCCCTCTCAGACCCTTTATCTCCCTTGTCCGATTCTCCACGGGGTGAGGACGTGGTTGTCTTCAAGCTGACATCCCAGCTGCTCCAACACAAGGGAATTTGGAACGCAAAAAGCAGTTGCTTGAAGTGGTTTCTCCAGAGCTGACTTGTTTAGGTCTATAAGATTGAAGAAAAACCCCTCTGTAGCATTACTTAATTTTTTAAAACCCAAACCACCTCATGGCTGTTTGGCCTCCTGCAGAAGGAATTTGGACTCAGCAGAATCGTTTTATTGACGTGACAGAGCATAAAGACCAAGAGGCTCCCTGGAGCAAGGATCTGCTCAGCCACTCCTGGCAGCCCGCGAGGGGAGGAGGCGCTGGATGCAGGGTCAGGAGGAGCAATGCCAAGTTCTGCATCTCTCGTGCCAGCAGAATGATGCTCTGTGTGTGGTGGGCTCGCCTTCACGGCACCCCAGTCCACAGGGCTGGGCAGAAGTCTGTCCTTTCTGCTGCCACCTCAGTCCTTGACCACAGGCTGGTGGGTTCCAGCCCTGGGAAGGTGCTGCTGGCCTGTCACTGGTGTCTTCTGATCATTTCTGTTTCTGGCCGGTTTACATTTTATTCATTTCTGGCGCCGTGTTTGACATTAGCTCAGATGGTGACCATTTCTGCCTTTTTTTAAGCAGCATTATTAGTTGCTAATATTGTCCGGCACTCTTTTGTCCTTCGAGCTTCCCATGGGTTTGGTAGCTCAACAGTCTTAAAAGAAACGGACACAAGTCCTTCCCGTATCTGGTTCCCTGCTTTTCTCAGTTAATGTCTTCATTTCTTCTGGAGCTTGCAGATTAGAGGGGTCCGTGTCTGGAGGCCCTTCGGTATCACTTGTCTGGCTGAGAACTGCACGGGTGGAGCACGTGGGGATTTCCCTGGAGCATTGGTTGAGGTTTCCCTCAGGCAACCTAGATCTGCTCTGTGACTTGGTCGCTGGCTCGTGGTATGTGCTGTGAAGGTAGAACATGATACGGCACCGCTGTGAAGTTCCCCGTGACCCATTTCGTAGAATCACAGAACACCAGGTTGGACGGGACCTCAAGGAGCATCCGGTCTGACCTTTCTTGGGAAAAGCCCAGTCTAGACAAATGGCTCAGCACTTGATATTTGAGTAATATCAAAATTAGCTACTGAATCAAATTATTAAACAATCCAGTTCTTTTGGGGTTTAACATCTACCTGCAGATCAATGTCAGTCTTCCATGCCGTAACCGCCAGAGTCATCCCCACTTGCTTGCTGTGGACTCAGCTTTCTTCTCCTCCTTGGCCACTTGCTCTGTGCTCTAGGGCTTACTCAAAATCTTATTCCAGAGAGATCATCAGTGAGACCCTTGAAAGATCCTGCCTAAGAACTCCTGCCTAGAACTTCCAATTTTAAGGTACTCCTCTCTCGTGGTGGCTGTTCAGCATCTCCTGCAGTTACCGCTAGAATAGAACTGTCCATGTGCATCATCTTTTCTGTGTTGGGGGGGGGAAGAAATCTGGCTGAGAAAAGAAAAGAGTTGCTGCATTATTTTCATTATGGTAATAGACGAGCAGCTCTGCCAGGGTACAGAGACCGGGCAGTCTGGGATTTGGGGTTTGCATCTTGCAAATCAGTGACCAGACTAAAGCAATATTTTATTGACTCTTCCTCGTTTTAAAACCTTTTCAGGGGTAAGTCCGCTAGATGTCCTACAAGTCTTTGAAGCACTCAACGAGCACTGGGACGGGGGTTGATCTTGCGTAGCGGGGCTGTCAAAAAGCTGTTAAGTGGGCTTCAAACTGGTTGAAAGCTAAGAGGCAGAGGATAGAAATAAGCAGGTTCTACAGCAGATGGAGGGTGCCAGGGGTGGGCTACAAGACTTTGCAGATGAGGAGATTTAAAAAAAGAGGCAAGTGTGGGGAGATTGTGAGGAGAAGGCAAAGGGAGTCTGAGAAGGTGTGGAGAAGTCGAGTGATTTGTCGTTTGCTAAACGTGAGAATGAAGGGGTGGTCCATGAAATTAGGCAGCGAGGGCAATGCCACCGAACGGACCGCTTCACGCAGCGCGTGGTTGCAGGTCTCCTTGCTGCAGTTAGTGAGGATGGAAGGCTCCAGAAGGAGCCGGGTCAGATCCATCAGGGTCCTGCTCCTCGGGCTCAGTGGAGTAATAATTTTGATACTTCTGCTGCTGAGGGGGGGGAATGAAAAATGAAGCCTTTCCTGGCACATTCTTTATTCAGAGCATCTGCGCTGACCGCTGCTGTTTGCCAGCGTGCAGAGCCTCCCTGAAGCCATCCTCCTGAGAAGCATTCCTCCAGACCCTGCCCAGCGCAGGGGTCGTTTAAGTCATGGTGGAGAATGAGCATGCCCCAGTCTTTGGTGCCAATCCCAGTTCTCCTTCTGCAGCAGGAGTGTGACGTTTGAAGATCATCAGACAGAAACACTGATGATCCTCCCCAGACATGATGTGCTTGTCGTTCCTGCACTGCTTGCAGTGTCACCACCCCTGGTGGGTGCCCGTATGTCCACAGTCACTGTTCTCCGTAGCTGGCACCGTGTGCCAGCTTGGGTGTGTGGTCAGTGGGTTCCATAACTTGGCAGGGAGCTTTTGCAGGGGGACAGATCTCACTTGCCAGCTGGCACTCTTCACTCTTTGTGGTCCCCTCTCTTGGCCAGGTCTTCAAAGAGCAGCTTGTCAGGCATGATTCTTTTGGAATACTGCTGTCCACTCTCTGTGGGGGCTGCTGAACATCATCATTTCAGGGCCTCTTCAGCAGGATGTCGAAGGATTTCTCTCATCTCTGCACACTCTGAGCAGCGTGAACGTATGTGCTCTTGGGTGTCTGTCCCCACATGGCTGCTGTTCAAGTGATGCTGGCCATCAGAGAGGTCATAACTGACCCTGCTACACCCATCAGGTGCTTCCCCCGACTAGAGCCTGTGCCTCTAAAAATAGATCTGGTACCAGAATCCAGGGAAGAGCTTGAATTCCCCTTAGGTACCTAACTTTGTTGGTTCTGACTGCCACTTGAAGGTCTAGTTAAGTGAAGCTTTTAGGTCAGGACCCAAGAACATCAGATGCTGTGAGCAGAAGAGCATCCTCCAGAAGCATGGCTGGTTTTTCCTTTTGACAGATGACCAGACACTCCCCGTGGGTGCCACCCTCAGAAAGCGTTAGCTCTGTCTGCACCCACGTACCCTGTGAACTCCGGTAGGACGTGACAGGCTTTGGTTAAGATCCAGCTCATAGCCAGCACTTCAGTGCAGGCTGCCCTGAGGGTTGTGGGCACTAAAATGTCCAGAGCCTGGCCGTGGTCATATCTTCAATGTGATCTTTTTGACTTGGAGCCCTTACTCTACTTGAGCCACCCAGGTTTTGTTGTGACTGTTGCTCTCTGTGGTGTCATCTTCATGTTGAGGAGAGATGCAGTGCTACATTCATAGGAGGCTTGCAGATGTGTCCATGTGCATAGGACAAAGGATTCAGCCTGTTGGTGTGAGTCAGCACCAGGTGTGCTTCAGTGAGACCTTTGAGCTCCTGGAGTCCAACCGTGTCCCCAGCACTGCCAGGGCACCACTGACCCCTGTCCCTCAGCACCACAGCTCCATGGGGGGCTTGGAAACCCCTCCAGGGATCATGGGGACTCCACCACTGCCCTGGGCAGCCTGGGACAGCTCTGGAGGTAATCAGCAGCTTGCGGGAGTTCCTGATCCTCATAGACTTGTTTTGTATCTACTGAAAAACAAACAGAAGAAACCAGAAGAAAAAAACTCCACACTGGGATTATGTTGTTGTCCCCCTGTCCCTGATGCTCGGAGGAGTTGTGGGCTTCTCCCAATGGACATGTCCTGCTGATGAGCTTGTGAGGCAGCATCTCCAGGGTGAGCAGTTTGCTTGGGGAGCTGCAGCTGGTGCTTCCCCGATGTGCTGGGTCCTGTGAGGAGGCTGCAGTCCGGGGCTGCCATGGGCCGTGCGTGCCGGGGACTGGGACCGCCAGGGACCAGGAGTGCCCACCCTGAGCAACTCGGCCCTGCGCTGGGGGAAGGCAAAGCTGGACAGAGTCCACTCCCCGAGGGCTTTGGCTCAGAAGTTACTGCATGTGCCCAGATGGTGCTTCCAGAGAGCCCTTTGCTGCAGAAATGTGGATGAATCTCTGTCCATCCCCTCCCTGTGAGAGGAGCTGCACAGTGGCTGCCCTTACTGACAGCGATCCGAGAGGCGGTCTGCACACCACTGGCATTGTTTCAGTTACAGGGAAGCTAAAGTGTCCAGCAGGCACCATGGTGGGGCAGGGATAGCTCGGAAATTGAGGGCAGGAGGGACTTAGACAATTATCTCCCCTGCTTACGCGGGGGACACAGACCAAAGTTTCTCCAACCGCGTCCCGTCTTGTCTGTGAGCGGCTGGGAGCTCTGCCCATCCGGGACACTGCGGAGAGGCCTCTGAGAGCCTTTGCTGCACCAGAGAAGATGTGCCGGGACTGCTCGGGATAGAGCTCGGCCGTGGGGAACAGCCAAATTCATCAGCCCTTTGGTGTAAGACCCTGTGGTGGCACCAGTGCCAGCAGGTACGTCTGGGGACTCCGCTCTGCCAGGTCAGTGGACACAGGGACGTGAATTCGCTGAGACTCCGGCATCCCCGTGAGGAGGGGAAGGGTCATTCCTGAAGGTCTCTGAGTGTTCCTGTGCAGGTGGTGCAGCCCCGGCCTGAATGGGATCCACTGCTGCTGTGGAGCAGCAGCCAGGGCTTGCTGCAGCTAGAGGGGGTGAGCTCCAGGGCCTTCACAGCACACTGGGGTGGGCAGGGCCCTCTGGAGATGCTCTGGTGTCCCCCCCCCTGCTCCATCCAGCAGGGTCACCCAGAGCAGGGGCCCAGCAGCGCAGTGTCCAGCCGGGGTGGGAATCTCTCCAGACAAGGAGACTCCACAGCCTCTCTGGGCAGCCTGGCACAGGCTCCCACACCCTCACACCAAACAACTTTCTCCTCCTGCTCAGCTGGAACCTCCTGGCTTCCAGTTGGTGCCCGCTGCCCCTTGTCCTGTGGCTGGGCACCACTGAGCAGAGTCTGGCCCCATCCTCTTGCCCCCCAGGCCGGGGCCCTTTAGCTCTTGCTCAGCATTGCTCAGCTCCCCTCTCAGGCTGCTCTTCTCCAGCTGAACAGCCCCAGGGCTCTCAGCCTTGCCCCAGCACACACATGCTCCAGCCCCCTGGCAGTTTTGTCTTACCCACTCAGGCTCCTTCTCTGCATGGAGAAGCATCAGGCTCTTCTGTGGTGTCAGGTACTCAGTCTCCTTCTCCCCTTTGGTATAATTCAGCATTTTTTCTGAAATAATTCCCTTTCTTTTCATCACCAGCTCTCTGAGGCCATGGCAGCCAGATTGGTTGCCTGGCGCAGAGCCTGGAAGAGGCTTTAATTGTGGTGGCATCTGCTCATCAGCCTACTCTGAGTCAGGTGCTCGCGAGTACGGTTTGGGACGCGTGGGTGAAATCCACAATGGGCAGCAGTGCTCTGGCTGCCTGCCCCGGGGTGGTGAGCAGGGCAGGGTGAGCTGCAGCACCACAGTTGCTTCAGGGCTGGGCCGCTGCTTTTCTTCCTCTCCCGCATTGTCCAGGGCTGTCCCAGGCTGCCCAGGGCAGTGGTGGAGTCCCCATGATCCCTGGAGGGGTTTCCAAGCCCCCTGTGGAGCTGTGGTGCTGAGGGACAGGGGTCAGTGGTGCCCGGGCAGTGCTGGGGACACAGTTGGACTCAATGAGCTGAAAGGGCTCTCCCAACCAAAATGACTTTGTTACTCTGTGATTCTCAGATGTGCTGTGGCACCACAGCTCTGGCACCAAACCCCCTCCCAGCTTTGGAGGGTTCTGCGTGTGTTCCTGGGGCTGGCTGCACCCGCAGAGCATCATAGCTCTCTCTTGGAACTGGGAGCAGTGTCAAACAGGCTCTCTGTCCAGTCTCTGCAAGAGGCTGAGGCCACCCACCACTTGTCTTTGCTGCGAGCATCAGCAGAATGTGGTGTCTCCTCCGGGGCGCTAAGACAGTTCAGCAGCAGCGGGTCAGTGCCAAGAGAGGGCAGCTGTGAACTGCCACCCTGGCTGTGCTGGCTTGAGGAGCATCCATGTTCCTGGGGAGGCACAAACACGGGCCCCAACTTTCTCCATCCCTGAGACCACACCTCCTCTGACTTGCATGTTGCTGCTTTTAGTTGGGATTTCAGCTGAAGAGGTAAAATCTGTTGTAAAGCCTCTTTCTGGACTCTGGCATCTCCATCTGGCTCTGTGGCTTGCTGTGACCTTGCCTTCTCAGGTGGATTGATGTAGCTCTCGGGTGATAAATGTAACGCCCCTGCTGCTGTGTATAACGAGTGGGGAGGTTGGTGTCCATGAGATGCCTGCTCATCCTTCAGCCCGTGCTATGGTGTCCCCTGCGCTGGCCCGAAGGGCGTGTGGCCAGTGATGGGGCGAAGGGGCTTGTTGGGGCGTGTGGGGTGCTCCTGCCTGTCCCCTCTGAGGCTGCCTGATGTTGAGGTGCTGCTTGTGGTGAGTTGGTCAGAAACAGATGATGAAAGGGAAATTGCTGCCAGTGATTAGAGGTGCATAAATCTTGCTATCATAGAATCACAGCGTGGTTTGAGCTGGGAGGGACCTCAAAGATCATCCAGTTCCAACCCCCTGCCATGGGCAGGGACACCTCCCACCAGAGCAGGTTGCTCAAAACCCCATCCAGCCTGGTCCTGAGCACATCCAGGGATGGAGCAGCCACAGCTTCCCTGGGCAGCCTGTGCCAGGGTCTCACCACCCTCAGAGTGAAGAGCTTCTTCCTCATTTCTAATCTACATCTCCCCTCTGCCAGTTTGAAGCCATCACCCCATGTACTATCGCTACAAGCCCTTGTAAAACGTCCCTCCCCAGCTTTCTTGTAGCTCCCTTCAGATACTGGAAGGCCACAGTAAGGTCTCTTCTTAATTAATTAATAAGACTGAATTGAATTAAATTCTAAATAGTATTCAGAAATATAATTCCAACATTCCGTAGAAGCAAAAAGGGTTTATTTTCACATTCCAAAAGACTTCCATTTTTAATTTGCAACCCAGTGTTGGTGTCTGAGAGACGAGAAGATGGGGACAGAGAGAATAAAGGGTGGAACAATCCAGGTGCTGGAGTATGCCTGGCAGTAGCACCCAAGCTTCTTGTCGGTCTGCACTGGCCCAGCAGGACCTCTGTCGGGTCAGTTTGTGCAAGAGCTGCTTCTCTCCCACCCTTTTCCAGCTGGCACGTCCAGGCTGCTCGTGGCCAGCCACAGGCTGTTCATAGCCCCGTATTTTTACCTTCTGTATCAGGCAGACTTACCAAGAAGGAAGAACTGCACAAAAGCGCTTTGCGGGCAGCGTGCAGAGCAGCCTGAGCGCAGCCTCTGCCCCTCCCTGTGCTCCTCCTGCTCTCCAGACCCTGGTTCTCCAGCATCCTGTGTTCCCAGTTCCTGGCCCTGGGCTCGTGCCAGTCCCTGCGGGCTGCCCATGCTGCCGCGTGCCCTGGATGAGCCCTGGGCACAGCCCTGCTCTCTTCTTGCTCCCTCTTCTCTAAATATAGAGCCTCCCCCTCCACACCTATCTCCCAGCGCTTCGCTCCTCTCCATCCATCAGCCCCAGCCCCTGGTGCCTCCGTGACGGCTCCATTAAGCACGCGCTCGGCAGCAGCTATATTTAGGAGCTGGGAAGAGGATGAGCCTTTGGGCTGCGGACAGCCCATAAATCCGGCTCCTGCCACCACGTCCCCGTTCTTCCTCTGGAACGAGATGGATGGAGGTGTTTGCAGATGAGGTACAAGCGTCCTTGCGTACGCAGAGCGGGGCGGGGAGGAGGAGGAGGAGGAGGCAGAGTGGGGTGGAGAAGAGGGAGGAGAAGGGACTGAAGCCCAGGTGGGTGGGACGGGGGCCGTGGGACTCGCTGAAGGCTGAGGAGGCAAGAGGATGGGGGGTCCCTGTCTGAGCAGGGTTTGCTGTGCCGCAGCAGCACCATGCCCCTCCTGCCCAGGGTCCCTGGGGACTGCGGGTGCCCCTCCGTGAAGGTGAGGTGGTGTCATGGGCTAGGGCTGGAGTGGCCACTGGACGAGTGACAGATGCTCTCTGTTAACCCCTCTCCCTTCCCAGGGGGGAAGAGAAAGGGAGTAAGGGAGACAGCCTGGAGGGTTGGGTCAGAAGACCTGAAGAGCTGTAATGCACATAGTAACGGTGAAATGAAATATAGCCTGGTAGGTCCGAAACTGAGCCTAACTCCCCTGCTGGTGATGATGTCATGGCCACCACTGTGGGCAGGCGCTGGGGAAGTCCCAGGCTGGACTCTGGCAAATTAGGCTGAGGGGCTGTATTCTGGAACTGGGTTCTGGAACACAGGGATTGGGATCAAGGCAGAACAGTCGGAATCCTCCTTGGATGCCAGCCATTGAAGAAGAGGCTTTCGGTGACCCCTCAGCTTTATACCGAATACGACGAACACGGGATGGAATCTCGCGTTGCTCAGCTTAGGGTCACCTGTCCTGGCCTCTCCTCCCCAAGAGTGCACTGCAATGTGGCGCTCAGGATTGAGCAGTGACCTTGGCTGCTGTAGGAGCAGGTACCAGCCAGAGCCTTTCTGCACACCCTGACCCTTGGCAGTGACTCTAAACACGGAGCGTTGTCGCTGCTGGAAGCAGAGACTGTCTGCAGAAATCTGGCCTCAACTTCAGACAGGGCAGATGCTGAGAAGAGGCCGAGCTGCAAAGTGAAATCCCCAAGCAGAGTTAGTTCTGTTCTCGCTGAAAGCAGGACAGGCTCACCATGGACGTGCTCACCATCACTGCCGTGACCTGCTGGGGCTGTGCTCTGCTCACGCTCCTTCCTTCTCCCATCTCTCTCCTCCCCTTGGTCGTGCATCCATGTGAAGTTGTGGAGAGCTGTGGTGCCACCTTGTCCGCAGACACAGCACGCAAGGCTTGTCCTGGTGGTTTAGGTATTTTTCTGGGCCTCTGCTGTGGTGCCTCATCCCCTGGTGGGGAGGGAGCCCTGGGGACACCCTGTCCTGCAGGCACACTGGGGTGGGAGGTTGCTCCCCACTGCTGTTGTCCAAGCAGCAGCGGGGAAGGAGCTGGAGCGCGGTGCTGGTGCTTCCGCAGTGCCTCCTCTTCCTCATGGCTGCAGCAGGCTATGGTTATGCTGCTGGCAGGGTGGAGTCCTGTGTCCCCTGACTGGGAGCTGGGAGCCCTGGGCCTCCATGGAGGGCAAGGTGAGAAGCTGCCTCAGATGCTGCAGGTGGAAGGGTTGTCTCCATCTCTGTACCATCTTGCCGTGCTGGCCAGTCCTTGCCATCTCTGTTCTTGGCATCACACGCCTTCTTCCCAGTAAGATTAATTCCTTGGCTTTTTGAGACAGTTTCTCCCAGGACCTCAGGGACGGAGCTGGGTGGACGACCACCTCATCGGAAGATTCGCGGGAGGCCGTCGGCCCCCCTCATGCCATTGGGCTGTGGGAAATCTCCCTGCGGATTAGGTAACGGCAGCGGCGAGGCTGGAGCAGCCACCGGGTCACCGGGGGCCGTGCCCCGTGCGGGGACGTCCCCGAACAGCACCGAAGCCGCGGCACCGGCTGCACCTCACCGAGGTCGGGGCGACTGTGGGGCTTGCTGGGGGGGCTGCCATGCACCCGCTTCCTTGGGGAGTTGCCAGAGCACCTGCACTAACCCCCACGATGCCGCACGTCCCACCGGGGTCTCACCGCTCGCATCACGCGCCCCTCGGTGAAACACACTCGTGAGCACCTACCCCCCACGCACGTGTGTCGCTGCCTGCGCCCTCTGCCCAGGACTGCAGGAAGAGAAACTGGAAAATCGGGGATAAAGGTGAACGGGCGCCACTTAAAAATGTTTAGAGTTCTATTAATGGTACAAAGAAATGTTTCCTTCCCACGCCCCCGTGGGCTGTCTCGTGCGCCCCAGCTTGGAGCCTGCTGCCGAGGGACAGCCAGGACCAGAAAGGTTGGGCTGTTGGTGCGGCTGTGGGCAACAAGTGCCAGCGTGCCAGGGCTGTTTGTCAGCTCTTCTGGGAAAGAGGGGGGAAAAGGTAAAAAAGGTGAAAAAAACCCACAAGAGGAGCAGAAAACCAAGAATCAGGTTTTTTAGATTTACAAGTCCCATATTTGGTGATTTCATTTCTAAGCTTCCTAATCTTTATATCTAACAGCTGAAGTTAGTTGTTCTTCCAGCCTCGGCAACAGTTGGTGTGTTCTGGTGTGGAGTGGAGGCACGTGCCAAGGGTGAAGCCCCCGAGAGCAGGACAGGCAGAGGGGGCTCTGCTGGAGCCCGCACCTCAGACCGTGTGCAGAAGCACTGTTGGGATCGGGAGGCTCCATCCAGACCTCCAGAACTGGTGTCTGGTGGTGTCTGGCAGCTGCTGCCTCTTGGGGAGGTGTGAGGGGCAGGATGGTGTGTCACCAGGTGACATGGCTGCTGCTGCCACCTTCAGGGCTGTCCCTGGTCCACAGGGTGGGACAGCGGTGGTGGCAGCAGCTGTGGCAGCATTTCCCTCTGCGGGGGTCTGGGGACGGGCGGGAGGCTTTGAAAGCGCCTCTGTCCTGGGCTTAAAACAGCGTTCGTTGGATGGACAGTGCTCTAGTGACAGTACCACAGAAGGCCTTTGAGCTCCTGGAGTCCAACTGTGTCCCCCAGCACTGCCAGGGCACCACTGACCCCTGTCCCTCAGCACCACAGCTCCACGGGGGGCTTGGAAACCCCTCCAGGGATCATGGGGACTCCATCACTGCCCTGGGCAGCCTGGGACAGCCCTGGACAGCCCTGCAGGGACAGGGAGGAAGAAATTGTTCCTCTTGTCCAACCTAAACCTGCCCTGGGGCAACTAGAGGCTGGTTCCTCCTGTCCTGTCCCTTGTTCCTTGGGAGCAGAGCCCGACCCCCTCTGGCTCCAGCCTCCTGTCAGGAGCTGTCAGAGCCAGAAGGTCTCCCCTCAGCCTCCTTCTCTCCAGGCTGAACAAGCCCAAGGCCCTCAGCCACTCCTCCCCAGACTGCTGCTGTACAAACTGCCCCTCTGCTTTCGCAGCCCCTTCCCACCAGCTGTTCCCATCCCAGTTCCAGCGCAGGTAAAACAAACGTTTATTTGGTGGTGGTACTGTTTTTGGGCACAGTTTGTGTCCCTACTGAGGAAAAAAAGGTGACCGTCATCTACACTTTGCCCTTTATTTCCTCTCTAGTTCATCCCATTTACTCATCCCCTCTCTCTGACTGCCCTCGTTAATGTGCTTAATGACCTGCTGAGTTTACATCAGGCCCTCAGCCTGCCTGGTGCTGCAGCCAGTGCCGTTCTCAGCAGCACTGAGGGCTTCACAGCGACATGGTAAGGAAGTAGAGGAGCAGAGCTGCCTGGTTGGTTGGACTCCCACCAGCCTGCAGTGGCTCTGGGTGAGCTGGTTCAGTGTAACATGCTCAGCTGGGTTGGTGTGAGGACCCAGCTGCTCCCTGTGGGTGGGTGGGCAATGGTCCTGCTGGTCAGGTAATGGATTCTGTGTTGGTAGTGTGATGCAGATTCCTTCTGCGCTAGGAGAATGGTAGGTGGGAATCACAGAATGTCTGTCTTGAGTTCTTCTACATCTCCCTGTCATGTCTTCTTTTAAGCCGTTGGCTGCAGACTGTGTTGGGATGTCCAGAGTGGCTTCTGTCCACTCAACCTTGAGCCAGGCTGCGTCCAGCCACCCACAGGCCCTGGCATCTCTTTTTGGTGTTGGCTTTCCAGACCAGACTGGCAGGTTCTCAGGCTTTTTTACACTGCTGAGGCAGGCAGGTAAACTCCTGACTTGTGACACCCTAAGGAGGAGGTTTGTTCCAGCAAGTATGACCTGAAGTGCCTGCTGCCCTGTCTTGGCCAAAGCGCTGTTGGGGCTGGTGGTCAATAGATGAGTGGTAGCCGAAGTGTCTCCAGGTTCCCAGCTTTTCTTCCTCCTAACTGTGCACTTGGAGAGCTCAGTGACCACCCGGTGAGATAAGGAGGGCTACCAGGACTAGAACCATCTCAGCTGTGGACCCGCATCCCTCTGAGCTGGGTGCGCAAGGTCAGTGTGGCCAAACAGCGCAAGGGAAGGAAGGAATCCTGCTGCCTGGCTGCCCTACCAGGGCTGACCCTCCTCCTGGGCTCTGCCGTGGAGTCCCGGGGAAACCGGGCAGCTCATGCGGTTCAGAAGGCTCGATGAAGAGACACTGTATTCACAGAGGCTGTTTGTGTGCCTGTGGGGCTGTGGAGGAGCGTGCACAGGACCGGCCACACCGACACGGGCTGCACGCCCTGCACCAACCACCCCCGGCACGGCCGCGGGGACCCTGGGCTGCGCACGGGCTGGGGAGGCGGTGACCGCGCCGGGGCGTTCCTTCAGCTCTCAGCTCTGCCATGTGTCTTTTTCTCTTGTAGAAACCAGAGAAGACAGAACAAAGCGGCTCTTCCGACATTATACTGTGGGCTCCTACGACACCTTCACCTCTCACAGGTAAGCACCAGTGTCTTTGCTTTGGGAGGCTCACATCCATGGAGGAAGCGTCTCCTTTTCCTGACAGAGCAGGATGTGTTGGTTTAAAGTCATGGGCGGGAAGCTTTCCTGGTTGTTTTCATTGATTCAGTTATAGCCTGAATTACAGGGCTTAGGTTATAAAGCGTTAAAGCTGCAGGGTGGTCTGGCTCGTGTCACAGCTGAGGAGCAAATGTTACGGAGAATTTCTGGTGCGCTCCAGGAAGCGAAGAACAGGCGCTGGACGCAGAGGCAGAGTTACAGCTCTGCTCGGAAGGGGAGCAGATGAGGCTGCTGGTGTGCAGGGGGTGGCACGAGGACAACTGTCGCTCCAGCCCCGCAGCAGGGCTGGGTGAGCACCAGTGCTGTTGTGGTATGTGGTGATGGAGCCTCCTCACCTGGTCATGGAGACCGACCTTTGGGAAGATGGCCAAGCTGACGGGGAGTTGGTTGTGAAAGCAGAGGTGCAGGGCCCAGTTTGTGCTTGGTCTCGAGCACGTGTGGCTGGTGGATGCGTTCCTAGGAGGCTGAGCTGTAGAAATGGATCTGTTTGGACTCGGGAATAGGCTTTGGGAACCAAAGTCTTGCATTTGAGGGATCGGTGTAGAGTTATGCTGTGGAATACCATCTCTGCTTGCAGACAGGCTTTAGAGCTCTTAAAAACTACTGGTTGTTCAGGTAATTGGATGGGCATTATCGCTTATCGTGACAGGAGCAAACTGTGAGAATTCACTACACAAACCTGGAGTTGTCCTGAAGTCTGGGAGCTTACAATGAAGCGGGGAATGTGCTCTGGTTTCTGAGCTTCTTCCAGATCTGCCTCCATGGCTCGGAGAGCTTTTTACTCGAAGTAATGTGTGTAACTTGTTTGCAAAATCTGGTAACGTGCTTCTTGGGGGATGTTTATGTTCTTAACTGATCATGGGGCAGAAGAGAAGACGCTGCTATGACTCAGAAACCAGGAAAGCAGAAAAACACAGGGGAAAAGGGTCCGTTTCTACCACGGCCGAATGCTGCAAGGAAACCCCAGAGGGTCTGTGCTGGGGTCACTGGTTGTTCTTGGTCTTAAAGGGCAGGAAATAGGTCAGAATTTGCAGAAGAGACAAAATTACATTCCTGAAGCAAAAGAAGAGCGGGTGGGTGGTGTGGCATCGAGCTGGGTTGGCAAACACTGCGATAGTAAAGCAAATTCACGTGCAAGATAACACACACCAGATAAACACTGTGAGGTGCTCTTGTCTGTGAAAGATATTTCAGCTCTTCATAATTGCTTAGGAATAAAGATCTGACATCACTGTGACATCACAGTGAAAGCCCCTCCGTTAGCACCGAGGCATTCAAAAAAGCAGCCTGAGGAGCAGGTCAGGAATACAACCAAAACAGCGGTGAAGGAAGGTCGCTGGTGGCTCTGGGGACTGATGGTAAAGCAGCAGCTGAACACCAGCACAGAAACCAAATTAAATGCATATGATAAAAAAGCAGAAGCGGTGTTTTATGTGCGGTGGAGGTGCTGGACGGATTCTGCTGAGGAGCAAGGGTTGGGGTATACTTGGATTCCAGTCCAGACCTTTTGGAATTTGTAGGAAAGAAAACAAAAGACCAAATAGCAAATGTAATTATGAGTATCTTTGTATAAATCTGTGCTACACCCACATCTCAAAACCTCCCTGTGGTTTTGGTCTCTCAGACCAAAGTAACACTCAGCAAGCTGGCACAGCAAACGAATGGGTGCTGGGAACCATCAAACACCTTCTTTGAGAGGTGAGACTAAATGGGCTGGAGTCCTCCAGGACTGCGTGCCAGGAGAGACTAAAGCCTCTTCTGGGCCCAGTCCTCTCTGTCTTCTTGGAGATCAGAGTCCAGCTGGCCTTGGCGTTCACGGGTGGTCAGTGTGTGCATTGGTTAAACTGGACTGCTCCGCTAACGTGCGACTGGGACCTGCTGGGACCACAGCAGCGGTGCTGAGCACAGCAGTGCAAACCCGGGCTCTCCGTTGGTTTTGGTGGGTTGAAGGGGAGCATGTGAGAGGGTTTCAGCTGTGTCCCCGTGGCGTCATGTGTAGTGCTGGAAGGTGACCGCTCAAGGATGGCCAGGCTGGGGCTCCCTGCAGGTCCCTCCGGCCAGGACCGTGTGTCGCACGGTGGCCAATGGCAGGTGCTTCGTGCTGTTAGGAGAACGGAGTAAGAAACCCCAAATATTATTCCTGCCTGCAGCAATTTTCTGTTCGGAGTCTTCCTGAGCCAAAGGCGATGTCTTTGTCCTTAATTGCCTTTAATGGATGATTACTCCGTTAATTTGCCCAATGACACACAACTCCAGTGCTTCTACTCTCTCTCCTGAACTGCAGAAGGAGCTTGGGCTGGAGATGGTGAGACAGTGTTGGTGCTGAGCACTGGGATGCTGTGTCTTCTGCTCCTGCTCTGTCGAAATACCTACAGAGTGGTGACAGGAAATAAGAACTTTCTTAAGGCAGATTCACGTGCTTGTTGCTCGTTCATCGCCCCAAAGGCAAAAGCCTCACTGCTCACTTGGGGAGAGCTGGGTGCGAGGCACAAGGGGTGGCTGCTTTGTGACCACCCTGGAGAGCAGGCACTGCCCTTGCCACAGCCTGTGCAGCACCCGCCGTGTGCTCTGCAGCATAGCTGGAGCCAACAGCCACCCGATCAGCAAAGTCCCCCATGGCAGAGGCACCAGCTGGTCACAGCACCATTTCAGCAGGAGCTTCTCTGCTTAGCTTGCTGGAGTTGAAAATGTGGCCATTGCTGAAGCAGGGAGATGGTGTGGAGGCTGTGTTGGTGAGAGCCCTGGGGCTGTTCAGCTGGAGAAGAGCAGCCTGAGAGGGG
>JANVCC010000130.1:497174-538628 GCA_025345505.1 Todiramphus chloris collaris | reverse complement strand
CATCTGCAACTAGAGCAGGGTGCTCAGAGCCCCGGCCAACCTCCCCTGCAATGGTGCCAGGGATGGGGAGCTCTGCAGTAGGTCCTGTTCAGGGGTCATCCCTCACAGCAGTGTGGTCAGAGCTTGTACTCCCCCACTGATGCCTGCATCGGGCACTGGGTCTCCCAGCCCCTGAACACCTCCTCTGCTCACTGGTTTCCCAAGGCCAGGGCCATGCAGGTGCTGGGGACATAAGAGCACAGAGCTGGTTCCTGTTCTTCTAGCAGCAAGTGAAAGGAGTGGCTGTGGGTTTTCTCGAGCTATTTCATGGCTGTATGTGGCTCTGAGACAATTCCCTTTAATCTTTCCCATCCCACAGCTTATTTATTGACTGCTTTTGCCTCATCAGTCCCCAGTGTGCCATTGGTGTAGGAATGGTGTTAAATCCAGGGCTGATGGAACCCTCCCCAGTCTTGCTCCTGTGAGGAGGCCGAGGGGACAGCCTGGTGAGGCAGGGCAGCAGAAACACCCCTGCAGAAGAAGGTTCCTGCCTGGACACGGAGACAGGGAATGAATCTTTGACATGTGTCTCGTGCAGCTCGAGCTGCGGGTCGGGTGGCATCTGACCTGGAGAGGTCCCCACTGCCGGTGTGCCGGGGGAAATGGGGTTTATTGCGGCGAGCCCATCTGGTTGGGAAGAGGGAATTTGCACTGGGCTGGTGCAACCTCCATTTCTATAGCAACAGGAGCGTAGAGGGAGGAAATGAAATCTCTTTGTGAACAGGCTTCCGTATAATCCCGCTTGTCAAATTAACGCACCTTCAAAAGAGTCTTCTAAGGCCTTTTGGTGAACAGTATCTTTTGGGACCACTTTCCTCTTTCACAACAAGTCTTGAGGATCTTAAAGATCTTTTCCAACCTAAACGGTTGGGTGCTTCTGTAAGACCATGAAATGGTAAGAAGCAGGCTCCCCCCATGCCCCCGCTCTCCCTCGGCACTCCTTGTGCCGGGGCCCTGCGCCGGGCTGCTCAGCCTCTCTGAAATGGAGAGTTTCAGAGCTGGTGGGCGAGAGGAGGCTTTGTGGCTGGTCTCACACGAGCAGTAGGATCAGGCAGTGATGGGATGCACTGGTGGCAGCAGAGGACAGCCAGCCAGTGGGACCTGCTCTGAGGTGCCCAGGCTGAGCCGCTCCAGCCTTCAGAGCTGCTAATGAGGGTCCTGCCCCTGGGTGCGAACAACCCTCACTCTCCATCCAGGCTGGGAGATGAGGGGTTGGAAAGCAGCTCTGCGGAAAAGGCCTTGGGAGTGTTGGCTGGGGAGAAGCTGGACAGGAGCCAACAGTGTGTGCCTGCAGCCCAGGCGGCCACTTGCACCCTGGGCTGCCTCAAGAGAAGTGTGGCCAGCAGAGCAAGGGAGGGGATTCTGCCCCTTTGCTCTGCTCTGGTGAGACCTCACCTGGAGTGCTGCGTCCAGCTCTGGAGCCCTCAGCACAGGAAAGACATGGGCCTGGTGGAGTGGGGCCAGAGGGGGCCAGAAAGATGATCAGAGGGCTGGAACACGGTTGAGGACAGGCTGAGGGAGCTGGGGTTGTTCAGCCTGGAGAAGGCTCTGAGGAGACCTACTAGCCACCTTCCAGTACCTGAGGGGGCTACAGGAAGGCTGGAGAGGGGCTGTTTACGAGGGCCTCTGGTGAAAAGGTGTAGTGGGTTTAAATTAGAGAAGAGTAGATTTAGATTGGATATCAGGAAGAAGCTCTTTACACTGAGGGTGGTAGAACAGTGGAATAGGCTCCCCAGGGAGGTGATTGAGGCCCCATCCCTGGAGATATTCAAGGTGAGGTTGGACAAAGCTCTGAGCAGCCTGGTCTAGCTGAGGGTATCCTTGCTTACTGCAGGGGGCTGCACAAGATGACCTTGGGAGGTCGCTGCCAGCCCGAGTCATTCTAGGAGTCTGTCATCCTAAAGGAGCATTGGAAGGGGGAACTATTTATTAAACCCACCATGTACCAACCCCCCCGTGTACAAACCCCGACATTTACCAACCCCCCTCTTTCATTTTCTTCTTTAAAGAGCCACTCAGGGCACCTGGTTCGCAGTTTGAAAAGCAGCTCCTGGGAAGCCGCAGGCGCAGTCTGCCCGGTGCAGGAAAGTTGGTGGGGTTTCCCTTCAGCTTTTCCTTTCTTTCTGCAGCTCAGCGGTGGGTGCCGTGCCCTGTGTCACTGCGGGGGTGTGACGGTGGGCGAAGTGCTGGAGCAAAGGGCCGGTGCTGGGAAGGACGGTGTGCACCAGGCTCGGTGTCTGGCCGGAGACGTGGTCGAAGGAGTCCTGTTTTCTGCAGTGCATTTGCAATAAGCTTTGTGAGGTCATAGACGAAATACAACCAGACCTTGGATGAGGTAACCACTGGTAGACCTGTTGGTCACTAAACACCTCGTCTGTCCGAGACAGAAATCTTTGTGTCTCGTGCTGTCTCCTGGGTTGAAAGTCTTGGAAGCTCAGCGCTGGATTCCTACACGGCATCTTACTCCATGAGGTTCGGGAGTCATGTGGGTAGTTCTCAGCAAGCAGCAGCTGGTGACACGTGTAGGATATTAGGAAATAGGAAAGAAATAGAAAGTCTCCTAAAAATAGCATGTAAATCACGGTTCGACAGCGTCTGACTTGCAGTGGTAGTTTCTCCATCTGAAAAAACAGAACTGGGAAAGGTTCAGCCACAACCAACAAGGGAGACCCAAAGCACAGACCGGTTTCCATCTGAGGAGAGGTTACAGAGGCTGGAGCTCTCCAGCTCAGGGAAGAGGTGCCTGAGGAAGATCTGACAGAGCTTTATGAAATCATGAGTAGGCAAGGAGAAGGTGAATATGGAACAATGGTGATTGCTCAGTACAAAGGAATGAGGTGGCACTCGGCGGAATTAGCAAGCAGTGAGATTAAAATAAAACAAAGTACTTTGTCACACTGTAGGTGATTAAATTGTGGAATTTATTCCTGCTGCGTGTTGTGGAGGCCAAAAATATAGATGGGTTCCAAAGGAGAGTGTGAAGCTGGTAAAAGGTCTGGAGAAAATGTCTTATGAGGAGCGGCTGATGGACCTGGGATTGTTTAGTCTGGCGAAGAGGAGGCTGAGAGGAGACCTCATTGCTCTCTACAGCTCCCTGAAGGGAGGTTGGAGTGAGGTGGGTGTTGGTCTCTTCTCCCAGGTAACTAGTGATAGGATGAGAAATGGGCTGAAGTTGATGGGAAGGTTAGGTTGGATATTAGGAAAAATTTAGGAAAAATTAGGAAAAAATTAGGTTAGGTTGGACATTAGGAAAAATTTCTTTACTGCGAGAGTGGCGAGGGCTTGGAACAGGCTGCCCAGGGAGGGGGTGAAATCACCATCCCTTCAGGGCTTCAAAAAACATGCAGATGTGGCACTTCAGGACACAGTTGAGTGGTGATGATAATGTTTAGTAAACAGTTGGACTTGATGATCTTGAAGGTCATTTCCAACCTTAATGATTCTGTGAAATTACTGAAGAATAAATTTGTGACCAAAGACGTTATGGGCTTGAGATAAGGAATGTGGTTAGTGGCTTTCAGGAGCAGGGATGGTGTCACACAGGCGGGGCTCTGCTCCTCCACTCTTTCTTACGCTCCCTTCTGTACTGACTGTCACTTGCGGAAGGACATCAGTGGTGTCACCGAGCCCTAGTCTCCTGCAGTACTCCATCCTTGTTGTCTGGTTTACAAAAGAGGGAAGGATCAGCTTCCCTCGGGACTTTAACAGTGGGCACAATTTGACACTTGAGACTAACTAAAAAAACCCACCGAACCACTGACCACAAAAGGTCACAATTCCACAGAGGGTATTTTCTTGTTCCTTCATGCTGGGTGGGAGAACAAAACAAGTTAGGCCATGTTGAAGCCTTTTAATTTCTTCTCAGATGACTTTAGAGATGAACAGCTGACTTGGTTCTTTGGACATTTTACAGCCATAAAACTTAGCGGAACTTCTTCCATGGTGAAGTTCTTGGGTTGGCTTTTGAAAACTGTTTTTCTACCAACCGTACCGTTTCTTTGAGCAAGGTATAGAGGTTTTCTCTGATGCTGTGCTTTGCGTAGTGGTTGTCTACTGACTGGGAGAGAGGAGAGTCTTTTCTCATCTGTTAGTGGAGAAATTCATCTGGTGTAACTTCAGACAGATCGGTACCTGTCTGCCTGACCTTATTGTCAAGGTCCTCTCTGTAGTAAGCAGTAGCAAAAGGAGACTTGCAGGGTGGGATTAATTTCCATCTAAGCTAGTCATTTAAGTCGAATGAATCATGACCTTCCTGTGCATCTTTGGCTCCGTAGGTTATGAGGGAACCATGGGAGTACTGGTGCGTGAGGAGATATGTCCACTGTCACTGCCAAAACATAAGCAAGACACATCCTACTTGAGGTGTTGGCAACAAAAGGTCTTCATGTAACTACCCAGTTAAACACAGTGGTTTGATGCAGAAAAACAAGGTCTTTCACAGCACAATTTTTCTGAGTTCAGACACATTCCCTGACAGGACATGACACATCCTGCTGTCAGTACCTCTCCCTGCCACTGTGGTCCTGTGCTGGGCCCAGCACCATGCATGTACTCAGCATCCTTATTGTTGTTTCCTGTCCTGGAGACCTGAAGGAGCAGAAACCCGCAGGGCTCCTGTTCACTTCAGCTCCCCAGAGCATCGGAGCACCGGGCCAGGAACCGTCCTCCCTTCTCCTGGGCAAAAATACGTGCTGAGGAGGGACAGGAGACTGTGCAGTGAGTCACAGCAGGTCCTGCAGCTCTGTAGGCGGGCTGAGCATCCAGACGCACGGTGCCGTGTAGAGGCTGTGGCTGGAAGAGGCGTCGCTGCGGTGCCGGGAGAAGGACCACGAGTCGCCAGCAGCGCAGAGCGAGCGGGGTGGGCTGCACGGGGGGAGGGCAGGGTGGGGACAAGGCACCCAAGTTACGCTGCACCTGAAGCTGACCCTCAATGGGCAATATCAAAACGCTGTAAAAAACAGAGGTAGCGGTTCATTCAAACCCAAGTGCAGCGAGCGTTCTCCTTAGCTGAGCGCTGGGATGGCGTGACCCCGGGTGCTCGGGAACGGAGTAAACTGCAGAGGTGGGAATGAGCTCTGCACGTGCCCACTGAGCAGGACAGGAGGTCACCGGGGGCAGTCGGAGCAGCCAGAACGTGGGCAGTGGGAGAACGTTTCTGGTCTAGGGGTAGCTACCTCTGGAAAAGACCTTCTGGGCAGCTAAAGGTCTCTCAATGGAAAACAGAGGACATCGTGGACAAAGAGCTGTTGGGAATGTTGTGGTGTGATTGATTCTGTGCTGGGTCAAGCTGCAGACGGGGGTTTCTGGGGTTCTTATCATATCTGGGATTATTAGCCTACCTGGCACTGTTACTGTGATTCCTGTGCTGAACGTTGACAGCCCTTCCTCAAACGTTCCTCTCCCGACGGATGGGCTCCAGGCTGCATGTGTTGCTGTGGCTCCTGGTAACTCTGCTTTGAGTGTCGTGTCACGAGGAGAGGGAACGAACAGCGTTTCTTCAACACGGCCCGTTGTAACTTATTTGTACTTACTTCCAGAAAGCAATTAAAGCAGGTACTACAGGAGATCATCGTGTTTCTCTGAGCTGTGTTATTCATTACCTGCAGAAAGTAGAATTACGAAAAGCACAGCAGATTCTTAACGGTATCTCCTCGATGAATTTTGGTGGGTTTTTCTTTTGATTAGAGCCTGCTGGTTCTCGTTCTTCCAGGCGGAAGACAGCCAGATCATTATAAACAAATGAAATTTAAAAAACAGTGTCAAATGTTCTTTCCTCCAGCATTTCTTCATCTCACAGTTCAGTTCAGTTAACTAGGCAAGAACTAACAACAACGTTTTTCTGTTGTGATAAAAGAGGAGTGAGAAGGGCATTGAATTTGACCTCCTGGGTATGACAGCCCATCAGCTCCTGCCTCGATGTTGTGTTGGATTACAGGGACGTTTGGTAGGCTGAAGCATTAGTATATTCACCAGACTGACCTGTTCTGTGGCTGGGAAGCCCTCCCAGTTTGGGGGTTTAGCAGATACCGGTTTCCAGCACAGCACTGGCACCACGGGGTGCAAAGGGAGTGAAGGCTGCTGGAGTTTTTACCAGTCTAATTTGGGAGGTCATTTTTTCCCCTCTTCCGATACATTAACTGTCTGACATCCGTGCTCGACCTTGGAGCTCTGTCTCACCCCGTCCACTGTCCTGTATCCTGGTCTGGGCAGCTTTTGTGTTTTGCCTTTTCCTGAAGCAGCATCTGCAGAGGCAGAGAGCGGTTGAGAAAAGGTGGTGGGGTGAGCATTACAGGGTACAAGCTCATGAGCAGCCGCAGCTTCCAACCAGCCTGGTCCTCTGCCAGTTGTAATTTGGAGAAGCAAGAGTCCAGTACTTATTTGACTTATGGAATGGCTTGGGTGCAAAAGGATGTTTCAAAGTCATTTCATCCAACCACCCCTGCAGGGAGCAGGGCCATCTGCAACTAGAGCAGGGTGCTCAGAGCCCCGGCCAACCTCCCCTGCAATGGTGCCAGGGATGGGGCAGCCACCAGCTCTCGGGACAGCCTGGGCCAGGCTCTCCCCACTCTCAGCACCAACAATTTCTCCTTCTCTCCAGTCTCAATCTCCCTCTTGGAGTTTAACCCAGCCCCCCTTGTCCTGTCCCAACAGACCTTGCTCAAAAGTCCCTCCCCATCTTTCCGACAGGCCCCTGCAAAGCCCCCAGAAGGTCTCCCCTTGGGGATATTTCTCCTCTGCAGGCTGAACCCCCCCAGCTCTCCCAGCCTGGCCTCCCAGCAGAGGGGTTCCAGTCCTCCCAGCATTGCTGGGGCTCCTCTGGCCCCGCTCCACCAGGTCCCTGTCTCTGCTGTGCTGAGGTGTTCAATGTTTAGTTGTCCTCTCCAGTGAGAACTGTGCCTTATTTCAAGGCGCTTCAGTCACATCTTGAAATCTGATTTTTTTCACAGTATTGTTTGAAAATTCTAAACTATTGAAAGTAGTTTTCTTTCTGTACGTACCTGTCTATAGGGCTCTAGGTGCCCCCCAGCCTTCTCTTTGGTAGGAGCAAATCAAGCTGAGTTCCAGTTTATAACACTTCCTTTCCTACTCCTGGGATTGTTTTTTTGCTTGCCTCGTGATCTGAAATGTTCTCGCCTCATTCTGGAAGCCACAGCTGGGCTATTCTGGTACCAGCCTGTGCACAGAGGGGAGAGCGTTTTGTTTCCAGTGTTTTGTTTCTGTAAGTCCAGAGATTGCCTTTCTCTGCCTGATGGGAGGGAGCGCTGATGTGGTGGGAGTGGTACATCCTTTTGCGATTGTTCCTGCCGAGAATGTCTCTTATCTTGAAAACAGAGCATCTATTTTAGATGCTTTGCATTTACTGGTGTTAAAAACTTTTCTTTGACCTGAGAAACGATGCGGTCCGGGGCTCGTCCTGACAGACACTTCTTCTCTGCGGCAGCGGCGTTCTCTGTGTCCTCTTCAAACACAAAGATCTGGAGTTTCTAAACCAGGCTTTGCATCGTTATTCACAAACTGGACAAAGCTCACTCGAGGCGTCTGTCCACCTCTGAAGTTATTTGGGATGTCTCCTGGTTCTGGTGTGGTCAGCCCTGGGACGGCTGCCACCCACACTTGTGTGACCGCAGTGAAGTGGGGCACAGCTCGGATGGTGCAGGGGTTGGACAGCTCTGGTGTAGACCACCAACTGCAGTGTGAATTAGGACTGGAGACAGCTGCCCATGTGGTGTCTGCCTGCATTTGGTCGCGTCTTTGGCCTTTTGGTGTGTGCATTTTAGTGCACTGGTATGTGCTATAAGAAGGTTGCAGTGTGTGGAGTTAATTGAGGAGAAGTGGTACCAAACCCTTAAGCCACAGTACCTGGTCTCCTGGGGCTGCCATCATCGGTGATATTGGGGTCTTGACAAGATGCTTGACAGGATTGACCTCACCCTAACCACACCGATGACGTTTCCTATTTGATCTTCTAAATTAACAGTTCTATCTCTTAAATGGCCTTATAAATATCTTCACTCTGAGGGTGGGGAAAGCCTGGCCCAGGCTGCCCCAAGAGGTGATGGCCACCCCATCCCTGGCACCATTGCAGGGGAGGTTGGCCGGGGCTCTGAGCACCCTGCTCTAGTTGCAGATGGCCCTGCCCCCTGCAGGGGGTTGGACCAGAGGATCTTCCAACACAAACCATTCTATGATTCTACGAAGTAAAGCATCTTATGACTGGAGTCAAGCTGATAGTTGGTAGTTTTTGTGTCATTCCTGGCAGCCGTTCCAGGGTCTGGAATTTCCTAAGTTTCCAGAAATTTTTCAGTACTGACATTTGTTGCTCAGATGGTGCCGTAGCCAATGTCCCTGAAGCTCTTCAATGTAAAGCATCCTGCTTCTGGATTCCAAAATGATTTATTTCAACAAGCGCTGTCTTATGTTCTTCATAGAGGTGGCAAGTTTTCTATTCCACCCACGTCATTCTAGTGGGTGATGATGGTGCCCTTCTCTGTTCCAAATTCAGCACCAAGGTACCTACTGGACATTTCTGTCTTCTCTACATTACTGCTCACATTTCCTCACCCACCTCAACGCTGGACTTGAGCCATGTCTAACTCTAGCAGTGGACATGGAGAGTAGGGTTAAGGGTTGGACTCAGTGATCTTGAAGGTCTTTTCCAACTTATATGATTCCAATTCTAACTTGTGGGCACTCTCTTATTTCATAGAATCATAGAATTTCAGTGGCGATGCTGTAGGAGCTATAAAGGATACAGGTCAAAACCGTAGCTGCTGTGTACTACAGATTGTAAGTGCTCTTGAAGGAGTGAGATACATCAAGAGAAATCATGAATCTTGACAGTCAGCAAGGTTCACCTCACCTGTGCAGGTTCACCTCTTTAGAGAGCTTTGTGGGACCAGTTGTTTCTACAGGACTCATTTTAACTTCCCAGCCAAAGCAGGGTCTGCAGCATCCTCTGTACTCGGTTAAAATAAGAGAGATTTCTACTACAGGTTTGTTGTCTCATTCGTTTTAAACTGTCCTTGGGCAAACCTGTGCCAAGATCATCTTGATGCTGTTGGTATCCTGAAGGTCACATGCAGCACGTGCTCTTGATTTGTGGTGGCATTTTCTCTCGGGATGCGTGTCTGGAGTTGAGCTTCCAGCGAAGTAACTCGTGACTTGTGCTAAGATTGCAGAGAAGGGTAATTCAGCCCCTTGTGATGCGTCTGCTGGAAGCACGCTTCGTGAGAACACGGAATAAAATGTGATGCAAATCACCCAGTCAGAACAGCAATGCTGCAGTCGCTGTTTTGCTGCTCACTTACCCCACGAGCTTGGTCTGATCACGACTTGGGGACCGTGTGGGGCCGGGGAGATGCCCCTCGGCCTGCGGGTCACATCTGGCTCCTGCAGCTGGCAGACATGGAGGGGCTAGGGACTGAATGCTGTCACATTAGCGGTGACGGGAATACCTTTACTGGACAGGGTAACTTCTTGTTAACCAGTTTGGAACACGGTGGAGCCCCCTCAGGGGGGTAACCCATCGGTGCTGGGCAGACCTGCACCTGAGCGGGACCAACATGGTGAAAACCTGCAGCTTGTTCTTTAGGGAATGGTGTCCTCGGGGAACTGACCACCCTCCTCGAGGCAAGGCTTGGGACCGACCTGTCAGCGGGACCATTGCAGCACACGCCTGCTGCTGGTCTCTGGGCCTTGTGATGTTGTTGACTGCTGGTGCTGGGGAGAGTGCTGCTGTGCCAGGATGGGGCAGGGCAGGCATCTGCAGCCACCAAACCAGGAGCAGACCATCAGTCATAGAGTCATAGAAACATCTGGGCTGGGAGAGACCTTTGAGATCAAGTCTAACCGCTCCCCCAGCACTGCCAAGGCACCACTGACCCCTGTCCCTCAGCACCACAGCTCCACGGGGGGCTTGCAAACCCCTCCAGGGATCATGGGGACTCCACCACTGCCCTGGGCAGCCTGGCACAGCCCTGGACAACCCTGCAGGGACGGCGGGGAAGAAATTGTTCCTCTTGTCCAAGCTAAACCTGCCCTGGGGCAACTGGAGGCCGGTTCCTCTTGTCCTGTCCCTTGTTCCTTGGGAGCAGAGCCCGACCCCCCTGGCTCCAGCCTCCTGTCAGGAGCTGTCAGAGCCAGAAGGTCTCCCCTCAGCCTCCTTCTCTCCAGGCTGAACAAGCCCAGGGCCCTCAGTCGCTCCTCAGCACCCTTGTGCTCCAGCCCCTTCCCCAGCTCCGTTGCCCTTCTCTGGCCACGCTCCAGCCCCTCAGTGTCCTGCTGGGAATGAGTGAGGGGCCCAAACCTGACCCCAGGATTCCAGGGGCAGCCTCCCCAGTGCAGGGGGACGATCCCTGCCCTGCTCCTGCTGGCCACCCCAGTGCTGACACAAGCCATTATGCTGGTGGCCTTCTTGGCCACCTTGGCACACCCTGGCTCCTCTCCATCTGCTTTGCACCCAATGCCCCAGGGGAAGAAAGCCTTTGCTTTTCCCAGGAGCTTCTCCTGCGATGCCCATCAAGGGCATCTTCAGTGGCATCATTAAGGGGTCGGTCCCCCCTGCTGTCTGGCCAGACACGGGTCACCTCCAGCTGTGGTTGGTAGGTCATGGAGCCCAAGCCGGACATTCTCAGCTATGGTGTAGGCTCTTCCCTCTGTCTGAGCGCGGGCTGTTGGCATCCTCGCACCCAGGTGAGCCATGAGAAGAGCGAGCAGAGCTGCCCATGTGTCAGCTGCCTGGGGATGCTCGTGTGAATACCCACAGTCGGCCGCATGGCAGGAGTGACCCAGTGACAGATCACAGCAGGGCTCACAGCCATGGTGCCTGGGTGTCCATGGCCACTCGGGCTGCGGGCGGGAGAGGAGCTGACCCTGAGTCCATCCCTCTCCTCCGGTCACTGACTGCAGCGCTGTGGCTGCCCCGAGGCACCCGAGGAGCTGCTGCTTCTGAGTGTCTGGTGAGGGTGATTTTCTTGCAACGTGTGTTTTGTTAGGAACCCTAATTAACTTTCATGCTGGCAATGACTTGGATCACTTCATCTTTTCTTTAAAAAAGTAGTATTCTGTTTCCTTTCCTCGAGTTTCTGCTACATTTATTTTCTCTCTTGTCTCTCCAGGAGTAGTTCTCCAGGTTGCTGTTCATGTTCCCACGGCATAAGGGTTAACTAGCAAAGTATTTCCATTCCTCTTCCTGTGTTCATGCTGTGGTCTTATTATGGAAATTCTTCTTCATTTCCTCATCATTTAATCTGAAGTGGACTAACAAATACATGGTGTAAGAAATCAAGAAGTCTTGAGGGAGGGGCATTTTACAGGGGCTTGTAGCGATAGGACATGGGGTGATGTCTTCAAACTGGCAGAGATTAGAAATAAGAAGGAAATTCTTCACTCTGAGGGTGCTGAGACCCTGGCCCAGGCTGCCCAGGGAAGCTGTGGCTGCTCCATCACTGCATGTGCTCAGGACAAGGCTGGATGGGGCTCTGAGCAACCTGCTCTAGTGGGAGGTGTCCCTGCCCATGGCAGGGGGCTGGAACTGGATGATCTTTGAGGTCCTTTCAGAAGCATTCCAGTGCTAATAAATGTGGTCTTTTTCTGCTTCACCATCACCTGATGTTGAGAGAACCCTCTGGTGTATTGCTGCTGTGCTGTGAGTTTGGTCTTGGGAAGAGTTTGAGCGATAGCAGGGTTGGAGTCAGCGAGGCCGAGGTGCTGGTTGGTGCCTGCAGAGCTGCTGGGGCACAGTCAGTGTCATGGTCGCAGGTCTGATGGAATTTCCTTCTTTGTAGACAGCCACAGAAGTGCAGCATTTCAGACCCATGTTCCTCCGCTTCCTCGAGTACCGGTCTTGCCTGGAAGCTGTTTTGCACGTTTGGTTTTTCAGCAGGTCATCACTGCCAGCCTCACCACTGCTTTACATGCCGATGACATGGTCCCGTTGGCCTTTCCCTTCTCTGCAGACAGCTCTGTAAGCTCAGCACTGCAAGAGGCGTTGAGGAGGGCTGGGCCAACTGCGTTACGGCTGCGCTCTGCTGGTTTCCCCTTCAGCCGATCCGTGGGGAACAGGGGTCTACAGAAAGTAGTGAGCTCTTCCAGGGTGAAGATCAGCTGAAGGGTTTGGCTGAGAGGCCTTGGGATGTGTTGGTGGGGGGGCCTGGTGCCCCAGGGAGCAAGCCCTTGGCAGGGGAAAAAACCCTGCCGGGCTTTCAGCTGGGATGAGTTTGGCTGTGGTCGCGTTCCTGTCAGAGATGGGCCTGGGATAGCCTTTCCTTGCAGCACGTGGCCTTTCTAGGTGCTTCTCTACGGGTGGGAGAAGGCTCGGGGCTCTGGACAGCCAGCGGCTATTACCGGTGCAGAATTAAAAGGAGTAAATGTGTTCTGATGGTTCCAGGTGCCTGAAGGAGATGCGGGGCTTGCCCGTGGTCTGTGTTCCGTGTCCGTGGCAGCGAGGGGGGCAGGGAGGAACAGGGAGGTGGCTGATGATGAACTCAAGCTCAGCGGGGTACAGGAAGGGGACTCGTGCCGGGCAGCGACGGGGTCTCGGCGACTCGCGTCTGCGATGCTCGCCGTGTGAGTTTCAGAGGCTGCTTCCCGTGCATAGCTGGGACGGAAGGTCTCTCCGGGACCCGGGGTGGGGGCTGTGTACCGGCGCGTCCCGTCTGCGCCGGAACATCGGCAGCGGTGGCCGATAAACGCGGGAGGTGGCCTTAGGGGATTGATTGTTTCCCACTCGATGTCTCCGCTGGCTGGAAACCCGCTATGAGCTCTGAGTGTTGAATTACCAGCACCCGAGGTATAAAAAAAGAGGTTTTGTTTCTGGGTGTTCATATTCTAAATAGAGATGACAAAATATATTGTGAGAGCCGGCGCATGCTAACGTACAGTTATTCTTAATTACAGTAAAAAGTTAATGATAATTATTACAGGGGAAATATGTCAGACCCAAGGGAAACAGCCGTTGTAGTAGAAGAACGGTGCAGATTACGGGATATTGTGAGTGCGATGTGGAGACACAAGTCCAGGAAGGAGATGCAGAGATGGGGGCTGCTGCACTGGGGTGGCCCAGGAGGACATCCCACCAGGCTCTCCTACCCCAGCACACCGCAGCGGGCCGGCCAGGTGACCCCTCCGGGATGACCAGAGGAGGCATGTCCATCGGATGAGTAAAGCTGACAAATGCTTTTTGCAGGGCGCTGCCCCAGGGAGCGGAGCGAGGGCAGAGCTGGGGAGAGAGGCACGGGTGGCACCAGGGCTCTCCCCCACTTCTTCCTTCTTCCCCCAGCTCTATATGCTGATCACAATTCCCTGAGATCTGGAAAATCCCTTTGTTCATTACAGAATCACAGAATGTCTTTGGTTGGAAGAGACCTTCAAGATCATCTAGTCCAACCTTCAGCCCAACACTGCACGCTTGCCACTGAACCATTTCCCTGAGCACCAGGTCCACACACCATTTAAATGCTTCGAGGGATGGTGACTCCACCAGTGCCCTGTGTAGACCATGCCAATGGTTGATAACCCTTTTAGTGAAGAAATGTTTCCTAATATCCAGCCTGAACCTCCCCTGGCACAGCTTGCAGATATTCCCTCTGGTCCTATCACGTGTCACCATGGAGAAGTGGCTGTCCCCCTCCTTGCTCCCACCTCCTTTCAGGTGGCTGTAGAGAGCGATAAGGTCTCCCCTCAGCCTTCTCCAGTCTGAACAGCCTCAGCTCTCTTCACAGGACTTCTGCTCCGGGCCCTTCACCAGCCTCGTTGCCCTTCTCTGGACACACTCCAGCACTTCTGTGTCTTTCTTACAGTGAGGGGCCCAGAACTGAATGCAGTATTCAAGGTGTGGCCTCCCCAGTGCCGAGTACAGGGGGACGATCACCTCCCTGCTCCTGCTGCCCATAGTGTTTCTAATGCAAGCCAGGATGCCATTGGCCTTCTTGGCCACCTGCTCACACTGCTGCCTCATGTTTAGTCATCTATCAATCAACACCTCCAGGTCCTTTTCCAACTTGCAGCTTTCCACCCACCCATCCCCAGGTCTTCAGGTTGCCACAGGGTTGTTATGACCCAAGTGTAGGACCCAGCACTTGGCCTTGTTGAACCCCATGCAATTAACCTTGGCCCACTGACCCAACCTGTCCAGAGTCCTGCTGTAGGGCTTCCCTACCCTCCAGCAGAGCAACGCACTAACCCAGCTTGATGTCACCTGCAAATTTCCTGAGGGTACACCCAGTGCCCTCATCCAGATCATTAATACAGCTATTGAAGAGAGTGGGCCCCAGCACTGAACCCTGGGGAACACCGCTTGGGACTAGACGCCAACCAGACTTAGCTCCATTTACTGCCACTCTTTTGGCCTGGGCATCCAGACAGTTTTTTTTCTCCAGTGCAGAAGTGATGCAAGAGCTGGAACCCCTCTGCTGGGAGGCCAGGCTGGGAGAGCTGGGGGGGTTCAGCCTGCAGAGGAGAAGGCTCCCCAAGGGGAGACCTTCTGGGGGCCTTGCAGGGCTTGAAGGGGCCTGTCGGAAAGATGGGGAGGGACTTGTGAGCAGGGCCTGTTGGGACAGGACACGGGGGGATGGGTTAAACTCCAAGAGGGAGATTCAGACTGGAGAGAAGGAGAAATTGTTGGTGCTGAGGGTGGGGAGAGCCTGGCCCAGGCTGCCCCGAGAGGTGGTGGCTGCCCCATCCCTGGCACCACTGCAGGGGAGGTTGGCCGGGGCTCTGAGCACCCTGCTCTAGTTGCAGATGGCCCTGCTCCCTGCAGGGGGGTTGGATGAGATGACTTTGAAATGTCCCTTCCCATCCAAACCACCCTGTGATTTGCTCATTGTCTCAATTAGGGTCAGCTGTCCCGGCTTTGTCCCCTCCCAGCTCTCTGTGCACCCCCAGCCTGCTCACTGGCAGGGCAAGGTGAGGAGCAGAATAGCCCATGGCACAGTGCGAGCACCACTGGGCAATAACCAACACGTCCCCCTGTCACCAACACCATTTCCAGCATGGATGCAAAGCTCAGCCCTGTACCAGCTGCAGAATAATCTGAAGATTATCTGGACCCCAGCCCCATCCAGCCCCACGTGCTGTGGACGCTTCTGGTTGCAGACGTCACGGAGAGGATGGGTATGTGCAGCCTGGGGAAAAGCTCGACCTCACAGCCAGTGATTGATGGTGGTGGTGGTGGGAGTGCTGTCCATGGAGACTCTGGTGATTAGAGCTGAGACACGGGTGTTTGCTGTTCTGACACGTACAAAGCTGCCTCGAGGTGGGCGCAGCCATTCGTGGCATCGCCAAGAATTTGTAAAGGTCCCCTCTGACTCATCTGGTGAACCAGCCGCTGAGAAGAGTCTGCTGGCACTGGGAGCCATCCCTGGGGATTGCCAGCACAGCGAGGGAGCAGCTGCGGCGTAAGATGCGGCGTTCATGACATCTGTGCTCTCTGAGAAATCAAACAACTGCTCCGGAGCTCTTGGAGAATTAGCACTGAACTGGTCAAATCTCAAGCTGCAGCAGTAGACCTGGTAGAATGAAACCATTTGTGAAGCAGCGAGGATGGAGTGATACCTCCACTGATGAGTACTCTTGAAAATCAGTTCCAGCCTATGACCCTCAGGGAAGTTACTGCATCGGTTGGTGAGGTTTTGCTGCGTGCTCAGAACAAGGCCCTCTGAGGTCCTGGGCTTCTGCAGGAGTGGGAAACTCAGATATCCAGCAGCTGTGTGAAACCACATGAGGTGTTGATCTGCTTGGCAAACGGGACACCACTGCATGGTCCCAGCACAAACATGTTGTCACTGTGTTTGCTGCTCCGTTTAGGGGACATGAGCTGCTTTCCTCACTGTTTTGAATATCCTGTGAATCTTAAGATCTTTCCAAAGACAGGAAAACAGGTCTTCTCAATTATTGTGAGACCTACCTTTGAGCTTCATGAGGATGGTGTCAGAAAGTATTGGAGCTATCACAGAGAGCTGGATTTACATGTAATGTGAACTGGTGTTCTTGAAGAAAGAGGTGCCTCTATCTTGGGGCACAAAGCTATCAGCACCATTAAATAACCCAAAGAGAAAGGCCAGAGACAGCCTGCAGAGTGCAGCAGTTTCCAGTGTTACAGGTTGTCCAGGGCTGTCCCAGGCTGCCCACAGCAGTGGTGGGGAGTCCCCATGATCCCTGGAGGGGTTTCCAAGCCCCCCGTGGAGCTGTGGTGCTGAGGGACTGGGGTCAGTGGTGCCCTGGCAGTGCTGGGGATATGGTTTGACCTGATGATCTGAAAGGTCTTTTCCAACCTAAACTATTCTGTGATCCCCCAGCATTCTCTGTCCATGTCCAACAGCTCGTGAGTTGGAGATTCTCCATGCAAAGTGTGTCCCATATGCTGCAATACTTCAGGGATTGCTCTTCCAGGAGCTTGTCCATTTGCTCCTTGACTCCATGCAAATTTTTAGCACAAAGTCCTGGGGCAAGAGGAGACTTTATCCCGTGTTGTAAAAAATGCAGTTTACTTCAAACATCATCTTCTAGGTTTGTTTGATGTGACCGAGCCCTTGTGCTGGAGATGGCAGTAGGCAGGACACCATGAGTGCCCTCCATAGCACTTGGTATCTGGTGGAACCATCTCCCTGGGTTGTGGTTTTTCCAGGTTAAATGGCACTGGGCAGGACCTTTTCTTGTACAGAAAACTTTCCATACTTTGGACAGTCTGTGTCATCTTTGGGTTTTGCGTGTAAGAGCCGGGTGCACTTTGGCTGTGCCAGTGGTGCAATGGTCCTCTCTCTAACTCACTTTTCCAGCTGTTCCTGGTCGTTGCAGGGCATGAGGCTGACTCTTCTCACACTAGTTCTGGTGGTAATGGTCAGCTTGGAGCCTCTAATTTTGTGTGTGAGGAGAGAATTATTTTTTCCCATGTGCATCAGTTTTTCTCCACCTTATGTTTCACCTTTCATTCTAAGATCTCTCCACAGTTCCTCACAGTTTTCCTTCTCTTTATTGTCCTGAATAATTGAGCATTATCTGCAAACCTTGTTACCTCTCTTTCATTCCTCTCTCATAGATGATCTAGGGCTGTGTTGAGCAGCTTAAGTCCTGGCACCAATCCCCGTGAGACTCCACCGCTGACCTTTCTTCTGATGTGAAATCCAATCATTTGCTTTTATTTTAAACCCTTTAACAAATTTAACTTGCCTTTTATCCCACGGTTTCTTAGCTTCCTCAAGAGATTTTAATGAGACACCTTGTCAGATGCTTTTGGAAATCTAAGTAGACTTCAATTTGAAGTTTTTGTTGCCAGATATCTGAAGTCTGCTTTTTTCCCCCCATGGGTCATTCCCCCTGGCTGCACGGCACTTCACCCCGTGCTCCCTCCTGGTGCTGGCACCTCTGGCACACCATGCCCCTCGCCACAGCCTGGGCACCAGGAGTGGCACAGCTCTATCACCCACAGGGTGCTCTAGACACTTAGCTGTCTGCTCTCTGGCCCTGGTGGCTTCTGCCTCTCCTTTTAGTTCCATACCTTCACGTAGAGATGCTTCTATTTCAGACCTGTCTGCGCTTCTGGAGAGAAACCTCCCTGCGACAGGGAAGCAGAAGTTGTCCTCAGTTCCTCTGTTAGGGCCATGCCTTCTCTGGGTGCTGCTTTGACACCACCATCGCCTGCCCCCAGAGATGCTCTGCTGGCTTCCTGCTCTGTATGTGCTCAAACTGCTTCAGTTTGTTGGTTTTTATGTCTCTGGAAATGGTTCTGCAGTTTCCTGTGTGGTCTGTCGTGCTGTGTTTCCACGGGGAACCTGCAGGAGATGATGGTTCTGCAGGCAATCGCTGCTACTTTGGAGTCCAGGCAGAACACATCTTGGACTTCCGTAGCCTTCTTGCTCCCTTAGTCACCTGTCTTATTGTAGTGTTTTGGTTAATGCCCTGCAAGTTCCCAGCTTGGTGTGTTTAAATGAAATGGATCCAGTACTGAAAATAGTCCGTGTGAATGGGGAAGATGCTGCTTTTCAGTGCTATTCACTAAGGGTCTTCTCACTTTCTGCAAGAGCTGATCTTCAGAATGTCCTTGGTCCTTAGAGCCCACATTTCACCAGGGACTGAGCAGTTTGACCAGTGCTGGAGGGACCATGGTTTCAAACACCAGATCCTGCCGGGGCCGGGGGGATGTTGCTGTGCCTCCAAACCTCCGTTGTGTGTCTCTGTGGCTGGAAGATGGTTTCTTCTAGAGTCAGAGCTGCTTTTCATCTGTCAGTTTGCTTTTGACGTAGTTCATAATCAGTGCCTTGATGAGCTGCCTCCTGACTGAATTAAGCAGAGAACCTCGCTGATGATCATCAGAGCTTCAGAACCAGTTTGGAGCACAAATAGGCTCCTTCCCCACCCCGCTCCGCTTCCTGCTGCCCTTAGCTTTTGTTCCAGGAGCACCCCTCACCTGCGTTCCTGGAGGTTTCCTCCTCTGCAGTGCATGTTTTTAAGTGGTTTCTTTTTCCATTTGGGATGGGGCTTTTCCCAGTTCCGCTCTGGTGTTGTTGCTGAGGTCCCCCAGCTGCTGGCCTCAGGGCTGGGAGCTCTGCTGAGGCAGCAGCGAGGCACTTCAGACCTGCTCCCTTCCTCGTCTCTAGGCTGCTGCTGTCAGGAAACAGTTGAGATGAGACACTTGATCCTGACCCGCTGCGGTCATTACTTTTTTCTCACATTTCCACAGAGCCGCACTGGGCGGCTCTGCTCCACCATGGCCAGTCCCACGCCAGGCTGAGTGATGGCAGCGCCTGCGAGGAGCTCGGGCCTGGGGCTGGAGCTGGGGCTGGGTCTGGGTTGGTCTTTCCGGGATCTACTGCTGTGAAGGACCTGTATTCAGCGAACCCTTCAGCAGTGATGTGCCCAGCTGACCCCAGACCTTTGGGACAAGCCTGTTCCCTGGTGCTTTCTGCTGGGAGCTGCTTGGCTTGTAAATCCAACAGTGATCAGCGATCGCTCTCCCTAGAATCATAGACCCCAGCACTGCCAGGGCACCACTGACCCCTGTCCCTCAGAACCACAGCTCCACGGGGGGCTTGGAAACCCCTCCAGGGATCATGGGGACTCCACCACTGCCCTGGGCAGCCTGGGACAGCCCTGGACAACCCTGCAGGGACAGCGGGGAAGAAATTGTTCCTCTTGTCCAACCTAAACCTGCCCTGGGGCAACTGGAGGCCGGTTCCTCTTGTCCTGTCCCTTGTCCCTTGGGAGCAGAGCCCGACCCCCCTGGCTCCAGGCTCCTGTCAGGAGCTGTCAGAGCCAGAAGGTCTCCCCTCAGCCTCCTTCTCTCCAGGCTGAACAAGCCCAGGGCCCTCAGCCGCTCCTCACCACCCTTGTGCTCCAGCCCCTTCCCCAGCTCCGTTGCCCTTCTCTGGCCACGCTCCAGCCCCTCAGTGTCCTGCTGGGAGTGAGGGACCCAAAACTGAATTTCATCTGAGCTTTATCTTCTCTGTGAAGTGAGATGGGATAGGAAGGAGACCTGGGTGCCATCTTGTCTTCATCCATGTTGTTTCATTGCTAGCTTTATCCATGGGATACATTTAATCCAAGCCGATTTAGACTCTCTTGGACCAGCCCTTGCCAGGGGCAATTTCTGGAATACACTTTGGGAAGAGCTCCCTGTGTTACGTCTTGGATTTTTTAGGGGAGAGAAGAAAGTTTCTCCATAGAAACTTAGGATGTACCTTGTGCTGTTGGGGCCAGAGCATGGTCTGTGCCACTTTACTTAATATTAATCATTCTCTGTTGTGGGAGATGTTTTCTGCACAAGGTAGCAGAGCAGTAATAAACTCCTTGCTGTGCCCAGGTCTGGGTGTGGAACACTGCACTATGTGAGTGAATTTTCTACTGGGAGAGACCTGAAAAGAATCAGAGGATGTTTTGGGTTGGGAAGGACCTTTCAAGGTCATCTCATGCAACCCCCCTGCAGGGAGCAGGGCCATCTGCAACTAGAGCAGGGTGCTCAGAGCCCCGGTCAACCTCCCCTGCAATGGTGCCAGGGATGGGGCAGCCACCACCTCTCGGGGCAGCCTGGGCCAGGCTCTCCCCACCCTCAGCACCAACAATTTCTCCTTCTCTCCAGTCTGAATCTCCCTCTTGGAGTTTAACCCATCCCAACAGGCCCTGCTCACAAGTCCCTCCCCATCTTTCTAACAGGCCCCTTCAAGCCCTGAAAGGCCACCAGAAGGTTGCCCCAGTGCCTTTTCTTCTCCAGGCCACCATTTCCAGCTCTCCACCAATATCAGCTTCAGCTGAACTTAATGTTTCTCGAGGGAGATAGATCTAAAAGTTCCCAGTTGGTGGTCTTCCATCACCACCCCATCCATCACCCCCCCACTCCCATGCTTCAGCATCAGTACTGCTGAGAAGTTGCCTGACACCTTTTCAGCATATTCTCATGGGAATATTCAAGCCAGTCAGTCAAACCAGGTTTTTACTTTACTGCTGTGCCTTTTATCTTCCAGGTGTCCTCCTTGAGACCCTTTCCTCTTGACCCACATCCTCCCAGAGGTGTGGTGTGAAGAACTGGGCAACTGGAGCGTTATCTAACTTCAGTGATGCGATTCACGTCACTTTATTGTAGGTGTCTGCCATGTAGGTGTCTGAGCTCATCGCCCTGGCTCACCCTGGGAGTCGATCCAGATGTGTGCAGTCAGTGGAGCCAGGGGTGCCATTCATTTGACGAAAGGTGGGCGGCCGTTTCAGCATGGGATGAATCACAGCTCCATTGACTTCACTGAATAGCTCTCCATTGAGTCTAAAAGGAGCCCCGAGCGACTCGCTCGCTGTAGGTGCTGGGTTTATGCACACCCACCTTTAACTCGATGGCTCCCAGGGCTCCTGCAGCCTCAAGCAGGGCAGGAGGATTATTCCAGCTCTTGGACAGCTCTCCTGCTTATGGACCTCCTCTTGGTCTGTCATCCTTGCCTCACAGAAGCATGATGCTGACACTTAGGAGACCAGGAGGGCATTCAAGGCCTCTCCTGACAGCTGGCTGCCCAGACAGTCCCTCTCCATCTTCTGTTGTTCTTCCCACAGTTCCTGACCATGGTACCGTCCACTTTTCCGCTTCTCCTTTTCCCTCAGGTATTTGTCAGTGATAGTACCATGTGAATCCAAATCTGCTTTTCCAACATGCTGCTGCCCTCTCAGGTGGGATCTTCTGCAAATTTAAGTTCACTGTCCTTGTCATTGGTGAAAACATTGAGTGTGTCCCAAGACAGGCCCCTGTGAAATCCCACTTGAATATGTCCTTCTAGTTCAGCAGTGAGAAATGTGTCCAACCAGCTATTTACTCAACTTGCTGTAGTTTGTGCTCCCTTTGTTTTTATGAGAATGCCTTGTGAGAGCATCAAACTGACATCAAGATCACAGAATCACAGAATGTTAAGGGTTGGAAGGGACCTTGAAAGATCATCTAGTCTAATCCCCCTGCCAGAGCCCTATCACAGAACCACCTTGCCCGTGTTCATGAGACTTATTATGTTCCAACAGAAATGAAGCTCATTTAGCCAGTCAGTTCTTTCAAGTCCATACCGCCCGCTATTCATCACCTTCTTTTCTTCTAGATGTTTTATTAAACTGCTTTGCTGTTTGTTAAAGGATATTCCTGGGAATTGAAGATGAGTTGCTTCATTTCCTTTGATCTTCCTACCGTCTGTTTTTAAAGATGAGCATCATCCCTTTTTCAGATCTCCTGGAGAGCCGTGCATCCCATAGAGTCGTTTCAGTTGGACAAGATCACCAAGTGCAGTATGCCTTGCAAGCTTTCGGAGATGACCCCATCATAGGTGTCAGATACTTTCTGCTGGCCACTTCCAGGGAATGTCACCTGGCCCAGACAATTGCAAAAATCTCTTAATTCTTCCGACTGCTGTTTTTTCACTTCAGGATCAGAGCTGCTCTTTGCTGCTGTTGGTGTTACCAGGATGGCTGGAGTTAACCGCAGCCATAAACCTTGCTAATGTTTTAGTTGTGCATTTCACAGTATCCCAGAACCCCAGCATGATGGGGGTTGGAAGGACCCTCTGGAGATGCTCTGGTGTCCCCCCCTGCTCCATCCAGCAGGGTCACCCAGAGCAGGGGCCCAGCAGCGCAGTGTCCAGCCGGGTTGGGAATCTCTCCAGACAAGGAGACTCCACAGCCTCTCTGGGCAGCCTGGCACAGGCTCCCACACCCTCACACCAAAGAAACCTCTCCTCAAATGTCTTAACAGTTTCCAGAGGTTCTCCACACACATACTTCTGGAGCATTCAGGGACAGAAAGGAGTGTTTAGGGAACTTTTCCTATTGCTTCTGACAGGGTTAGGGGTTTGAATTGAGGTACTTCTTGCCAGTTTATTTGTAGGAGGAGGAATAATTT
The DNA here is from genome assembly GCA_025345505.1 of Todiramphus chloris collaris. Lineage (NCBI taxonomy): Eukaryota > Metazoa > Chordata > Aves > Coraciiformes > Alcedinidae > Todiramphus > Todiramphus chloris. Next base: position 516,238 of record JANVCC010000130.1, on the reverse strand, counting down.
GGACATGGCAGAATCAAATATTCTTTCTGCAGAATAACTTCTGCAAAGAGCAGCAGCAGGTCAGATTTATTCAAAGGCTTTACATTATTGCAGGAGATCCAGGTAGACAAGGACTGGTGGGGCAGGCTGGGTGGGATTGTGCTTACACAGAGTACAAGGTCAAGAGTTTCTTCAGTTTATCATGGGGATGAAGCAACCACAGAGGAACTGGAGGTACAGAATTTTCTTTCCTCATATGAATCCCCCACTTTCTCATTGACAAACCCATCACAACAGGACTAACTGGGCCCTTCAGCCACCACCATGTAGCACAGAAATCATGGGTTTGTCCATCCATGTTTGTTTCAGTTTCCTTCTCTCTTTTTCTCTTGCATAAACACCCCACAAACACACTGTTGCAGGGGTGCCAGAATTTATTCTCAGTGTGGGTTTAAGATCTGGCGCAGGTCATCTACAAGGGAGCATCTACATATGTCCCGAGGAAAGGGGGGAATATTCCTGTGGATGCAGAATGTCTTGGGTCAAGCTCTCTTTCTAAACGGTGAGTCATGGTTCAAAGAGAAGATAAAGGCTTACCGCAGAACCACATGAGGGTTTTGGTTGGAGGGGACCTACAAAGATCATCTGGTTTCAAACCCCCTGCCATGGGCAGGGACCTCTTCAACTAGAGAAGGTTGTTCAGAGCTCGACACTTCTAGGGATGGGGCCTCCCCAGCTACTGTGATAGAGGAGTCATGGTTTGAGGTTTTCTGTCTCTGCTTAGGTGGATGGGAAGATTGTGTTACTGTAATGACCTCTTCTAGGCACGGTAGTTATGAACCTGTATCCAGAAGGACACTCTACATTCAGAAGAGAGGATTTCATGGTAAAAGGGAGAGTTTTATGCATGTTGAGGAACATCAGCATAACCAGCTCTGCTTTGGAAAGACAGGCCATGTGTTTAAAGCATGACATAAGGGGATGGCTGTAGGACAGCAGCTGCCTCCTTTCAAGCAATCACAGCCTTTTCTGGAAGTTTATCCATGTCTAGGTGCATTGGTGTGTGAAGTCACTGGTGTTACAGGTACCTTATTTTTTCATGGATAATGCCCTAGCATGTCCGAAACAGGAAAATTCAGGGAAATCTGTGGAATTCAAGTTAGCGTGGTGTGTTAGCTCCTGAGGACAGTGTCTGTTGTATGTCTCTTGCAGTGCCTTGGTAGCTGCACCTCCTGCATGTATGGACTTGTGTGATCATCTTCCCTCAGTCTGGAAAACAAAGGAGTATTTCTGTGCTAGGAGCTGGATACTCTTGTGGTGCTCATGGCAGAATCCCAGAGATACCTGACCAAAAGGGGATTGGGGTGCCTGGAGCATCTGTGTGCTGGGGCAAGGCTGAGAGCCCTGGGGCCGTTCAGCTGGAGAAGAGCAGCCTGAGAGGGGAGCTGAGCAATGCTGAGCAAGAGCTAAAGGGCCCCGGCCTGGGGGGCAAGAGGATGGGGACAGACTCTGCTCAGTGGTGCCCAGCCACAGGACAAGGGGCAGCGGGTACCAACTGGAAGCCAGGAGGTTCCAGCTGAGCAGGAGGAGAAAGTGGTTTGGTGTGAGGGTGTGGGAGCCTGTCCAGACCAGATGGCCTCCAGAGGTCCCTTCCCCCCCCCACCGTGCTGGAAATGGGTGATAAATGCAGCTCTGGCTGGTGAGGATGCGGGTGGCCAGGGTGCAGGAGGTGTGTCCCGTCCCGGCGCTTGGTCTCAGCCCACAGCTGCTGGGAGTCCACACAGAAATGTGGGTTGCCAGCAGCACCCTCAACCCATCGCCTTCTGTCCAGAGACACCCGCTCCCTGCCAGACCCTGCTGGCAGGGTCCCGGGGGGGTGACACAGGGCACAGCCTGAGCCCCCAGCACGGGGCGATGTGTCCGTGCGTGCCGGCGGGGCGTGGGTCTGCCTGCGGCGTGGGGACCGTGTGCGGCGTGGCCCCTCATACCGCAGTGTGCAAACCAGGGTGCTGTGTGCCAGTGCTGGCCACGGCCACCTCCTCCTTCTCCTCCTCCTCCTCCTCCTCCTCCGCCACCACTCTACCTGCTCCTCAGCAGCGCGGGGCTGTGCGGCACAGGGCTGTGCCGGTCTTTGTTCACCATCGCCGGGTGCACCCACCGTCGCCGGGTACATCTCACCATCACCGGGTGCACCCCACCATCGGCAGCACACGCACCCTGGCCCCAGCACCAGCCCCCGGCATCGCTCCCTCTCCGCCTCCCCCGGCTCAGGGCTGGGTGTGCGGAGCGGTGCCGAGAAAGGACCGAGGTCCCTGATTAATTCCGCTCTGATGTCAGACATGCGGCTCTGCTGGGAGGGATTTGCAGGGCTGCATTTAAGCTCCCGTTTGCTGAGAGAATCCCTCTCCCGTCCCCCCTCCCTGCGCGCCCCCCGCCCCTCCCGGCGCTGGTAGAGCTGGCCCGGTGGAAGGGCGGCCGGTGGCCGGGATCCGTGCGGAGCCACCCGCTTCCCCGCTGGATTCCCCCGTTCTCCTCGCCGGGCCACGGCGGAGGGCAGGGAGAGCGGCTTGGTTAAACTGGGACGATGCGATGATACGGCCCCCCCCCCGGCTAATGACAGACCGTCTCTTAGCAACGCGGCGGGGGGGGATTTTAAGCGAAGATCGGAGCGCCGGGATGAGGATCTAAACTCTGCCGTGCTCCCTCCCGGGGAACTTACCAAAGAGGCACCTCTCCTTTCGTCGAGCGTCTCGGTTTTTTTTTTTTTCCGTACGAGAGGCAACCGGAAAGTCTGGGCGAGCCGCTTCCCCGATGGCCGGCCGGCTGCCCCCCCCGCTCCTCCTCCGCTCGCCACTCAGATGCTGAGGGCATCGCTTAAAGGGAAGCCCAAAGCGGGATCTCTAAGCTCCCTGCATGCGTATGCAGGTGACCGAGGAGGGGACCGGTGGGCAGAAGGGTGACCCGGGCAGCCGGGGCTTTCCTCCGCCTACACGCTGAGGGAAAGTAGCTTTCGTCTTTTTGTTCTGACTTTGGGCAAGGGAGGGAGGGAAGCAGATCGTGCCCAACTCCTCGCTGAGATGAAACGGTCGATGAGAAGAGGTCTCCTTGTCACAGGCACAAAGGCCACCACCTCCGCCTGGCAGCATGGTGCTGAAATCTAACCCTAGCATCATTCTCTTGTGCTCTTTCCTGCCCAGTGACTACATCATTGAGGAGAAGACGGCCGTGCTGCAGAAGAGGGAGCATGAGGGATTCGGGTTTGTGTTGCGAGGGGCCAAAGGTAAGGGCTGCTTCTTTCGCTCGGTCCCGGGGCTGGGGGGGAAGCTCCTTCTCCTCGTCGCGGCCGGCGCTCAGGACCCAGAGGGTGCTCAGGACCCCAGAGGGCGCTCAGGACCCCGGCCATGTCCCTGGCTGCGCCCAGCAGCTGCCGAGCCCCGGCGTTTCCAGGTCTCTTCGGGGACCCTGCTCCCTCGCCGGCAGCCGGGCAGCGCGAGTGCCGCTCAGCTCCGGCTACGTGCGCCGGGCAGAAAATGCCGTTCCTGGCAAACGTGCGGCTCTGGCCCTTTCAGGGTGGCGGGGGGGGTTCTCTGGTATTCATAGCTTGACATTTGTAGGAGTTCTCACTTCTACCTCTTTGCTGGGCGTGTAAAGCGCGTCTGCTCGGCTTCAGGTGCAGATGTGAGCCCGGGGGGCAGGGCCTCTGGCCTCTCTGGCTTTTTTTTGGCTTTTTTTTTTTTCAATGCTTGAAGAATTTCAGTCTGCTTTGGCCCTGTCGAGTGAGGGTCCTTCTCATGGGGGCCATGGCTGTGTTGGGGTTCAGTCCCAGCACAAAGGCAAACCAGTAGCTGTCTGTTCTGCAGCTACCACCCTGCCTTTCACCCCGTGCTGCCGGTCAGCTCTGCTCGTGCCTGGGGCACTCATCCCCTGCACAGCCCTGGAACCCCTCTGCTCGTGCACCCGGACCCCAGAGCCGTTTGTTACAGGGGCTCCTTTAGCCACAAACCCATCTTTTGGCTGGGGAAAAAAAAAAATGAGTCCCTTGGGGACTGGTGGTGGATGTGCTGATGCTCACATGGGGAACGGGCTGCAGCCCTGGGCTCAGGTGGCCCCGGCCGGGGAACGCTTTCCCCGGCAGCTTCGCGCGGAGGGCTGGACAGGGGCTAGGGCACCTCGGAATTGCTGGGGCAGAGGCACCTCGGTGCCTGCCGGCTCCTCGGGTAGGGCTGCTCCTTCCCTGCCCCCGGGGCTGTGGCTGCAGATTGTGGTGGTTTGGGCTTTAATCCCGGGTGGGATTTTCTGTGGGGATTCCTGGACTGCCTTTGTTCGCGGCAGGCTCTGCGTGCTAGTGGGTGTGTTTGCGGTCCTGCCGGAATATGGTTCCTGTCTCTTCCTCCCTTCTCTCTCCCCTTCCCTATACATGTGACATACATGTCTGTCCGTGTGCTGCTCACGTCCTTCTGTGTAACATGAAGTGAAACTTCAGGGCTCAAAATGGCATCCTTTTTTTTTTTTCCCCCGGAGCAGACCTGCAGCTGTGTTGTCTGGGGGGAAAAGCGCTACACTTTTTATCCCGGGCTTTTCCCCCCCCCCCCCCCCCCCCCCCCCCTTTCTTTTTCCTTGCGTGCTCTCCAAACGTTTGTAGGCTCTGTATTTTCCTTTGTCTGAAGGAGATGACTTGGAGCGGCTGAAGCAGTGGGCGTGAGGCTGTGGGACTTGGGTCTGGCTCGGGATTCGCAGCCTGGCTCTGCTGCAGGGGCAGGAGCAGCGCAGGGCTGCAGGGGGTCGTGGCTTCGGGAGCCCCCCAGGGGTGGCACGGTCTGTCGTGCTGCCATCTGGGACGGGGGGGGCTGCTGAAGCCCCTTGGGGAGCAGCTTCCCCTTGACAGAGAGGGGAATGTTGGTGGCTCTGGGTCACCCCCGTATTTCCCAGCCACTCAACCCAGTGGTTGGTGCTGCTGTGGGGTTTAAGCTGGGAAGGGCACTGGGATCCTCTGTCCTGGCCTCACTGATGTCACGACCACTCATGCCTCACTGAGATGCTCTCTGCAAAACACTTCGGACCTCGTGGGGCGAACTGGAACAGGGGGCTAAAGGCAGGAGGGACCAGCATCAAGAGTCCCTACAGAGGGAGCGGGCTGGTCATTAAGCGAGGCTCAGCTGGATGATCCTCCAAAGAAACCACGCTTCGTGCTGCAGAGGATGGTGGCAATCTTGCGTGGCTTCTGCTGCTCTTGCTGAGGGTTGGTTTCTTCCCAAGCCCAGGGTTGTCCATCCCTGTGAGCTGCCCCACCAGCTGCAGCTCGGGCAGAGAGCGCTCTCCACCACCCTGGAGAGCCAGTCCTTCCCAGCCCTGTCCAGTGCTGCGAGGAGGCGATGTCCCACTCAAACGAGCATTCGGACAGAGGTTTTTTTCCTCCTGGTTGCTGCAGGAGATGAACGTGGGACTTCCCTGCAGCCATTGCCGTAGGGAATGGCTCCGAGCAGGTGGGAAGCGACGCAGCAGCCCCATCCCTCAGCATGATGATGATGATGAGCAGGTGGATCCACTTTGTGTCTTGGCCCAGACCTGTGCTCAGAGCACTGAAAGGTGCTATTTCTCAGCTTGTCTTATCCTGAACCTAACCAGTGTTCCGTGCCTGGACTGGAGCAACCTCCCTCCTCATGGCCAACCTGGCCACAGATCAGGCGCTGTCTCTTTAGTAGTAACGTGGCTCATAAAATATTCATGCGTCCTTCCCTGGGGCCATCCCTGTGAACGGTGGTGGCTACAGTCCGGGCACCTCACGTGGTCTCAGCAGATCCACGCTACCCGTGCCCTGGGCAGAGGAATGTTGTTCTTGGGCCGGTTAATGCTCGTTGGCATCTGGTTGCTGTGGGTTCTGTAGAAGCGTCAGAGGGACGCGCGGTCCCTGACTTGGGAACTTACTCTCTAAGAAAGGAGTAGGTAATTTCATAAATAAATAACATTATTTATGAATATTTTTATGCCAGTAATACAAGTTAAGCGTTATAACTCTTAAGTCCTTGTGTCAGGGCATGTTTTCTTTCATCTGCTTCATCTGGGGAGAAGCCACCAGATGGGGCAGGTTATTCAGGAAGTTCCTGAGATGATTGTGTCCTGGGGTTTGTGTGTCTCCCAAAGCAGCTGATCCGGGACACTGCTGAGGAGGTGCTGGGCTGGTCCACTGTGGGGCTCGGCTTCTTTCCAAAGCGTTGTGAGTTTTCAATCCCTCCCAGCCACCCCCAGCTCTGCAGCCAAGCAGACACTTCCCCTGCTTCACCAGCGGCCCCGCAGCACGTGCTGGGGCATGGTGCCGGTACGGAAAGGTTCTGTGGAGATGGAAGAGCTCAGTGGTGGCTGTCAGAACCTGGCTGCTGTGCAGAGGACACTGTGACCCTCGGGATGGACAGACGTTGGGCCCAGGGGTGTTCAGACGGACACGTCAAACACCGTGTCTGTCGCCTGTGTCGTGACGGGGGGGTGTCTTTGCTATGGAGAGTCAAGGGAAAACCAAGAACGAGGCCCAGCAGAGCGGGGGCACGGCAACCGCTGCTGCACACGCTTCGGTAGGAGCCTTGGACTGGGAAAAGAAGCAGGAGCTGGTTTTACATCAGGGTGGTAGCAGCTCTGCCCTCCCTGCGCCCAAGGCATGTGCCCATTGGTACCAGTTGGTACCTTGGCGGGTCCGGGTGAGGGGTCCCATGGCAGATACTGCATTATTTGCTTTTTCACTCTGTAAATGTGTTTCTGGCCACATACCTGGGATCTTGTGGTTTAACCCTGATCTGAACAATTTTCTCTGCTTCAATTAACTTGTAATGTTTTTCATTGCTAAGCTTGGCTGGCAGTGAGAGTAACTTGTCCAAGAGGCGCTGTATTTGCAAAGAATAAAATAGAATAGAGTGGACTGGAATAGGAGAGGGTGGGGTGAGATGGGATAGGAACAGTATTTCCATTGGAAGACACCCACAATGACCATCTAGTTCCAACTGCCTGGCCACTTCAGGGCTGACCAAAAGCCAGAGTATGTTATTTAGGGCATGGTCCAAACACCTCATGAACCCTGACAGGTTTGGGCCATCGGCCGCGTCTCCGGGAAGCCTGTTCCAGAGTTTGACCACCCTCTTGGTAAAGAAATGCTTCCTAATGTCCAGTCTAACTCCCGTGACACAGCTTTGGGCCATTCCCACGTGTCCTGTCCCCGGATCCCAGGGAGAAGAGCTCAACACCCTCAAATCCCCACGTCCCCTTCTCAGGAAGCTGCAGAATAGAATGAGGTGGCCCCTCAGCCCTTCTCTCCAAACTAGACGAGCCCGGAGCCCTCAGACGCTCCTCGCAGCCCTTCCAGCCCCAGCACCAGCTTCCTTACCCTCCTCGGGCACATTCGAGGACCTGAGCATCACTCTCAAGTGGTGGGGCCCGGTGCTGCGCACGGTGCTCTGGGTGAGGCTGCACCAGCGCCGAACCCAGAGGGACAGACCCTGTCGTGACCGTGTGCGATGCAGCCCGGGGTGCAGGTTGCCCTCTTGGCCAGGGGGCCCAGGAAGCCTATGCCTTGGCGAGCGATCAACTCTGCTGCTGCAGGAGTCAAAATCAGGACTGGGGTTTGTCGTACCGGGTCCTGGGAAGAAATTCCTTGCAAAGCAGGTGAGGGCTGTAGAGCACAAGTCTTCTGAGGAGCTGGTGGGGGAACGAGGGGTTTGTAAGTCTGGGAAATGGCCGCCGTGGTTGAGCTGCAGAACCAAAGCTGTAGGGTTACCGGGAGAGCTCCTTGAGAGGTTCCCATTATGTTTCCTGGGATTTAAAGTCATGAGCTCTTGCAATGAGCAGTAGACCTCCTTGTTAGGAAATTTTACCTTATTACTAGTGAGAATTTCTGTAATTTAATTCCAAACGTTTTGATTCAGTTTTGCCTCTGTCAGATGGATAAAAGAGCCTCCTTAAATTTTATTTCCTTCCTGGGTAGGCACTTACAGATGAACTGTCACCGAATTACTGACTTCTGTCCTAAAGCTTTCTCATGGGTTTCGAGCTGGAAAGGGTATTTTGGAGGCTCTGGTCCCAGGCTGGTTTTTGTGGGGGCTGTTCGGCTGCTCTCAGCTTTCCCTCAGGCCTGAGGACTCCCAGGTTGCGTAGGGACTGTTGGTGTCCTCCTCCTTCATCACTAGGGTCACAGCCAGCTCCAAAAACTCGGGGTTGTGCCGGTTCAATTTCGTTTCACTGGTGTTGGGGCTGCAGGCAAATGGCTGCTGACGAGGCTCTGGTTAAACTAACGAGAAGGACTGGGCATGACCTGAGAGCTGGGGTGGGACAGAGTGCTGAGGGAGGTGACCAAGTCAAAGAAAGCGCTGTGGGACAATGACTGGATTTTGTCTGTGCGCAGCAGAGGGATGCTTGAAGTGGCCAAACTTCACAGATAACTGACAGGGAACCTGGAGAACTTCAGGGTCCCCAGAAGGCAATCTTCACAGGATACCAGGTGAGGGGTTTAGATCACCAGTGTGGTGAGGGGTGGCTGAGGGCCCTGGGCTTGTTCAGCCTGGAGAGAAGGAGGCTGAGGGGAGACCTTCTGGCTCTGACAGCTCCTGACAGGAGGCTGGAGCCAGGGGGGTCGGGCTCTGCTCCCAAGGAACAAGGGACAGGACAAGAGGAACCGGCCTCCAGTTGCCCCAGGGCAGGTTTAGGTTGGACAAGAGGAACAATTTCTTCCCCCCCCTGTCCCTGTAGGGTTGTCCAGGGCTGTCCCAGGCTGCCCAGGGCAGTGGGGGAGTCCCCATGATCCCTGGAGGTGTTTCCAAGCTCCCCGTGGTGCTGAGGGACAGGGGTCAGTGGTGCCCTGGCAGTTCTGGGGACACGGTTGGGCTCCAGGAGCTGAAAGGGCTCTCCCAACTCAAACGATGCTGTGATTCTATATCCCAGAGGAACACAGGTTTTCCACATCAAACTGCCATGGGACAGAGCAGCTGCAGCTGGGGCTTCTCCCACAGCAAGAGATGTTCTGTTCTCCCTTTGCCAGAGCCATTATTCCCAGAAGTGCTTCAGCCCCTTCCAACAGCCTCTGTTGGTTTGCGGAGAGGTATCTCCACCATCAAGGTTGCCTGCACACGGTGTGGTGTGCACGTCTCCATAGCGTTCTTGTCAAAGTACATTTCATTTAGTGCTGTTCCATTACAAGAAAGCGTTGTGCCCTGTACCCACCAGCCTAACCAGTAAGGCAGGGTTGGGCTTTCAGGTGGTAAAGGGGTTTGACAACTTTCCTTGCTCTTAGAATCATGGAATCACAAACTGGTTTGAGTGGGAAGGGACCTTTCAAGGTCATCTCACCCAACCCCCCTGCAGGAAGCTGGGCCATCTGCAACTAGAGCAGGGTGCTCAGAGCCCCGGCCAACCTCCCCTGCAATGGTGCCAGGGATGGGGCAGCCACCACCTCTCAGGGCAGCCTGGGCCAGGCTCTCACCACTCTGTGTCATGAACTCTTTACCCAGCAGCTTTAGCTGCTGTGAGCTGCCCAAGGATTGTCCCCCCTGCAGCAGCATGTGGAGAAGGCTCAGCGGCGACCAGGAGTCAGGACAGTGCTGGTGTATTTGACCAAGCGATGACGAAAAGTGGCTGTAGGGGCAGGTTCTGGATCAAGGCAGCGCAGCCGCAGGCTTCAGTGACCGCTGGGTTCCCCACCATCTGTGAGTGAACTGGTCCAGGAGGGAGATCCAGCACTGGATGGCACCAACACCCAGAGGTCACAGCTCCTCCATCCGTGGCCTAACGTGGCTGTTGGAGACCTGGAGCTATTGGCCCAGCAGACCTCTTGAGGTGGAACAGGGCTGAGTTAGTTTGTGTTTCCTTGTCCATTACTAGAGCTTTTTTCTTGTTTCCTGTGGCCAAGTACTGGGACTTCAAGCAGGAGCAAGGCAGAGCTGTTTGCCTTCTCTGGCCACGTTTTTTCCCCTTCCTGTATTAACTAAGGCTTCCAGCAGTTGTATTCGCTCTATATTTATTTCATACGGATATGGTTCTGACTTCAGGATGCATTTTCTTGTTTACTGAATGTTTAAGGCCCTGGTGACACTTTACAAATCGTGCACCACGGCTGCGGTTGCTGTAGATAGATGGCTTCCAGCCCACGGAAAATGGTGTGCCTGGAGTCCTCACGTAACACATCGATAACACCCGTGACAAAATTGACTCCAAGACTGTGTTTTCTGGGTTCATTTTATCTGCATTCCATCAGTTTAGATCTTTGATTACTGCCATGAAAAATGCATCCTTGAACTACCCCTCGGGTGACTCTTCTTTCGGGTCTGGAGCACAAGGGTGGTGAGGAGCGGCTGTGTTTGTTCGGCCTGGAGAGAAGGAGGCTGAGGGGAGACCTTCTGGCTCTGACAGCTCCTGACAGGAGGCTGGAGCCAGGGGGGGTGGGCTCTGCTCCCAAGGAACAAGGGACAGGACAAGAGGAACTGGCCTCCAGTTGCCCCAGGGCAGGTTTAGGTTGCACAAGAGGCACAATTTCTTCCCTCCTGTCCCTGCAGGGTTGTCCAGGGCTGTGCCAGGCTGCCCAGGGCAGTGTTGGAGTCCCCATGATCCCTGGAGGGGTTTCCAAGCCCCCCGTGGAGCTGTGGTGCTGAGGGACAGGGGTCAGTGGTGCCCTGGCAGTGCTGGGGACACGGTTGGACTCCAGGAACTCAAAGGGCTCTTCCAACCAAAGCAATTCTGTGATGCTCTGCACTATGATTAAAGGTTTCTCTACTGTCTGGAGGTTGTCCCCTGCCCTGTGGTGGGCGGCCATGGGAATGTGCTCCCGAATTGTGCAGCTGTGGGATCGCAGTGGGGATGAGCCTGGTGGGATGGGTTCATCTGGAGCCGCTGCAATAACATGGTTTGTTCTCGACAGGCTCCTTCTCCTGTCCAGGAAACAATTAAATTGTCATGTGTCCAACTCTGACCTCAGGGATCAGAACTTCCACTGACCCTTTGCTGACTTCATTAGGATGCCCGTATGGAGAGAGGGCAGCGCAGGTTTGTCAGGGTGGTGCTCCCATTCTGAGAAGCACAGTGTGGATATTCTATGGACACCATTTGTCTCATTATCATTATCTAAATAATTTACTGGATATTCAGAGAGCTTGAGTCTGCCCTCTTCTCACTCTCAGAGGTTCAGGCAATACCCAAGGTCTTTCTTACCCTAAACTTTTAATCCTTCTGGGCCAGGCTCCAGCAGAAATGAGCGGGCGCCTCGTTTGGCAGCTGCGGTCTCTGCGGCAAGGTCATGTTTGTGGTTCTTTGAACTTCAGGCTGTTGAAAGAACTTGCTGGTCAACACTGATCTGAAGAGTTGAGTTTAACACGGGGGAAGTCCTGAAGGGTTTGGAGAAATCAAATGTTCCACTGGCATTTCTAAGAATAGGTGGGATGACGTGTCAGCTGTTTGCCACTTCAGCTGGCTGCCATCAAAGGGAGAAGGCGCGGGGAGCTGTTGATCAAACACATCTAAGATCATTCAGCATATTAACATCTTGTGAGGTAGACATTGTCTTGGTCTCCTGGTAGCCGGTGGCCATCTGAGTTAGCAGAAAAAAGTCTTGAATAAAAGTTTTACATAAAATAATAAAGAAGCAGTGGGGTAGGTGATGGAAATATCTTTATCTGTATAGAATCAGTGTCTGTACATTTAGACTAATGGAGAATCTGGGTCAGGTTTCCTGTAGTGGCCTGACATCAAAGGAGATGGAAGCACAAGATCATCCATGGGCTCTGTTGTTAAATCTGCTGCTTCCTTAGGGCCTTCACACGGCTCTTAAAAACACATTGTTTGGATAATAGAGAGATGAGTAACTTCATCCCGTTGATACAACACATGGCCATCTCTATTGCTGACAAAAGTCGACCTCGCTTCCTGCGTGCATCGGCCAAGGGGAGAGATGGACCTACAGGAACCTTTGTTGAAGGCCCCAGCCCTCGTTGTGCATGATACCAGACTAGTCCAGGGGTTTCCTGACTTGCTTGTTGCGTGTCTCTGGGGCAGATGGCTCATTCCAGCATCACCAGGCGGTGAAGAAGGTATTTGGTGTTGGATTTGTCAGTGGGTTGGCCTGGATCCCTCAGCACATTCTGCTCAGAGCTGCCCCCACAGCGTCAAAGAGTGGCCTTCTACTGCTGGCTCTTCTGAGTGCAGATGAGACTGTGACTCCTGCATGGGCTGAAGACTCATGTGAGGAAAAGACACCTGCATCATCCGGCTGAAAAGCCCTGAGCGGGTCTGCTGTCCACCCACCCCCAAGATCGCCAGCCTGGCCAGGGTTTGGGGAACACGTCTCTGGTTTGAATCCCAGTTCACCCAGCTGCTCCATGCAGCCATGGCCTCGCTCTGGCATTTCTTACTGGCCAGCTTCAGCTCCTCTCCCACAGGGCTGAGAAATATTCTGCCCAAGGGGAGGACACCAGGAGCCAAGCTCTGAGGGTCTCTTGTGCAGGTCCTGGTGCTGGTTTGCAAGCCCTTCTCCACACTCCGGTGTTAGTTGTCCTTCAGAGAAGGTACCACAGAGCAACAAGGTGCAATGTCACTGTGCCTTCTGCCAGAGCTCTCTGTGAGACCACTAGACCTAAACACACTGCTTGTGTTGAGCGTTGGATAGATGTAATCTGGGATAAGCTTGCCTGGAGAGGAGAAGGCTTCCCAAGGGGAGACCTTCTGGGGGCCTTGCAGGACTTCAAGGGGCCTGTCAGAAAGATGGGGAGGGACTTGTGAGCAGAGCCTGTTGGGACAGGACAAGGGATGATGGGTTAAACTGAAAGAGGGAGATTCAGCCTGGAGAGAAGGAGAAATTGTTGGTGCTGAGGGTGGGGAGAGCCTGGCCCAGGCTGCCCCGAGAGGTGGTGGCTGCCCCATCCCTGGCACCATTGCAGGGGAGGTTGGCAGGGGCTCTGAGCACCCTGCTCTAGTTGCAGATGGCCCTGCTCCCTGCAGGGGGTTGGATGAGATGACCTTGGAAGGTGCCTCTCCACCCAAACCATTCTATGACTCCATGATAATCTACACCAGCAGTGCCAGAAGCTCTGGATCACACTGTTGAATGGACCCTGCATGAGTGGCAGTGCCATGCTGTTGGCCAGCCAACAGTCACCTCCCAGAACATAGGTGTTTCAGGCACTGAGATCTTTTGGTGCAAAACGGTGGCTTGGTAGCTTCATCCCCTCCTGGTGCTTTAGCTCTGTTCCAGAGCTCCTCAGCAGAATGGCTGCTGCGCTGCGGTTGCAGGAAAGGAATTCTTCATCCAACCACCATCTGTTCTCTGAGGGCCTTGAGCATGGGGTCTGTCCTGGGTGAGAAGGAATGAAATACTCTCGCTGCCCCTCTGGTGGGCATTGCTCTCTGGAGAAGGCCGGTCTGTCTGAGCACGTCTGGGGTTTCAGCCACTGACTCCTAATGTGTCCACGATGGCCTTTGGCCATGGCAGTCGGGTGACGCAGGATGTCACCCTTTTTCTGTGGGCAGGGAGATCAGAGCAGTTGGCACAGGCAGTTTCAGGATTGCACCTTCACCCACCACTTGCTGACTACTTTTTTTATCTGGCCGTCCATCTTCAGCTTCATCTCTGAAGCTGCCACTGGCTGGGAACAGCTCCAGAACCAGTGCAGTGCAGAGCAGATCTGATATTTCTGAACACCTGCAACAGTCCCCTCTTGAAAACAGATGAAGCTTGGTAGCACACATTACACGTGCTCCTCTGCTGTGAGTTGGGCATCCCCCATGCACCATTCCTTCACCCAGGATGTGCTATGAAGCAAGATGGGCTGGAGCTGGGTAATGTAAGTGCTGCCAAGAGTCCATCTGAGAAAGTCCCCTCCCTGGAAATGGTGTTCTCTGGGGGACAGGAGAGGGTTTTCCAACAAGGAGTACAGTTAAAACCTCACTGATGAAGAATGGTGTTCATCTGACTAACACAGGTGTCCATCAACAAGTGTCCCTCTGCTCCTGAGTGAATGGTCTCCTGTAGGACTAGCATGAGAGCATCATGATTCTGGGACGTGGAAAGCAGGTGCCAGGTCTGCAATAGCTCGGGTGGATGGTGCATGTGGGCTTTTCTCTGCTGGCTCTGGAAGAGACCTGGAGCTGCCCAGACAGAGACACAGGAGGAGCAAGTTCTTCCCCTCCTGGCATTGTTCACAGATGTTGATCTCATTTTGTCTGTGGTACTGGGAGCTGGAGAAGACTGTAGGGACTGTGTGGGAATGTGTGTGACTCTGGGAGCCACACATGTCCAGGAGGCTCTGTGGGTGTCTCAGGGTCTAAGCTGGTGGATACTGGAGACGTGTAGCCTTGGCTGTGGTTCCTACACTGATGTCAAGCTGAGCCTTGCATGCCTGCTCTTTCTGAACCAACATCCTGAGGTTTTCCTGGGCTCCTGGACGTTCTTGTCCATCTTCTGCTTGCTTTTTGCCACACACTGTCTCAATCTCTCTCTCTCTTTGTGTTTTGTAGCTGAAACCCCAATTGAGGAGTTCACCCCAACCCCAGCCTTCCCAGCCCTCCAGTACCTGGAATCGGTGGATGTGGAAGGTGTCGCTTGGAGAGCAGGGCTTCGCACGGGAGACTTTCTGATTGAGGTGAGCCCGGCCGCGGCGGGAGGGGGACTGGTGGCTGCCAGCAATGTCTTCCTCTGCAGGACGAGGGCCTGCATCTTGCAGAACGTTCTTTTTCCTTCATAAGGTGTTTTGGGAGCTGAGTAGCAATGGTTACTGAACCGCCCGAGGTCTCGATGGAGCGATGTTCTCGGGGTGCAGCAGTGGAGCTAGAATCTGTGATAGAAGATGTGCCGGCAGGTTCCCTCCTGCTCGCTGCAGTTGTGGGGACAATGGAGGGTGGATAAAAGACTCCTTAGGTGCCCTCTCTGGAGGCCAGTCAGGGTCGCTGCGTACTGGTATTTACAACAGCTTTGCCCGGTGTGGTACGAGTGTTGGGGTCTACAGAGGAGAACTCACAGACCAGGCACACAGGGCTCCGCTCACGTGTCTCCCCCTTGGCCCTTTCCCACTGAGGAGGGGGTGATGCTGGGGGCTATGCTGCCTTCACTCCGTTACTCTTTACCTCAGCGTTGCACCAAGGCTGTCCATCCCTCATCTCCCTGACAGCCAAGACGCACCCATCCTGGGCCAGCCATGTCACCGACCCCACTGTGACAGGGGCCGCCACCAGTGCCCTGCCCGCTGTGATACGGCCAGCGTTGCTGCCAGGAGCTGGTGTGGCACCCAGCCCTTGGGCACAGTGTGCAGCTCCCTTTCTGCAGGGTTCTTCATGGACCTTCCACCTCCCAGTGAGACTGTGGTGGTGTAGACTGGGGGTCTCTCATCTGTGCTGCGGTGCACTGGCGGCTGCCCATCTGAGTGGGCAAGCAGGGAGAGGACAGGCACATGCCATGGTTGGGTAACGGACCGGCACCTTCATGGTTAATGTGGCCAGAGGGCTCGGCTGTGAGGCACAGCAAGGTGAAACCCAGCTGCGGTCTCCTCGGGCACTGGCAGAGGCTCAGGAGAAGCCCAGGGCAGAGCTGGCTGGCAGCTTCACCAGTGCCAGCTCTCGCTCACTCCTGCAGCTTGGCGTTGTTATTGTTTCCTAACCGTTTGTGTTGGCGTGCGTGCAGCCCCTCGGCCACTGCTCGGGGGGACGTGGTGGTGGGTGCCATGACCTGGAATCGCCAAATCACAGAATGGTTTGGGCTGGAAAAGACCATTAAGGTGGCACCGTGTCCCAGGGGGACACACGGACACGGTGCCACAGCGGCAGGGCATGCAGGGAGCACTCTTGGCACATTGGCTGCTCCAAGGAGAGGTCGGGGGGGGCTTCCAAAGAGAGCAATGCTGTCAGTTTGTCAGCGTGACACCACTTTCTGTGCATTAACTGTAAAGGGATCCCACGAAGCGTGTTCCAATTGGAGATGTCTGTGCTGAAGGGACATAAGATGGATCCTGCCCCTTCCAAGGGAGCAAGAGTGGCAGGAGAGGTGGTGTGAGGACCAGTTGACACCGAGTCAGTGAAGTGGCTGGTTGTCAGGTGGCCTAGAGTCATAGAATTGTTCTGTTTGGCAGAGATCTTTCAGATCATCAAATCTACTCATTCCCCAGCACTGCCAGGGCACCACTGACCCCTGTCCCTCAGCACCACAGCTCCACGGGTGGCTTGGAAACCCCTCCAGGGATCATGGGGACTCCACTGCCCTGGACAGCCTGGCACAGCCCTGGACAACCCTGCAGGGACAGGGGGGAAGAAATTGTTCCTCTTGTCCAACCTAAACCTGCCCTGGGGCAACTGGAGGCCGGTTCCTCTTGTGCTGTCCCTTGTTCCTTGGGAGCAGAGCCCGACCCCCCCTGGCTCCAGCCTCCTGTCAGGAGCTGTCAGAGCCAGAAGGTCTCCCCTCAGCCTCCTTCTCTCCAGGCTGAACAAGCCCAGGGCCCTCAGCCGCTCCTCAGCACCCTTGTGCTCCAGCCCCTTCCCCAGCTCCGTTGCCCTTCTCTGGCCACGCTCCAGCCCCTCAGTGTCCTGCTGGGAATGAGTGAGGGGCGCAAACCTGACCCCAGGATTCCAGGGGCGGCCTCCCCAGTGCCCAGTGCAGGGGGATGATCCCTGCCCTGCTCCTGCTGGCCACCCCAGTGTTGACACAGCCAGGATGCTGGTGGCTTCTTGTCCCCCTGGGCACTCTGGCTCATCTCCTGCGTCCTGTTGACCAACCCCCCCCAGGTCCTTTTCTTTCAAGAAGTTTTCCAGCTGCTCTGCCCCAGCCTGGAGCGTGCAGGGGGTTGTTGTGACCCAAGCCTCTAGTGAGACTGTTCTCTCTGCCCGTCCTACATATGGGCACGGTTCTTGCAGCCGGGAGGTCCCCCAAAAGCTGTGAGCAGGAGGGTGCTGGCAATGGCTGCCTGACCCAGATACCCTGTTGCCAGCAGCATCATCTGTGTGGTTGGTGTGTCTTCTGCAGCCTCTAAACAACACCAGGGAAGTAGCAATCGTCACAGACCTAGCCAGATCGTTCCAGAGATGATGCTTTGTGTGGTACGTAGGATTGGAAACATTTTGGTGCGAGGAGGAATTTCAGCTGCGTATAAAGCCACGTGGGGTGGGAGGAGGAGGCGAGTGCTGCAGTGGAGCAGCCTCGTCCCGGATGAGACCTGCAGCGCCTCTCCCCTCCCTCCCAGTTTGGGTCTTCAGCTGCAGAACCAACAGATTTGTCCAGTAACTGGCCCTCAGTGGGTTGTCCTTCCTGCTGGATCAGCACCCTGGGCTGACTTGCCCATGGCAAGTGGAGCAAGAAGCAGGAGGGGTTTCCCCAGGAAGGGAAGATAGAGATGGATCTGGGAGGAGCACGGCAGCTGTGCTGCAGCATAAAGCCACATCCACTCAGGAAAGGAGATGTCATGATATGGCTCATACAGGTCTCTGGTGCCGTCTTCATCAACCCATCCAAGTGTATGTGTTAGAGATGTGTTAAATTTAGATGGGAGATGCATGGGCGTGTTGAGTATGACACTGAGACAGAATCACAGAATGGTGGGGGTTGGAAGGGACCTCTGAAAATCATCAATCCAACCCCCCTGCCAGAGCAGGACAGAACTAGAGCAGATCACTCAGAAATGCATCCAGACAGGTCTTGAAAGTCTCCAGAGAAGGAGACTCCACAGCCTCTCTGGGGAGTCTGTTCCAATACTCTCACAGTAAAGAAGTTCTTCCTCCTGTTGAGGTGGAACTTCCCATACTCAAGCTTGAATCCATTGCCTCCTGTCCTATCACAATGCAAGTGAAAAGAGATGGTCCCTGCCTTCTTGATGCCCAGCCCTTATGAATTTATAGACATTAATTAGATCCCCTCTCAGTCTTCTCTCCAGACTAAAAAGCCACAGGGCTCTCAGCCTTTTCTCCGAAGGCAGGTGTTTGGCCTCTTCATCCTCATAGCCTCCACTGGACTCTCAAGCAGATCTCTGTCCCTCTTGAGCTGGGGAGCCCAGAACTGGATGCAATACTCCAGGTGATGTCTCACTAGGGCAGAGTAGAGAGGGGAGAACCTCCCTTGGCCTCCTGAACACACTCTTCTTAATGCACCCCAGGAGCCCATTGGCCTTCTTGGCCACAAGGGCACATTGTTGTCCCATGGATAGCTTGCTGTCTATCAGGACTCCAAGGTCCTTTTCCATGGAGCTGTTCTCTAGCAGATCACATCCGAACCTGTACTGGTGCATTTTACTGTTCCTTCTGAGGTGCAGGACTCTGGACTTGCTCTTGCTGAACCTCATTAGGTTCTTCTTTGCCCAGCTCTCCAGTCTATCGAACTCTTGCTGAGTGGCCACACAGCCTTCAGGTGAATCAGCCAATCCTCCCAGTTTCGTGTCATCAGCAAACTCTCTGAGCAGACACTCTATCCCACCATCAAGGTTGTTGATAAAGATGTTGAACAGGACTGGAGCCAGCACTGTTCCCGGGGGGACTCCACCAGTTCCAGGTCTCCAGCTGGACTCTGCACCATTGATCACCACCCTTTGGGCTCTACTGTGTAGCCAGTTCTGGATCCATTCCACTGCCAGTTCTTCTATCCCACAATTCCTGAGCAGACTCGGTAGGATGTTAAGGGAGACTGTGTGAAAAGCCTTGCTAAGAACAAGGCAGGCTACACCCACTGTTCTCCCTGCATCTACCCATCCAGTTACAACATCACAGGGGGCTATCAGATTAGTCAAGCCTGATTTCCCCTTGGCAAACCCATGCTGATTACTCCTGATAACCCTCTTCTCTTCCAAGTGCTTAAAGATGGCCTCCAAAAGGAGCTGCTCCATCATATTTCCAGGGATGGGGGGGAGGCTGACTGGATCTTCCTTGCCCTTTTTGAAGGCTGGAGTGACACTGGCTTTCTTCCAGTCCCCAGGCACCTCTCCTGTTTGCCATGATCTTTCAAAAAGGATGGAGATTGGTAAACCATCTCTTCCTGAAATTATGTTTAGTCTTTTAGCTTTAAGGCCTTCTTAGTCTTGGAGATCAGTGCTAGACATGCAGGTACATGTATCACAGAATCCCAGCACGGTGGGGTGGGCAGGGCCCTCTGGAGATGC
>JANVCC010000130.1:436667-492174 GCA_025345505.1 Todiramphus chloris collaris | reverse complement strand
AGGGACAGGGGTCAGTGGTGCCCTGGCAGTGCTGGGGACACGGTTGGACTCCAGGAGCTCAAAGGGCTCTCCCAACCCAAAGCATTCTGTGGTTCTCTATTAACTGCGTTCTTCTCTGATTCTTTGTGGATCTTAAAGGTCCAAAATGATTCTACATTTCTGTCTCTGGACCCATTCACTCAGAACTGGGAGGTTCATCAGACCGATGGTGGTAGGTGGGCTGAACGCTGCCTGAATGTCCCCCCCGCCTCTCCTGAAATACCCAATTTTCAGTACTGAAAAAAAATTTTGAGATTAAAAGCAAAAAGACAGGATGGCTCCAATAGAAAGGTGCCAGTGTAGCAGGAGATCTGATGGTCAGACTCTGGCTGCGCTCATCCTGCCCAGAGTGCCTGAGCCATGCACGAGGGTCTCCCAGGGAGGAGAGAGGGTCTGAGCCCCAGAGTCCTGATATTTGGGAACGTAGATTTTACATAATTAACAAGCCCTGAGGTTGATTCGAGGACATGCTGCTAAACGCAGTCCGAAAACCAAGGGGAAAAAAATCTGCTGGGCAAGACATCACGCAGTTGGGTGGGATCGCCAAGGAGCAGTTAAATATTCCAGACACACGAATCCCCTCCTCTCTGGAAAGGTTAGCGAGGAAAGAGACGGAAATGCGGTTAATTTGAGCTGAAGTGTGTAGGAGGTTGGTAAGAGGAGCCAAAGGAAATATCAAAGGCCAATATGTAAAGATAATAAGAAATTTTAGAGCATTAGAAGGGAAAAAAAAAAAAAAACCGCCAGAAAAGAAGTCTGGTAGGGACCCATTTCTATATGTAAAGGATAAAATTGTATATTCTGGTGGGGGGGAAAAAAAAAAAAAAAGAAAAATTAAAAAAGGCAGAAATGTTCTGCTCTGAGTTTGGAACAAATCAGGAGGATGTATCTATCCATATGATGAGCTTGGAACAGAAAGTTTCCCAGCTGTAACCAAGGAGAAAGTGAGATAGTAAATGCTAAAAATAAACCTACTCAAATTAACAGGCTCGATTAACACCCCCCAGTGTCTAAAAGAGCCTCGCGAGGAGCTCTCGGAACCGCTGATGGTTGTGCTGCAAAATCCTGCTTGGCTGTGAAATTCCAAAGAGGTGGTGGAAGGTGCTCTGTTCTGGTGTTCTGGGCCGAGGAGACTGGAGACTGGGGCAACTGGTGCTTGTTTAGCTCAGCATCGGTGCTGGCTGAAATAACAAGGCAATTAATTTGGAGCACAGTCCAGAAAGAATTGGAGAATGAGAACACAGTTAACACGGAATCACAGAATGGTTTGGGCTGGGAGAGACCTTTGAGCTCCTGGAGTCCAGCCGTGTCCCCAGCACTGCCAGGGCACCACTGACCCCTGTCCCTCAGCACCACAGCTCCACGGGGGGCTTGGAAACCCCTCCAGGGATCATGGGGACTCCATCACTGCCCTGGGCAGCCTGGGACAGCCCTGGACAACCCTGCAGGGACAGGAGAGGGGAAGAAATTGTTCCTCTTGTCCAACCTAAACCTGCCCTGGGGCAACTGGAGGCCGGTTCCTCTTGGCCTGTCCCTTGTTCCTTGGAAGCAGAGCCCGACCCCCCCTGGCTCCAGCCTCCTGTCAGGAGCTGTCAGAGCCAGAAGGTCTCCCCTCAGCCTCCTTCTCTCCAGGCTGAACAAGCCCAGGGCCCTCAGCCGCTCCTCAGCACCCTTGTGCTCCAGCCCCTTCCCCAGCTCCGTTGCCCTTCTCTGGCCACACTCCAGCCCCTGTGTGTTCGTCCATAGTGGTTCCATGGTGGGTGGAAACAAAGCTGCTGTCTTCTCTTGACAGTGTTGCAGGACTGGTTAAGAGAAGGTCTGTGCTTACACAGTGTGTTTTGATTTCCTTAATAACCACCAGCACTTGGTTGCACAGGACGTGGCAGAGAGGTTTTGTGTGTGTCAAGGACACGCCTCCTGAGTGTGTGAACTCGCCTGTTATGGTTGCAGCTTTGCTTTGGAAGATCATTAGAAAATCACTTTGTGCCAGTCAGACGTGGACGCCACGTCGCTGAGCAGAATTCCAACAGGGCCTCCGAGTGGTTCATGAGCTGGAAAAAGCTCCGAGGCTTAGGGAGTCCATTTTGCTCTGCAGATCAAAGGAAGGCTGATGTGGGCCATAGCTCTGGTGTGGGAGTTTAGATATCATTCCATCGCCCAGCTTGGAGGGAGAGAGCTCCTTGTAGGTCTCAGTGCACGGACAGCCTGGACAGCCAGAGTCATGGATTTTGGTGAAATCCCATTTCAAAGCATTTGTGCACCAGCATGTCCTGTGCCCAGAGAAAGAGATTGCCTAAGAGAGATGTGGAAGACATTTGGAGCTCGAGCTCTCAGGAGGGACATCTTAGGACCTGGACAGTCTTGCAGCCTTTCTCCAGTTTAAGTGCTTCGAGATGCTGAAAGGGTGGCATTGACAATCATGACTCAGAGAGCTCTGCTCTGGAGTGACATACAGCTCTGCTCCCATTAGTGAAGATTTAGCCCCAAAACCCCCTTGAGTTTTGCACAGTGCTGTTGATGTTCTCCTGGTGGGTGGCTGTAATGGAGCTCTGGAGCAGAACAAACTCCATTCAGGCTTCAGAGCTTATGTTCCTCTAAGTAGCTTCTTATTCCAGGGAACGTGTGTGATTCAAGTGAGTCACTGTCGGGTCAGGCTTTGTACTTGTTACAGGGAGGGTGGTGAGAGCCTGGCCCAGGCTGCCCCGAGAGGTGGTGGCTGCCCCATCCCTGGCACCATTGCAGGGGAGGTTGGCCGGGGCTCTGAGCACCCTGCTCTAGTTGCAGATGGCCCAGCTTCCTGCAGGGGGGTTGGGTGAGATGACCTTGAAAGGTCCCTTCCCACCCAAACCAGTGTATGGACAGACAGATGCCTCACAACGAAGGTAGGACAGGTACCACATCACGTGTGGTTCTTTCAGTTTCAGAGCTCGGCCCTTCTCATTCTCTGATGACACTGTGCCTTTCTCCAAGCTGCTTCTCCACTCCTAGAAATCTGTGTTCAAGAAAGATGAATTGTGTCTGGAACAGGAGCGTAGAAAAGTTGCTGAGATGACCAGGAGAATGGAGACTTTATCTCCTGGGACATCTCCTCTTCTCTAGAAGCATTACTTTGCATGTATCTACATGGCAGGCCATCTGCCACCTTTTGCCCTCTTCCTTTGGGAGTCCTCCTGGAGCTCATCGTAACTGATGCTTCAGGTGGCTGAGACTCCCTTCTTGCTGGATCAAAACCAGTCATGTTTCCACCACTGATCTTTCTCATTCCAACCCCTCCTCGTTTGAGGGCCAGCCATCGTTTGGAGTGTTGAATTCAGTGGGCAGGACTCCCAGCTGCCGGTCTCCTTGAAGATCCATCTCCACACTTCATAGACTGGGATCAAAACTGATTTGTGTGTGTGTGTGTGTGTGTGTGTGTGTGTCTCAGGAAATTCCCCGTGTCGCTCCAACGTGGTGAGACAGCCCCAGGCTGCCTGCGTGACGGGTGCTCCGCGCACGGGGCCGCTCACAGAGATGAAGCCGTTTGCGCTGTTCATTTTGCTGCCTCCTCGTTTCACATCTTAAGTGCTTTTCTTCCTCCGGTGGGAGATGGTTTTGCGCTCCGGGAGCGCAGCTCTGATGTTCCGCTCCCACTGGAAGCGGGGAGGGGTGGCTTGACTGAGATCCTCTCCCCAGTCGGTGGAGCAGCAGCAGCAGCCCCTGTGCCCGGGGTCTGTGGTGGCCCCTCCTGATGGGCTGCAAGCCCTGGTGTTGGGTCTTCCTTCCTGCTGTCTGGACCCAGTGCTGGTGAGAGCTCACCTCGGTGTAGGTGAGCAGCAGCCTCGATGCCAGGCTGGGTGAGCTCAGCACACGCGTCTGTCACGCCGAACTGACTCAGCGCTGCTCTGAAGCTGGAAAAGAACAGAAACCCTTCGCGCCATCTTCTCGGTGAGATAAACCTGTTCACCAGGCGGGTTCTTCTCTTTGTGTTTTGCATCTTTCAAGAGCAACTGTTGGAGAAACTTCCCTCAGATGTGTGTCGGGCTGCAGCCGCTGGCAGTGGCAGAGTTCTGTAGTTTGCCTTCTTGGGCATCCCCAGGAATGGGGGGTGAATCAGGATTTCTGTTTTTCAGAAATCGTTTTGGGTTTTTCCAGACATTGTTGTACAGTCCAAGCCACCATCTGACCAGCCTCCCCTGCGCTCAGCTTTCCTGTACAACCAAGACCCATTTTTCACCTCCCACACTGGTTTAGCCTCTCGGCTGCTTTTCTTACCTGCTTTCTGCAAGATGTCACTCCTGGAGCTGCAGGCTCCTGGGCTTTGAGCACCTCCTTTCCTCCGCCATGCATGGGCAAGATGGGACCGACCCTTTGAGGTTGTCACTCAAGACCTTTACCGTGCCCTTAATCCATTTAGAGCAGCAGCGGAGATGTTGTCTTCTCCCATAGGCCAAGTTCTTCACATTCACAAAGGACGTTGAACGGAGGTTTTAGAGGGGCAGGTGCTGGGGTCTTCTCACAAGTAACTAGTGACAGAACACAAGGGAGTGGCCTCAAGCTGCACCAGTGGAGGTTTATACTGGACATTAGGAAAAATTTTTTCACTGGAAGAGGCTGCCCAGGGAGGGTCTTGAGTCACCATCCCTGGGTGTGTTTCAAAGCTGTGCAGATGTGGTGCTTCAGGATATGGCTTAGTGGTGGACTTAGTAGAGTGGGGTTAATGGTGGAATGTGATGATCCTAAGGGTCTTTTCCAACACACTCTGGTGTCCCAGTTTTGCTTCCCAGATTTTGTAACCCAGCTCTGGCATGTTTCTGGCTAGTTTGCCTATGGCTTTGGATTGATGTCCTCCTGGCCAAGGGTGTTTCAGAGAGTCACAGGGTCAAGTTGGTGCTCCCAGGCAAGTGTGTCCTTGAGACTCTGCACTTACTGTCCAGTGTCATATTCTTCTTGTCCTCATGGCTGGCCCTTAGTGTGGCTAAAGTTGGTGCTCCTCAACCTGGAGCTGGTTTTTCTTTCTCTGGACAGCCCAGCGGTGGGTGAAGGTGCACGGTACAGGCTGTGTACTGTTGCACAGTACAGTTGGTGTCTTACACCCTTTCTAGGAGTTCTCCATCCATGGGCCCTTTGGAAACAGAAAGCTACTTGACCACATTGCCCCCTCTTCCTCATCCCCAATCTCACCACATTATAAACACTTGAAAATCAACATTTTTCCATCTGTCATATTGACTGTCAGCAAAGAAGCCAACAGCCTGATGGGACACCAACAGATGCTGGGGTCGTGCTGCTGCCAGGCGATGGGAGCCGCAGCCCTTGGTGCTCTCCTGGAGACCATTGGTGGCTTGGGCCACCAGCACTGTGCGGGATGGAGCAGAGGGAGAAGGTCTCACCTTCCCAGGCTAGAGGTTCAGAACCTCCCACTCCTGCTTCTTCACATTTGAGTAACCTAAAAAATGCAAGGTGTCCCTGTTTATGTGGACAGGTTTGGATGATCAGGACTGAAATGGAAAGCACAGACACGTTCTGCTGGTGTTTCTGCTCTTTGTGTGGCAAGGAGCAGGGGGCTCTGCCTCTGTCACATGCAGATGACAAAGCGCTTCCCAGGCCATTGGTGACTGGAGCTGTGAGTGTCTTCCAGGGGCTGGTTTTTTAGTGTTTGCGTTTGGTAATTGTGTGATGCTGGGCAGTGCCCGGGGACTGGCAGAGCACTGGCCTTGGGCAGGGGCAAAGGGGTGGTCCCGTTGACTTACAAACCTGTGAGCTTGTCAAAAGATAATTGATCAGAACCTGCAGGCAGCTGGCAAAGAGATAAAGAGACAAATATAAACCACCAGGAGAAACCTCCTAGAACGAGTTTCATTTCAATCCTGCAGGTACCAGATTTGTTGGATAAAGAGTCATGGAGCGGTTTGGGTGGGAAGGGACCTTTGAAGGCCATCTGGTCCGATCCTCCTGCAGGGAGCAGGGCCATCTGCAACTAGAGCAGGGTGCTCAGAGCCCCGGCCAACCTCCCCTGCAGTGGTGCCAGGGATGGGGCAGCCACCACCTCTCGGGGCAGCCTGGGCCAGGCTCTCCCCACCCTCAGCACCAACAATTTCTCCTTCTCTCCAGCCTGAATCTCCCTCTTTCAGTTTAACCCATTCCCCCTTGTCCTGTCCCAACAGGCCCTGCTCACAAGTCCCTCCCCATCTTTCTGACAGGCCCCTGCAAGGCCCCCAGAAGGTCTCCCCTTGGGGAGCCTTCTCCTCTGCAGGCTGAACCCCCCCAGCTCTCCCAGCCTGGCCTCCCAGCAGAGGGGTTCCAGCCCTCCCAGCATTGCTGGGGCTCCTCTGGCCCCGCTCCACCAGGTCCCTGTCTCTGCTCTGCTGAGCACTCCCGAGCTGGCCCCAGCACTGCAGGGGGGTCTCTCTCTCTCTCTCTCTCTCCCCAGAGCCCTGGGAGCAGAGGGGCAGGATCCCCCCCTCCCCTGCTGCCCACGCTGCTGGGGCTGCAGCCCAGGGTGCCAGTGGCCGCTGGGCTGCGAGTGTGTTTAGCTGGAAGGTGACCATTCAGATGTCACAGGGTTCCTTCACCGCTGTGTGACATCCCCACTCCAAACCCACCATGGACAAAGCCAGCAGCACCCAGGAAGCATCTCACAACTTCACCAGACGTTGGGTCTTGGCAAGTCCCGGTCATCAAGGCACTGGCCGGGGTTCCAAGGGGTGTCTCCGCGTTGCTAGTGGGTGATGTCACCCGCTCTAGGGATGCACCAGAAATCACTGTGAATTGCTGTATAACCAAACGGCAAAAAGCACCGTGGCTCCTGGATTGCGAGCGTTGTCACCTCCCTGCTCTTAGTGATGTAGAGCGACGGCAGTCAGGGTGGTGGGACCCTGTGTGAGGAAGGGTCACACAAGAGCCTGGTACTGAAAACGCATTTACTGAGAGCCCCACAAAACCAGATGTGGGGTTTTTAGTGATGGGAATTGCTCAACATCTGGAGCAAACCTGCAGAGATTGCTGAATTCTCCATCTCCTGGTGTCGCTGAGACCTGAAGCCAGTGATGTGCAGCATCTCAGCGGGCGTGCTTGTGCTCTTGAACTTAGGTGACAAAATTAATGTTGCATGGACATCCTAAAGCCTGTTGTTACCTATCTTATGAGTGCTCCACTTCTGGGAACATAAATATTAATGTAAATATTAACATAAGTGCAGGGGAGGTTTAGGTTGGACAAGAGGAACCATTTCTTTCCCCCCAGTCCCTGCAGGGTTGTCCAGGGCTGTCCCAGGCTGCCCAGGGCAGTGGTGGAGTCCCCATGATCCCTGGAGGGGTTTCCAAGCCCCCCGTGGAGCTGTGGTGCTGAGGGACAGGGGTCAGTGGTGCCCTGGCAGTGCTGGGGATATTGTTCAACCTGATGATCTGAAAGGTCTCTCCCAACCTAAACTATTCTGTGATTCCCCAGCACTCTGTCCATGTCCAGCAGCTCATGGGTTGGAGATTCTCCATCTAAAGTGTGTCCCATATGCTGCAATACTTCAGGGATTGCTCTTCCAGGACGTTGTTCTGTTTCTTCTCGATTCCATGTAGATTTTTGCACAACATCCTGTGGCAAGAAGAGACTTTATCCCATGGCATGTGAAAAATGTGGGGTGGGGGTGCAGCTCTTGCCGCCTGGCTGCAGCTCCGGTGTGGGCTGCTTTGCAGTGGCCTGTTGCAGGTTCCTCAGCTTCTCTGGAAGGTTTTGGTCACCAGGACGTGACATCCCACTGGAACAGCTTAAACAGGACAATGTGCTAGGCCATAAACCCAGGTGCAGAGATGCAAAGTTACCTGGTTTTGTGGCTTGACTCCCGTTGGTCTTGCCCTCTGCCTGCTCTTGGTGACAGCCGCTCTTCATGCTGCTCTTTCTGTTTGTGCCCTAGGTGAACGGGGTCAACGTGGTGAAGGTGGGCCACAAGCAGGTGGTCTCCTTGATCCGGCAAGGGGGAAACCACCTGGTGATGAAAGTTGTTTCTGTCAGCCGCAAGCCAGAGTCAGAAGAAGTCGTTCGGAAGAAGGGTAGGTCTGGAGCCCGCGGTTCTCTGAGCGTGGGGCTTGCGTCTCCACAGCATGAGCAGGGACGGCATGGCGAAGCCCATGGGGCTGCTGGGAGGAGCCAGGCATGGATGGGTGACGGGGAGGCTGCCGAGCTGCAGCTGGTGAGGAGGGGGAGCACCCAGAGGGAACGACTTTCCCATCCTGGCATGGAAACCTCCTCCCGCGCAGCGCTGGGACAGCGGGTGCGCCGGTGCCTGGCAGCCGTGGCTGGGAGTGGCACGGGGATGGGAACCATGGAGCTCTGGCAGTGGCACTGGGGCAGCTGGGCACAGGCAGTGGCTGCTGGTCCCATCCACGGCCAGACTGCAGGAGACCAGCAGCAAGGTTCTTCCACTGGAGCAACATGTGCTCAGACAAGTTTGGAGCCAGCTCCTCCTCGGGAACCGGTGCCTGTGGGGGCTGCACTGAGAGCAGAGACTCCTCCTGCCCTGGGGGGGGGTCTCAGTGGGGAGCTGCCCCTGTTTCGGGGTGCAGGGGGTGTTGTGGTGGGGAACTGGCCCCACTGTGTGAGGGGAGCATGATGGAGAATGACCCTACCCGGCGTGGGGCTGTTAGGGGTGGAGAATGTTCCCTGCAGGGATGAGAGGGGTGTCGGATGGTGCCCCAAGGGGTACGGGGGGTGCCAGGGTGGAGGACACCCCCTGGCAGTGGGGCAGCCAGGTTGGAGCCTGTCCTGTCTCAGAGATGCTGTGGTTGGGAGCTGCACCGAGAGCTGGCACAGACAACCCTGGGGCTACTGGCCATGTGTGGGACTTGACTTGCCCTCACCCAGGGGAGCACAGGAAGCTGTGGGGACTCCAGAAGGCCCTGAGTCTTCACCCCATTGTCCCCAGGTCCTGAGGGCAGAGCCGAGACCCTTGGCCGGAGGTGGGACCTGAGGATGATTTTGGTGGGGGGTGATGTGCTCTTGGCCAGTAGGGCAGGGTGACCCTCAGGGGAGAGGGCATCCAGCTGAGGAGGGCAAGGGCACATCTGGAGGGCAGCTGGATGGGAAACAGCCAGCTGTGCACAGGGGGGACACATCACGGCAGCCAGCTGTGGAGGGCAGGGGCACATCTGGGGAAAGCCAGCTGGGCAGGCTGGAGGCACATCTGGCAGGAGATGAATGTGGAGGGTGAGACACGATCCAGGGGCAGCCAGTGGCAGAGAGCAGGGGCACATCTGGAAGCAGCTGATGGTGGAGGTTAGGACCTCATCCACAGACAGCCAGCTTCAGAAGGTGAGAGCACATCTGGGAGCAGCTGGCAGCACAGGGCAGGGTCACATCTGGGAGCAGCTGGCAGCGCTGGGCAGACTGTCCCTGTCTATCCCTGCTCAGGGCCATGTGTGGGGAGGTGCTGTGGGGCAGGAGCAGTTTCTGGGGAAGGCTGGCACTGGGTGCTGCAGGGTGCTGGGAGCAGGGCACTGGGTGCTGCAGGGTGCTGGGATCGGGGTGCTGGGTGCTGCAGGGTGCCGGGTGCCACTCAGAGCGCAGCACGCGGGGCGTGGGGGAAGGAGGGAGGGAGGGAGAGAGGGAGGCAGCTCTGCGCGCTGACACTAAGAGCTGCAATTATATTGTCACCGCACAAAAGCACAAGCCCTGGGAAGGGCTGAGGCTGGGGAATCGGTGCTGGGACCACCGTTGGTGCTCCTTCTCCTGGGGCTTCCACCCCCACCGCTGGTGAGCAGCTGTCCATCGCTGCCCATCCCCGAAGCCCACAGACCGGACGGTGGCTCTTCCAGCACCGGCTGAAGGGACCAGAGCCCAATCCCCTCTGCGGGACCCCGGCTGCGGTGCGGCGGGAGGGGGCCAGACCCTGGCCCCCCGCCTGGGGCTCGCCTCATCCTGGGGAGACAGCAGCCTGTGTGGGACTGGCGTTTTGGGGCGGAATCCGCCCCTGTTGGGGTCTCTGATGCAGGCGGCGCCGGCAGAGCCTGGAGCTGGGGTTGCCATGGCAATGCCTGAGCGTTGAATCCAGCATTGCCAGCGAGCGAGCGCGAGGAGGAGGAGGCACCCCAAGTGAAGAGGAAGAGCCGTCAACTGGTCCCCACGCCGGTGGGCTCATGGCATGCGGCTCCTCCGGGGTAGCCCCGCGGGCCGGCCCGGTTAGGCGGCCCCTCGGGGCAGCCCCGCGCCGTCCCGCGCCCGCCATGCTCCTCCAGTGCCCCGCGCGGCACCGGCCGCCGCCGCCAGCGCTTCGCTAGGGCCGCAAGGTCCTCGCCCCGTCCCGGAGCCGGCCGAGCCGCAGAGGATCGAGGGTGGGTGTTCCGCTGGGGGACGCGCCCGAGGCGGGGACGAGAGACTGAGCTGGGGCCTGCTGGACTTGTTTCTCCCTCCTACCCTCCACCCTTGGCGCGTGCGGAGGGGAAGCGGCCATCAAAGCTGTTCGCTGAGTCCCGCAGGCAGGCGGCCAGCTGCCTGGGACAGATTTAGTTTTCGAGAGGCTTTCATAGCCATAGCATCTCCGGTAGCTGCAGGGGGGCATGACTTGGACTCTCCTTCTCTGAGGGCCGCGGGAGCCCGGGCGACGCGCACGTGCCTGCGGGAGCCACCAGCCCCTCGGCGTCGGGCCGTGCCCCGGGACCGTGCCACCGAGACCATGAAGAAGTTCGCTTCCACGCGCAGCCTCAATAAGATCCTGCAGCAGTGCGACTCCTCATCCCGCGAGTACGAGGAGATCCAGGCTGTGGAGAAGAAGTGGCACCTGCATCTGGCCACTCCTCGTAAGTTCCTGGACAAGAAATGCAAAATGCCGTCTCTCTTCCTTTCAGCTCCACCACCTCCCAAGAGAGCGCCCAGCACCACCCTGACGCTGCGTTCCAAGTCCATGACGGCCGAGCTGGAGGAGCTGGGTAAGGGGCGGCAGGAGCTGGCATGCTGGGGCGCGTGGGCAGCATGCAGGGTGGGCACCGGGGCCGGAGCCGGAGTGGGCAGTGCTCCCCCGGATGCCCTTTTCTGGAGAGGTGCGTGAGCAGGAGGTACCTCCTTGCCGGCACAGGGGGCACGGGGGGCTGAGACCCTGCTGCCGTGGAGTGCGGGACCCCCCCTATAGAGCAGGTCCACTCGCCAGTGCCAGCCGGGGGAGGGATGCTGGGTTCTGGAGGAGCCGCTTGCCGCCCCCGTGCCCCATCCGTCAGGCACCCGCTCGCTCCGAGCAGCCCCTTGTTTTTATTTTCCTCTACCTCCAGGCAGCTCCCACACGCTGGCAGCTGAGCTGGCGTCCCCGCGGGCCGCCCCCCCCGCCCAGTACACACGCACATGCCCGTGCACACCCGCTCACGTTCTGCTCTCACTACAGAGCCTACCCACGTTTCCAGATGCCTCGGTAGCCCAGCTTGCAGGGATGTGCTCCCCTCTTCGCTTCGAGCCCCCCCCGCCCCCTCCTCGCTTCCACATACCCCGTGCCAAAGCCCCTCCATTTTCCTGGCTGTTCTGGGGACCTCCTTGAGCCCGCACCTTCCCAGCGTGCTGGGCTCTCCCTGGCCGAGGGCCGTCGGGTGTGCCAGGGGTAGCTGGCAGAACAGGGGCCGCGTGGCCCTCATGGCCCACGGGGCACAGGGACCCCCTCACACAGGCAGCTCCGGCTCACGACGGGTTGGCTCGGGGGCTGGCACGGGGTGGCCGGCAGCTCTGGCAGAGCGAGCAGCAGGTGCTCCAGCCCCGCTGCTTCCCCGGCTTTTCCCGTTTGTGTTTTTGCTGGGAGAATGTGCTGGGGGGTGTCGGGATGTGCCCATGGCCACCGTGCCTGGGAGGAGACCCACCTGGGAGGCAGGACCCCGCCACCCCTCGCTTTTTCAGGGCATTGAAGGACCTCACTCATGCTGCTCTGCTCCTTGTCCTACGTCCATGTCCAGGCTTTATAGCCTCGTGGGGTTCTCCAGAGAAAAATAGACCTCGAGGGTTCAGGCTCATGCTTAACCGTGGGTTTGAAGGGACAGATCTTAATGTTTGAGGGTTTGCACCAGCTGGTTGATGCCCACCGTGGGTTTTTTTTCATTGAGACCACTGCTTTGGTTCTGACCCTCACCTGCTCCCCCCCTTCCCCAGGCCTTTGTGACTAAACCTGAAGGCCCTTTGGTCACTGGTAGCCATTAGGAGAGGACTCAGAATAGCCCATTTCTTCCAGTTTTCGCTCTACCCATGGCACAGATAGAGCCCAGGGCTGCTCCCGGCCGGTGTGACGGCGTCTCTCCCGCACCGGCAGCACGTTGCCCCTGTGAGAACACGTTCCCCGGCTGCATGCGCCCGTCTGTGGGGGCATGGCACCCGAGCATAGCTTGGCGGGTGCCATCACAGAGGGACGGCTCTGGGACCTCACCGGGGGCCGGGGGAACCCGCAGCGGGGCCCGAGTGCCTGAGTCTCGGCGAGGAGAGCTGCTGGGGAGAGCAGGGAAACGGCTCTGCCGGGGAATATGTTAAAGATGAGTCCTCCGCATCTCCCTGAGGGTTTGGCATCTCGCCGCTGCCTGGAGAGGGTCTGGTGGCGGCAGCTGCCCGTGTCTCCCAGGAGAGGGATTTGTAGACGCGTCTCAGTCCGCAGGTTTTCCAGGAAATGGCAGCCGTTAGTCCCTGCCTCGTGTCCCGGGGATCACACCGTAGGCGGCCCCGCCGCGTCCCCCGCAGCACGGCGAGGGAAGGTGGGGGATCGCTCCTCCTCCTGCCCCGCGCTGGGGGTCAGTCCTTCAGCCTCAGGGGCAGAGCGCTGGTGTGGGTCAGCAGGGTCAGAGCCCGGGCTCCTTTTCGGAGGGGAGGGTGGAGGCAGCGAAAGGGACGT
The DNA here is from genome assembly GCA_025345505.1 of Todiramphus chloris collaris. Classification (NCBI taxonomy): domain Eukaryota; kingdom Metazoa; phylum Chordata; class Aves; order Coraciiformes; family Alcedinidae; genus Todiramphus; species Todiramphus chloris. The sequence goes on along the minus strand of JANVCC010000130.1, from coordinate 479,321 downwards.
TTTTCCCTGCAGCCCCTTCAAGGGAGGTTTGTCAGGCGGTCCCTGTGCTGCAGCCGCAGGACACCCAGAGCGGTGCCTCAGCGGTTCCCTGCTGCACCTTGTGCTAGCCCCCTTGGGGAATTTATTCCCAGCCAGCTGCTAACGAAGCTCTTGTCCCTTGTCCCTCGATCTTGGCGTCTGCTGGATGCCAGGAGACCGGCAGACGGTGTCTCCTCAGCAAGCAGGGAGCAACTAAAAGCTTTTTAGGAGTTTCAGCATTGCTGGGGCATTAAATGCCATCCAGAGCTTATTTCCTTCTGACGTTGCACCTTCCCTCCACTTTTCTGAGTGAGGAAGAAGAGGAGGAGGGCTCAACCCAGGGCTGGGCCAGGGGTGGGGCTGTGGAGAGCCTGGCCTGGGTCTGTCCCTGCTCGCCCCCAGGGCCAGGACAGGCACTGGCCTTCCCGAGGAGGGCACACAGGGTTCTGCACCCTGAGCCCTGAGAGCGCCCGGCGAGGCAGTGCCCCCACGGCAGGGCCCAATCCTGCCGGGATGCCGGGGCAGGAGAGTGTGCGGGGGAGCGGCAAAGCAGGCAGGCAGCGAGGCTGGAGCTGGGCGTGACGGCAGAACTGTGCATGCCACTCACCTTGTCTTCTGTTTCTTGATTCCAAGCCTCCATGCGGAGAAGAAAAGGGGGTGAGTGAAACCACATATCCTGGGGCTCCTCCTTTCCCCGTCAGCACCCAGCCAGCGCCCAGCTCACCCACACGGGCACCCGAGGGGCTGGCCCGGGGCACCGTCCCCGAGTACACAGAATCCCAGCACAGTGGGGGTGGGAAAGTCCCTTTGGAGATCACCTGGTGCCACCCCCCTGCTCCATCCAGCAGGGTCACCCAGAGCAGGGGCCCAGCAGCGCAGTGTCCAGCCGGGGTGGGAATCTCTCCAGACAAGGAGACTCCACAGCCTCTCTGGGCAGCCTGGCACAGGCTCCATCCCCCTCAGGTTGTCACAGGAAGGCTCAGCCTGAAGGAGCTGGAGCTCTGCGGGTCAGCCCGGCATCGGGAGTAGCCTCTGCATACGGCTGAAAGGCCAAGATTGGTGTTGGGCTTCCACTGGGTGTGAGTAGGAATGTCCATGGACCTCCAGGGCTGCCTTCCCTGGGTGTTGCACTTGCTTTCTGTTTGCCCTACGGTGAAAATACCTGCATGTGGGGTCCTGAGTACGGCCTCCTCCAGCCCCTGGGCCAGGCCCCTGGAGCTCAGTCGGATGAGTGGCTGCTGTGCTCTTTGCCGTGTCCAGCAACGCAGGTGCTGCCTCTGTCCTGCTGCTCCCAGTGGTCCTGTGCTGAGGGAGCACCTGGGGATGTGCCTGTGCCGCACAGAGGCGTTGGTGACACCTCCAAAGGCATACCAAGGTTCATAGAGTCATAGACTGGTTTGGGTTGAAGGGACCTCCCAAGGTCATCTGGTCCAACCCCCCTGCAGGGAGCAGGGCCATCTGCAACTAGAGCAGGGTGCTCAGAGCCCCGGCCAACCTCCCCTGCAATGGTGCCAGGGATGGGGCAGCCACCACCTCTTGGGGCAGCCTGGGCCAGGCTCTTCCCACCCTCAGCACCAACAACTTCTCCTTCTCTCCAGTCTGAATCTCCCTCTTGGAGTTTAACCCATCCCCCCCTTGTCCTGTCCCAACAGACCCTGCTCAAAAGGCTGACAGGCTCCTTCAGGTCCTGAAAGGACAGGTTGGAAGAGACCTCAAGGATGATCTGGTCCAACCTTTCTTGGCAAAATCTGGGTCTAGACAAGCTGGCCCAGCTCCTGTCCAGCTGGATCTTCAAAGAGCCCAATGTTGGGGGAAAAAGAACAGTTGGCTGGGGGAGAGCCAGTTTGTCTGTTAAGTGTCCTGGCTCTGGGTGGAGAGGGCCTCCCACCTGAAGGCCATGTTGTCGGTGCCCAAGCTGGCCAGGGTAGAGCTGGTTGCAGCAGGGCTCCGTATGTGACAACTGCACTACACGGTGTCCGTGTGGATGTTGCATGAGGGACGCTGCAGAAGTAGGAGATTCTTGTCAGGGCTGAAAGCCAGCGATGGACAATCCTGGGTGGAGCAAGAAGGCTCATCCCATGACAGCCCCCAGCTCTGCAGTTCTCCAACACAAGCACAGGGCAGAGACCCCAGTTCTTATTCTTTCAGAAGCAGAACTCTCTGTCCTGGTACTGTGAAGCTAGAGAACTGTTTCCCAAGGAACAAGAGATGTGAGGGACCAATTCCTCTACTATAACAGTGACAGCACAGGGAAGAAGCTGAGCAGGGCTTACAAGCAGGAGCTCTTTGAGGGACCTTCCCAGGCCCCCTTTGTACCCAAGCGGATCTGTCAGTACCCAAGGTGGAGGAAATGCAGGGGTCCCATGGATCAGAATGATCAGCTGGAGGTCACCAAGTATTTCCTAATATTGAACGTGGCCATCTGTCTCCTCTTGCCACTTGGGACAGCCAGAGTCATCAGGGTACCCCCGTTCCTAGAGGCCTCTCCCCAGCAGTGCCCCAGCAGCTGGAGGCAGGATCCTCTCCAGGGTGCTCTTCCATCTCCTGCAAAGGCATGGCAGGTACCAAGTAAAGGTCACGGTGATTTGTTTCCGAGTCATTGTGGTTGGAAGAGACCTTTAAGGTCATTTGAGCACCCCCCGTGGTCCACTGGCATTAAGAGATGGAAAGCAGAATAAAGCTGGAAGGAGGTGGTCCAAGCGTCACTGTTAATCCTCTCCCAGCACTGGGGTCCGCAAGCTGACAGGGCTGCAGGGCTCCCTGAGCCCCCAGAGACACCGGTGGGGCAGGTTTCCAGCATGTGGTTGTTAGAACCAGCCCATGGCTCGGCTGTTAGAGGTCCACTCAGCAGTGTTTGGCTGTGAGGGATGGTGACGGGACCACCCCACATCTCATGCTTGAGAGACACGTGGCAGTGAGGAAGAGGAGCCAGGAAGCCCCCCAGAGACAAGGATGGTTGGTCTTTTGCCGAGGGAGTTCAGGAGCTGGCCTGAGCTGTTTCCCTGGAGCAGGAGCAGGTCCCTAGTCCCAGGGCCTTGGTGGATACCTGCTCCACCAGGTCCCTGTCTCTGCTGTGCTGAGCACTCCCGAGCTTGCCCCAGCACTGCAGGGGGGTCTCTCTCTCTCCCCAGAGCCCTGGGAGCAGAGGGGCAGGATCCCCCCCTCCCCTGCTGCCCACGCTGCTGGGGCTGCAGCCCAGGGTGCCAGTGGCTCTGGGTGCCAGTGCACGGGGCTAGCTCTGCTCCAGCTCCTTCCCCCCAGCACCCCCAAGTCCTTCTCCATGGGGCTCTCTCCAGCCTGGTCTGATACCAGGGCTTGTCCCGACCCGGGGGCAGGACCTTGCACTTGGCCTGGTTGAGCTTCAGGAGGGTCACACGGCAGAGGCATCCAGTGTCCATGAGTGCCCAGGCAGCCCCTCAGCTCCAGCACAGCTCTGTACCACCCGCACTCCAGGGCCTGCTGGCACCAGTTGTGACATGGAGCTGACAACGCAGCCCTGCCTGGCCCAGGTTGCTGTCAGAGCAGGGGGTGGCTGCACGTGAAGGGACCCTGCTCAGGCTGAGCTCCAGCCTGGCCACCTTTGTTAGTCTGGCTCTGCTGGACCCTGTCTGGCTGCATGTGGAGGGAGGGTAGGAGGGGACAGTGGTAACAGTGGCCAGCATCTTCCACCCTTTTCCAGTGTCCTGAGTTTCATAGAGTAGTTTGGGTTGGGAGAGACCTTTATGCTCCTGGAGTCCAACCATGTCCCCAACTCTGCCAGGGCACCACTGACCCCTGTTCCTCAGCACCACAGCTCCACGGGGGGCTTGGAAACCCCTCCAGGGATCATGGGGACTCATGGTGGGAGGGTTTTGGTCTCATTCTGAATACTGAAAATACATTGGGGCAAAAAAATGTACTCTTTCACTGTAAGGATGGAGGCTTCCCCAAAGCAGGGCATGGCCAGGAGCGGTCCCTGCCTTGGGAGCTGGCAGGTCTGACCCCAGAGGTCACACAGACTGGTCTGGGCTGCCCAGGCATCACGGTAGCACCGGGTGCAGCCATAGTGCCACTGTCTTGTTATGCATCATGGTGGGTGGGTGGCTCTAGGAACCTCCAAAACGTTCCTCAGCCACTGGCCGGGGAGGAGATGACCGAGCGGCCGCGCTCCCTGCCTGGGGATGGGCCGTGGTGGGGGAGCTCCAGGCAAGGCCACCCTCGCTGAGCCGTTCGCTTCTCTGTTTGGGTTTCCAGAGAAACTGGACGAGATTTTGGCGGCCGCCGAGCCCGCGCTGCGAGCAGACATCGTCGAAGCCGATTCCAGGGCAGCCACTGTGAAGCAGCGCCCCACAAGCCGCCGCATCACGCCCGCAGAGATCAGTGTGAGCAGCAGGGCTGGCGGGGGGGAGGCACAGGGAGGGGACTCCCCCGGGGCTGAGGGAGAGGGTCTGGGGGAGCCGGAGACAGGGCAGGAGCCCGGGCAGGTGGTGGAGAAGCCAGCCCGGGCTGTGAGGCACTCACTCGTGGATCTGGGGTGGCCACAGCCAGGATGTAAGAGCGGCTGTGAAGGAAGGTGCAGAGCTGAGCCCAAGATCTCAGCTGGCTGCGGCGTTCTGGGGGTGAAGCTGGAAATGGGAGGAATCAAAGGAAAAGAAAAACGCATCTCCGAGGGGAAGCCTGGATGGAGTAGGAGTGGGGCTGCCAGCTCTGGGCTGTCTGGATGCTGGAAGTGCTGCAGGCGGTGGGAGGCAGCTTCTGCAACAGGAGGGAAAATGGGACAGGCGGCTTCTGAGCGGAGCCTGGCCTGGGAGAAGCCTTCCCACGGCAAGGAGGATGAAGGGAGGGAGAGAGGAGGCTGCTGGAGTCCACGTCACTGTGCCACCCCAGCCTGGGCACTGAGAGCTGAGGGGGCAGGAAAGGGGGAGCAGGCAGGGAAGCAGGGAGGGAGGGAGGCTTAACCTTCAAAGGGCAGCAGCCTAGGTTTTGGAGGCAGGATGGGGCAGCATGAAACAGATGGTTGCTGGAGAATGGACAGTTGACAGAGGACAGACAGATGGTGGTAGACATGAGATACGGTCCGTCCTCATCCCCAGGGAAGGCCCTCCTGGGGCTGCAGCAAGGTCAGGGTCTAGGTGATGTGGTAGCAGAGCCTTCATCCACAGTCTGAAGGATCAGGGGGACCTGAGGTGAACTGTCATGTCCTTCCACCTGAGTCTTGCTGGTGTCCAGAATGGGAATTTCCTTCTTTCTTTCTCCTGCAGTCCCTCTTCGAACGCCAGGGAATGGCAGCACACTCGGGGGTCCTTGCGGGAGCTGAGAAGCCCCACGTTTCACTGCGCAAAGGAATTCCACGGACAAAATCTGTAGGTAAGGCAAAGTGGGGGGAGATCCCTTCCTAGAGAGGAGCAGGGGTCCCCGTGGAGCGTTGTCGCCTTCACAGGAACTGGAAGCAAGGACTCAGCCCTCTCTGATGGCTTCTCACTAGACATCTTTGGAGAGGGGACGTTTAAGGCAGTTTCTGATTTGAAGGTTACATGTGCCTCAAGAAGCCTGTTCTGACAATGACATGGGTCCTGCTATGAGCAGAAGGCAGAACTGGTGACCTCCAGAGGTCCCTCCTCTCTTGGTGTCTTTATGCCTCTGATGGGGATCAGGGAGCTTCTCCCACTTGTCATGCTGGTAAATGAAGGTTGGTGGGTGATTTTCTGTTGGCCTGCATAGCGCTGGCTGGGTGTGCAGCGAGCTGGGCACGAGGGGAGTGAGCATCAGACTGTGGAGCAGGTAACAAGTGACTTTTACAGGGTCTGGAACAGGCACTTGTTGTGAACTGTGTTGGGATATTTAGACCTTGTCCTAAAAAGTTGGTGGTGCAGCTTGGAGAACAGCCAGCTCAAGGTGAGCCAGCATGTGCTTAGGTGGCCAAGGCCACCAGCATCCTGGCTGTGTTAACACTGGGGTGGCCAGCAGGAGCAGGGCAGGGATCCTCCCCCTGCACTGGGCACTGGGGAGGCCGCCCCTGGAATCCTGGGGTCAGGTTTGGGCCCCTCACTCATTCCCAGCAGGACATTGAGGGGCTGGAGCGTGGCCAGAGAAGGGCAACGGAGCTGGGGAAGGGGCTGGAGCACAAGGGTGGTGAGGAGCGGCTGAGGGCCCTGGGCTTTTTCAGCCTGGAGAGAAGGAGGCTGAGGGGAGACCTTCTGGCTCTGACAGCTCCTGACAGGAGGCTGGAGCCAGGGGTGGTCAGGCTCTGCTCCCAAGAAACAAGCCCCAGGACAAGAGGAACTGGCCTCCAGTTGCCCCAAGGCAGGTTTAGGTTGGACAAGAGGAACAATTTCTTCCCCCCCCCCCCCCCCCCCCCCCCCCCGACCCTGCAGGGCTGTCCAGGGCTGTCCCAGGCTGCCCAGGGCAGTGGTGGAGTCCCCATGATCCCTGGAGGGGTTTCCAAGCCCCCCGTGGAGCTGTGGTGCTGAGGGACAGGGGTCAGTGGTGCCCTAGGGATATGGTTGGGCTCAGTGAGCTCAAAGGTCTCCGACAACTCCAATGATCCTGCGATTCCATGAATGTCTCCGGTGGTCCCTCTGAACCCACAGCTCGCTGTGTGCCTGGTGCACGTTGTGCAGGTGCTTGGCCCAGCACCTCTGTAAGCAGAGGGGTCCTGCTCTGTAGGGTTGCACAGCTCTGGGCTTTGTGTGGTTGTGTGTAGGGCTGATCTGTTCATGAGCACAGACTCTGATGTCCCATGTCTGTCTGTTTTGCTCAGCTCCCCAAGCTCTGAGTCCGTGCGTAGGGTTCCCAGGGTCCCACTCCACCTGTGCCAGGGAGGAGGAAGATCAGCCCTGGAGATGCTGTGGTCAAGCAGCTGCAGCTGTCCCAGGCTCAGCCTCTGAGCACGGCCCGACCAGAAACACGGGAGAAGTCACAGGTAGCTCTCAGCGGTGCCCGATCCGGGAGCGGCACGGGTCTGCCTGCACCCAAGGGAGAGGTCTCCACTGCACTGGGGACGGCAGCTCCTCCTTCCCAGTTTGCCCACCACAGCACACACCTCGAGCAGCGCCTCACAGAACCGGCTGGTTTGTATGGAATTCCAGATAGGCTAAAATAGAAAACAGCCAAGCAGCAGGAATTGGGTTGCAATCGGCTGCTTTTAGAAGTCCTCCTTGAGCTGTCATTTCACACCCACAGAGACAGGCTCATGCGCTGCACAGTCAGTTGACTTCATGATAAAAATCACTACTAAAAGTAAGGAACGAGATGAAAAACAGGCAGGGGTTGGTTGGTTGGTTCATTTGTTTTTTCGGTGGAGAAATGCTCTGAATTATTTGCATATTGCACAGCTGGGTCAGACTCCCAGGGACTCGTGACAGAAGATCAAAGCATCTCGTGTTTGCATCTTAACATCTCTAGAGAGGAGGGCAGTTAACCCTCAACTGGCTGCAGGGAAAGCAGAGCGAGAGAAATATTTCAGCAAGAATGTGAAGAAATGCCTTGCAGTGGGGAGGCTGATGGGAGAGAAAATCTCTGTCAGCCTTCCAAGATAGCAACCACACCATCTGCTCCAGCGTCAGAAGTTAAAAACACTGGGAAGTCTGCAGAGCCGCCATGGTGCCTTCAAAGTCTCCTCTCCGAGCAGAGTTGAGATGATGCAGGCGGTGGTTTTCAACAGATAGAGTCATAGAATCGTGGAATTGTTTGGCTTGGAAGAGACCTTTAAGACCGTTCACTCCAGCCGTGTCCCCAGCACTGCCAGGGCACCACTGACCCCTGTCCCTCAGCACCACAGCTCCACAGGGGGCTTGGAAGCCCCTCCAGGGATCCTGGGGACTCCACCCCTGCCCTGGGCAGCCTGCGCCAAGCCAGAAGGAACGTGTGGCCCACTCAGTTAGAAGCCTGGAGGGCTGCAGGTGCTGGATGTGGGTGGCAGATGCTCCATACCGATGAAGCATTGACTTGGTGTTCAAAGAGACACTGAGGATCTGGGCTCCTGCTGTGCCAGTTTGGGGCGAGTGGGCACATCCCCTGCTGCTCACAGGTCTGGTGGGACAGCAGAGCTGCCCTTCCTGATCCTATGGTAGGACCATCCTTCCCTGTACAGATCCTGGTTGAACTCCCAGCGCATCCCCCTCCTCTAAGTAGGTTCTCAGGTTCACCTGAGATGTGACTTAAGGTTTGTACAGTAACAGCCAACACAGCACCATGGTGGGCCAAGGCCAATGGGATGAGGTTCAACTAGGCCAAGGGCCAGGTCCGGCCCTTGGGTCCCACCAACCCCCTGCAGCGCTCCTGGCTGGGGCAGAGCGGCTGGAAAGTGCCCAGCAGGAAAGGCCCTGGGGGGGTTGGTGGACAGGCGGCTGGAGATGAGCCAGAGAGTGCCCAGGGGGACAAGAAGCCACCAGCATCCTGGCTGTGTCAGCACTGGGGTGGCCAGCAGAGCAGGGCAGGGATCATCCCCCTGCACTGGGCACTGGGGAGGCTGCCCCTGGAATCCTGGGATCAGGTTTGGGCCCCTCACTCATTCCCAGAAGGACCTTGAGGGGCTGGAGCGTGGCCAGAGAAGGGCAACGGAGCTGGGGAAGGGGCTGGAGCACAAGGGTGGTGAGGAGCGGCTGAGGGCCCTGGGCTTGTTCAGCCTGGAGAGAAGGAGGCTGAGGGGAGACCTTCTGGCTCTGACAGCTCCTGACAGGAGGCTGAAGCCAGGGGGGGTCGGGCTCTGCTCCCAAGGAACAAGGGACAGGACAAGAGGAACCGGCCTCCAGTTGCCCCAGGGCAGGTTTAGGTTGGACAAGAGGAACAATTTCTTCCCCCCTGTCCCTGCAGGGTTGTCCAGGGCTGTCCCAGGCTGCCCAGGGCAGTGGTGGAGTCCCCATGATCCCTGGAGGGGTTTCCAAGCCCCCCGTGGAGCTGTGGTGCTGAGGGACAGGGGTCAGTGGTGCCCTGGCAGTGCTGGGGACACGGTTGGGCTCGATGAGCTCAAAGGGCTCTCCCAACGCAAATGATTCAATAATTCCCTGCACTTTGAAGGGTCCTGGGCTTTCCTCCTCCTCCTCCTGCCAGTTCTGCTGTTGCCAGGACCTGCTGCCAGCCCCACACACCCGAGGACAGTGACATTCACCTGCTTCCCACTTCTGGACATGATTCAGGCCGTGGCACTTGGCACCTTTCTGCTCCAGCTCAGGGGTGGCTTCGGGAGCTGCTCTGCTGTCCCTGCGTGGGAAGCAAGGCTGGGAACGGGGCGGGTCCTCGGGAAGGAGCCGCCTTGTTAGCCAGCCCCAATTAACGCACCGAGTCAGATTCTCACAGGGATTTAGGCTGTTATGGCAACGGGCCCAAAAGCATCATGGAGACTTTTTGTGTTTCCCTTGGGGATTAGCAGCAATTAACGCCGCAAGTTGCGGAGCAGGGTTTGCCCTGAGGCCCCTGGCGTTGCCAGGCTGCACCAGGGGTGGAAGTCCCATTTCAAACCAGTTACTCTGGCCGCTTGGGGACAAGGTTCTTCACTGGTCCTTGCTGAGGCTCCACCTTGACTCAAGCTCTCCATTCCTTTGTGTGCCCATCTCCGTGGCTTGCTCCTGGCGATGGCTCAGGGCTGACTGTGGGAACTGTAGTGCCCACTGTGGTGAGGACATGGGATGTAGTGTTCCAAGAGGTGTTCAAAAGACATCGAGGTGTGTCACTTCAGGACTTGGCTTAGCAGTCATGATAATGTTTAGTAGATGGTTGGACTTGATGATCTTTAAGGTTGTTTCCAACTTAACAATCCTATGGTTCTAAGAGAACCAAGGAACATGTTCTGGATGGCTGGTGGCCAAGGGGCGGTCTGGTTGTTGGTCATTGAAGTTTAACCATCCAGTTGTGCATGTGGGAGGTGGAACAGGCAGGAGGGAGGCACACAAGGGGTGCTGTCATTTGCAGCAGATAGATGCTCTCTCTTCACAGAGGTCATTCTCACACCCGGTCGTCCCTCGGAATTCACCATAAGGTGTCAGGTTCCTCTAGAAGCCCTTGGTGTGTGGTGGGGGGTGTGGAGGAGACTGGAGCACTCGGTCGCTGGCAGCAGAGTGTGCTGGGAAATGGCACGGACATGGGGCATGGTCCTGTGGCACCAGGGAATGGCCAAGGGCAAGTCAGTAATGTATAGATAGAGTCATGGGCTGGTTTGGGTGGGAAGGGACCTTTCAAGGTCATCTGGTCCAACCCCCCTGCAGGGAGCAGGGCCATCTGCAACTAGAGCAGGGTGCTCAGAGCCCCGGCCAACCTCCCCTGCAATGGTGCCAGGGATGGGGCAGCCACCACCTCTCGGGGCAGCCTGGGCCAGGCTCTCCCCACCCTCAGCACCAACAATTTCTCCTTCTCTCCAGTCTGAATCTCCCTCTTGGAGTTTAACCCAGCCCCCCTTGTCCTGTCCCAACAGGCCCTGCTCACAAGTCTCTCCCCATCTTTCTGCCAGGCCCCTTCAAGCCCTGCAAGGCCCCCAGAAGGTCTCCCCTTGGGGAGCCTTCTCCTCTGCAGGCTGAACCCCCCCAGCTCTGCCAGCCTGGCCTCCCAGCAGAGGGGTTCCAGCCCTCCCAGCACTGCTGGGGCCCTAATAAAATAATATTAATACTATTACAACAGTGATAATAAAAAAATCAGAATGCCCAAAATGAGTGATGCACAAGGGAGTTCTCACCTCTCACTGACTGATACTCAGCCAGTCCCCAAGCAGCAACCCACCTCCTCCCCAGCCAGCTCCTCCCAGTTTATATACTGGGCATGACATCATATGGTCTGGAATATCCCTTTGGGATCAGCTGTCCTGGCTGCGTCACCTCCCAGCTCCTTGTGCCCCTCTAACCTTCTCCCTTGCAGGGCAGCCTGAGAAGCTGCAAAGTCCTTGCCTAGGTACAATGGAACAATCCCGGTGTTACGGCGTTATCCAAAACACAGCGCTGAAACAGCTACTGGGAAGGAAATTAATGGTATTCCAAGCGAAACCAGGACAACAGAAACCAGATGGGCACCAAATTAAGCTGAGAGTTGGAAGTTCAAAGGAAAGATGAGGGGGTAATTCTGTGCAAGGTGTTGACAAGCAGCAGAGCTGGGTGCTACATGGTGCTGGGAGTGTGAGAAACCTGTCCCAGCTCACAGCTCTGCCCAGGGTCTGGAGGGGCAGAGTCCACCTAGGGCTGGCCACAAAGCTCTTGGTCAGAAAGCTGCTGTGAGCTGGCAGAGCCTGTGCGAGAGGGGAAGCAGCTTCATGCTTGTTCTGTTCTCCTCTGCTTCCTCAGGGAGGTGGTACCTGTTCTGGGCAGTTCTGGGGAGATGGGCCTTTGATCTGCCAGGCTGGAGGAGATGTGGCCAAGGGGAGCGTGGAGATGTGCAAGGCTTTGGAAGAGAGGTGGACAGGGGGAGTACAGGGATGTGCAAGGCTTTGGAGGAGAGGTGGACAAGGAGATTACAGAGATGTGCAAGGCTTTGGAGGAGAGGTGGACAAGGGGAGTACAGAGATATGCAAGGCTTTGGAGGAGAGGTGGGCAAGGGGAGTGTAGATCCCATGTCATGGGTGGCATATAAGGAGTGAGCCAGCAGCCTAGAGAGGAGGAGAACGGTTGAGTGAATGGATGTCATCCTTATGAAGGACTCCTGTGACAAGCGCACAGGCAGAGTCAGCAGAGGAGCCATATCAGAAGGGTGACTTGCAGGTAGTGAGGAAAGAGCCTGCCAAGAACTGGCTTTCCTCCCACCTCTCCCATCAGTGATCTCTCCTGGATGTTGACTCTCTTGCTGAGGAGCAAGAGGAGATGTTGGTTTGCACAGGGAACAGGGAATGTTTCCACTGTTCCAAGGAGCAGGGTTGTAGAGACTTAGCTGGGGAACCTGCACTGGGATGAAGCCACTGTTCTTCTGCCGTAGGATCACAGGACAATTCAGGTTGGAAGGAGGAGGTCTCTGGTTCAACCTCCAGCTCCAAGCAGGGTCAGCTATGACATTAGATAGTATTGCTTAGGGTTTTTCCAGTCTGATCTTGAAAAACCTCTAAGCATGGAGACTGAGCACCCTTTCTGGGCAGCCTGTCCCCCTCCTTGACTGTCTTAATCATAAAATGTCTCCTTTTATCCCATTAGAACTTCTCATTGCAGTTTTGCCCATTGCCTCTTGTCCTCCCACAATGTACAACTGTGAAAAGCCCAGCTTTATCTTCTCAATAACCTTCCAAAGGCACCAGAGTGCTGCTGTTAGGGCTTCCCCAAAAGCTTTATCTTCGTGATAGCCTCCCGTAGGCACCAGAATGCTGTTGTTGGGGGCCCCACAAAGATATTCTTTCTGCAGACTGAAAAAGTCCAGTTTCCTGGAGACAGAGCAAGAGCAAGAGTTTCAGCCCTGACCATCGTGGTGACCCCCACTGAATTCCCTTCAGTTTGTCAATGTATTTCTTGCACTGGGGGCCCCAAATCTGGTTGCAATATTGTAGGTGTGGTCCATGAGTAGGAGCAAGAGGGATAGCTCTGCTCTGTCTGTGCCTTTGCTCCTGTTCAGGCAGCCCAGGACACTGTTGGCCTTTCCTGCCAGGGCACAGGCCAGCCCACGTTCACCTCCCTGCCTACAAAGTCCCCCACGTTCTTTTCCAAAAGACTTGCTTCCCAGTCAGTCCCCATCCTCTCCAGTTCTAAGAGGTTCTTCCTTCTCAGTGTCAGACTTTGCATCTGTCCTTGTTGGAATTCATGGGTTTCCTGCTGGCCCATTCCTGTCTAGGTCCTGTGGAGATGTCTAGCTGGTCACTGAACTTGGCAGCGCATCTGAGGTCATTTTTCATAGTGTTCTCCTCCTCATTTAAGAAAAACATGGAGGAGAGATGCTCATGGCAGAGAAAAATAACTAGTGGAGAATAGAGTCAATAAAATGAATGACTGCAGAAGCAGTTCCGTAAGATGAAACCAGCCCTAAAGCCACACCTTGAATGCATTTCAATTGTCCAGCTGTCCCCTTCATCCTTCTGTCACATGAAATACTTGGCTCTTAATGCTTTAAAAGAACTTCACAGCAGGGACTGTGAGTGACTGGGGCTTGTGGAAGCCCAAGAAGGTAGAACAGGGGCTACCACACCTACAGCTCCTCATGGTCAACAACCAAGGGTTTGCTGCAGCCAGTGGCTGGTGATACAGAATCACAGAACGGTTTGGGTTGGAAGGGACCTTAAAGATCATCTCATTACAAACCCCTTGCCATGGACAGGGACACCTTCCGCTAGACCAGGCTGCGCAGAGCTGTGTCCAACCTGACCTTGAAGTCGCTGTCTCCTCTAGCCTGGCAGCCACTGCACCCGTCCACACTTTGCAGATTAGGAAATTTGAGATGGATGAACCAGTTTCATCTTCTGAAACCACTCTGTGTTCAGCACAGCCCTGACAAGCTCTAATGGCATTAGACCATGTTCTGTAGCAGGCTGGGCACGGTACCAGGGCTCAGCATGGCATAGATCTCCTTGGTCCAGCTCTTGGCCATTCCCAGCTGAGAAGCAGAAATAAGAATCACAGAATCGTTTGGGTTGGAAGAGACCTTTCAGATCATCAAATCCAGCCGTGTCCCCAGCCCTGCCAGGGCACCACTGACCCCTGTCCCTCAGCACCACAGCTCCATGGGGGGCTTGGAAACCCCTCCAGGGATCATGGGGACTCCACCACTGCCCTGGGCAGCCTGGCACAGCCCTGGACAACCCTGCAGGGACAGGGGGGAAGAAATTGTTCCTCTTGTCCAACCTAAACCTGCCCTGGGACAGCTGGAGGCCGGTTTCTCTTGTCCTGTCCCTTGTTCCTTGGGAGCAGAGCCCAACCGCCCCTGGCTTCAGCCTCCTTCTGGCTGACAGTCAGAAGCTGTCAGAGCCAGAAGGTCTCCCCTCAGCCTCCTTCTCTCCAGGCTGAACAAGCCCAGGGCCCTCAGCCGCTCCTCCCCACCCTTGTGCTCCAGCCCCTTCCCCAGCTCCGTTGCCCTTCTCTGGCCACGCTCCAGCCCCTCAAGGTCCTGCTGGGAATGAATGAGGGGCCCAAACCTGACCCCAGGATTCCAGGGGTGGCCTCCCCAGTGCAGTGGGACGATCCCTGCCCTGCTCCTGCTGGCCACCCCAGTGCTGACACAGCCAGGATGCTGGTGGCTTCTTGGCATAAGCGTAAGGGTGTGTGGGTTTTGGTGTCTCCACACTGGTAGAGCATGACAGTGGCTGTGCTGAATCAAACCATGGCTCCATCTAGTGCAGGATCCCGTCTTGAGCATTGCTCCTGAGCAGATGCCCAGGGACCAGTGAAAAGAGGCCAAGGACATGATATTTCTTCTGAACACTCACCCAGGCAGCTGTTGTCTCCAGTTCAGAGGTTTCTGAGCGCATAATAGCGCACAAAAGGTGCATCCTCCACAGATTTGTCCCCTCTGAACTTGTTTTGTGCTTCCCATCCATTGTGCTGCCATGGGACTAAAACTCCCCAAAGCGTGCTCAGCAGAAATACTGCAGCTCTGAGCGCAGCAATAGCCTGGGCAGTGTGATGAGATGTCAAGATCCATGCTCTCAGGCCAAAATACTCCCTTTCTTCCCCCGGCGGGCTCTGCCTGCTGGTTACAATGCTGATGTCATGGCAGGCGCAGCTGCCAAGGCGCTGTCAGTGCCCATGGACAGCACAGGAGCAGCGTGCGAGCCCGAGAAGCAGGTGGTGGCCGCGCCGCTGTGCCAGGGACTGGCTTTCTGCCATCCTGGGCATCCTCTCAAGAGCAGTTTGAGACCTTGAAACCAGCTGAACTGGGCCCGAAAAGGAGGAGATGTGCCCAGTCGCTGCTGAGCGACGCAGAGCGGGGCCTAGGGAGGAGCTGCAGGCGGGGGTATGAGGCTGGAGCAAACTGGGCTGGTGAATGGGACTGTGACAGCCTGCTTTTTGGCTTTGAAGTTTTCTCTGCAATATCCATCAGCATTTGCAGTGAGAAAAGCTGGAGCTGAGCTGGCCCCGTGCGCTGGCACCCAGAGCCACTGGCACGCTGGGCTGCACCTCAGCAGCGTGGGCAGCAGGGGAGGGGGGGATCCTGCCCCTCTGCTCCCAGGGAGGGGGTTGGACCAGATGACCTTGGGAGGTCCCTTCCCACCCAAAGCAGTCAGTAGTTCTGTGATTCTAAGCAGACACTCACACCTCACAGTCTGTATTAATGGATTTTTCCTCGTATTACTTCGCGTATCAAGATTCTCATCCTCTTCCACTGAGTGCTGCAAGCACCTAAAAAAGTTCTTGCTGTGCACCACGGTTGTAAGTTAATGGTAAGAATGGCACAATCCACTGCCTTAGGTACTTCCAATTCTTGAAAGAAAATCACAGACTCATAAAGTGGTTTGGATCGAAGGGACCTTCCAAGGTCATCCAGTCCAACCCCCCTGCAGGGAGCAGGGCCATCTGCAACTAGAGCAGGGTGCTCAGAGCCCCGGCCAACCTCCCCTGCAATGGTGCCAGGGATGGGGCAGCCACCACCTCTCGGGGCAGCCTGGGCCAGGCTCTCCCCACCCTCAGCACCAACAATTCCTCCTTCTCTCCAGGCTGAATCTCCCTCTTGGAGTTTAACCCATCCCCCCTTGTCCTGTCCCAACAGGCCCTGCTCACAAGTCCCTCCCCATCTTTCTGACAAGCCCCTGCAAGGCCCCCAGAAGGTCTCCCCTTGGGGAGCCTTCTCCTCTGCAGGCTGAAGCCCCCCAGCTCTCCCAGCCTGGCCTCCCAGCAGAGGGGTTCCAGCCCTCCCAGCATTGCTGGGGCTCCTCTGGCCCCGCTCCACCAGGTCCCTGTCTCTGCTGTGCTGAGCACTCCCGAGCTGGCCCCAGCACTGCAGGGGGGTCTCTCTCTCTCTCTCCCCAGAGCCCTGGGAGCAGAGGGGCAGGATCCCCCCAGTTGAAATCCAAACTGCAGTTTGTGCCAGACACTGCTGGGAGCTCAGCCTGGCAGGTTGAACCATCTGTAGCCCCTTGGGGGAAGGGGGAGGTGTGACACGAGGCAGCGAGCGGGAGGGTGCGAGAACCCGCCTGCGGGAGACAGCAGCGCCGGCTGGGAGTCGCACAACCTGGTCGCGCTCGTCTGTCTCGCGCATCGACAGCCGGGTGTTGGGAGGTTTGGTTGAGCGGGTGTTCGGTTCTGCCACTCCTCACCAGTCTAGAGAGTGTCCGGCCTGGCTGGAGGGTGCTGGGCACTACTGTCCGATAGATTCAAATCAACCTCGAGAGTCTGCAGCTGCCCTTCTGTGCCAGGCTGAGGGCTGAGATGCCAACGCTCGCACCCAGCAAATAAAAGATAAAGTGGAAAGTGACCTTAGAGAGAAGGTGGAGGGGGGGGAAGGAAGGAGGGGTTGTATGTCCATTCTGCGGCAACTGTCATGCTCTGGCTTCTCCGGAGATGTCCACTCTGACGTCACTGTCCTTCTCGTTTTCCAGGTGAAGATGAGAAACTTGCTGCTTCTTTGCTAGATGGGAAGTTTCCCCGGAGCACATCAATGCAAGACACTGTTAGGGAAGGACATGGGATTCCACCACCACCCCAAACAGCCCCACCACCACCTCCTTCTCCATATTACTTCGACACAGGCCCCCCGCCATCCTTCTCGCCACCACCACCCCCAGGAAGAGCTTACGATACCATAAGGTCAAGCTTTAAGCCAAGCCTGGAGGCTAAACTCCATGGACTCCCACAGGTCATCAGCGCGGCTGAGATGTATGATCAGGCGAGGACTTCCATTCCTTACCCTGAAAGGCAGAAGAGGGCCCGATCCATGATAATCCTACAGGATTCCTCTCATCTTCCCGTGGAGCCAACAGAGATCCCCCGGCCTGGCCCGTCTGCAACCCCTCCAGAGAAGCTGAAGAGGAAGGGGAGAGTGATTGACAACCCTTACGCCAACATGGGTCAGTTCAACGTCAGCCTGTTTGCTCCCACCAAGCCACAGAGGAAGAAGAGTCCTCTCGTCAAGCAGTTACAAGTGGAGGATGCACAGGAGCGCGCAGCGCTGGCCATCACCGGGGGCTTTACGAGGGAGCCCTCTCCCACCCGCAGGAGCCATCGCCTGAGCGGGGTGGAATATCAGCACCACGCCGGCATCGCTCAGGTCGAAGCCACGAGCATCCCCTTTGCCACTGCCATCGCTGGAGTCATGAAGGACCGAGACCGTCGCCTGGATGAAAGGCGGAAATCCACAGTCTTCCTCTCAGTCGGGGCCATCGAGGGCAGCCCCCCCAGCAGCGACATGCCATCCCTGCAGCAGTCCAGGTCTATCGATGAGCGGTTGTTAGGAAGCCGAGATGTTCTACTGCCTTCCCCTGTCTCAGCTTTAAAGCCATTAATTAGCAGCTCATCCTCAACCTTCATCCACCCCCTGACGGGAAAGCCCTTGGATCCGAACTCACCACTGGCGCTTGCGCTGGCCGCAAGGGAACGGGCCCTCTCCACTCAAGTCCCATCCCGGTCGCCCACCCCGATCCACAGCCCCGACTCGGACAGAGCAGCACCCCTCTTCGTGGACATCCAAACCAAAGAACCAGAGCGGGGGGAGTTGGAGAGCTTGGTGTCCCCTGCGTACTCACCCGGAGGCAAAGGGACAATCGGGACAGACTCTGGGACTTTGGCCCCTGTGAAGACCCAGTGGGGGACTCCGTCCACACTGAGGAAAGAAACCGAGGCACGAGCAGAAACACCCGGGAAGGAGGAGAAAAAACAAGAAGACAAGAAGTCCATGATTATTAGCATAGTGGATACATCACAGCAGAAGACCGCTGGCCTCATCATGGTTCATGCCACAAGCAACGGCCAAGACGAGATAGGACTTGAGATCAAAGAGGAGAAGCCAGCCGTCCCCGAAGCATGCGCGGAGCCGGTGGAGTCCCCCAAGGCAGAGGCCCAGCCCAGTCCCGTGGGAAAGCCTCCGGTGAGTCCAGCCTCCGACAAGACGCTGGGTCAAGGGAGTTCAGAGGAAGAAGTGGAGCCCTACACGGTCACCCTCCCGCCAGCTCAGCTGTCTTCAAGTGACGAAGAGACCCGGGAGGAGCTGGCCAAGATAGGGCTGGTGCCTCCACCAGACGAGTTTGCAAACGGGGTACTGGTCACCACCCCTGGCACACCAGTCAGCCACCTGGCTACGCCTAGCACGCCATCCATACCAGCGGCAGCAGTAGCACCTCCTACCACTGGCGGAACACCCTCAGGGAAGCCCTCTGATGCCCCCGTAGCCCCAGAGTCTGCTGCAGACTCGGGAGTGGAAGAGGTGGACACCAGAAGTTCAAGTGACCATCACCTGGAGACCACAAGCACCATCTCTACAGTCTCCAGCATGTCTACGTTGTCCTCAGAAAGCGGGGAGCCTACTGACACATACACTTCCTTTGCGGATGGACAAACTTTTATACTCGAGAAGCCACCAGTGCCTCCAAAGCCAAAACTCAAGTCCCAGCTCAGCAAGGGGCCAGTTACTTTCAGGGACCCACTTTTGAAGCAGTCTTCGGACAGCGAGCTCATCTCCCAGCAACATGCGGCCACTCTGGCATCAGCCAGCATTGGCCGGCCACGCTACCTCTTTCAGAGAAGGTCCAAGCTATGGGGGGACCCCATGGAGAGCAGGCCAATCCATGGGGCTGATGATGACAAGCCAACTGTGATCAGTGAGCTAAGTTCCCGACTACAGCAACTGAATAAGGATACACGATCACTGGGGGAGGAACCAGCCGGGTCCACCTTAGATCCCGGGAAGAAGTCGCCGGTGGTCGCAGCACGGTAAGACACCGGTCGCTGGCCAGGGGAGGGGCGGGCGCAGGGCTCGGGCACCCGGTGGGACTGGGAGGGCCGTAAGTGGAGCGTGCCGAGGAATCGGGGCCTGTTTTGAGGGACATTTCAGAGATGTCAGGACTTCTCAGCCGCAGGGGGATGGACGATGCTGAGACACGTGCTTTCCAGAAGCCGGTATGCCGTGTCTGCAGCTCCTCTCCACGCCCCGCGCACGTGGTGACTCGCACTGTTGCTTTTCCCCTTGAAACCGCCTCCCTGTTGTTCATGTTCCTCCTGTCTCGATGCTGTCATGAAGCTGCTGTTTTCGGTCGTGGGCTCCACTTCTCCATGTTTGCTCCTGAACGATGAAGGACACTGTGTGTTTCTCCAGTGCTTTGCACCCCAGAGGGTCTCCAGGGGTTGTCAGACCACGTGTTAGCACTCTGGCCAGCCACTGCTGAGCGGGGGCCGTCACGAGGGTGGGCTGGAGCAGCCCGTAGAGGTGACGTGGCAGCACCCCCTGACCTCTGTCTGCAGAGGCAGAGCTGGGCACCGCTCCTGGGACGAGTTAGCTCTGGTGGCCCCCAGGGAGGTGTTTTGGCAGCGTGCAGCTTGGGGGTGTCATGTGTAGCTCTGGACAGGGGGTGCAGCTGAGCATCCCTCCCATGGGCCCTATCCTGGGTCTCCAGGCTGGTGGGTTGGCTGCTGGCTCGGGAGGTATCTATGCAGCACCTAAGCGGGGTAGATCTTTGTTCTCCTCCTTCACTTGAAGGCCAGACCAGAAGATCTGACAGGTCACAGCTGAGGAACTCCAGGACACGCAGGAGCCTTTTTCTCTTACAAAGTCCCCCTCGGGTTCACTCTCCCACACTGGAGCTGTGACCATCACTCTCCCTGGGCAGCACAGACCTCTCCGTGTCCCTCACGCTGCCCAGCATGTCCTTGGTGCCAGGCCAGCCGCCAGCACCAGGCCCTTGTTCTGCCCTGCTGCCCTGTGGCAGCTGCAGCCCCTCTGCCCCACACTTCCACCCCAACAGCTCCACCAAACTGCACAACCAAAGCCAAAACCTCTAAATTAGAGCCCAAGATCTGAGAGTGAACCTGTACGAGGCTTTGGAATTTGACATCACAACAGGAAGTGACCCAAGTCTCTGTCCTGGCTCTGCCCTTTGAGGACACAGCCCCACAACACCTCCCACAGCAGCCAGGCCACAGTCAGCAGGTCCCACTGGCATCACCAGTGGGCAGTTGCTGGGGGTCAGCGAGGTGCCAGCTCAGCGGGCAGGCTCTGAGCTAAGGGAAGCCCTTCTTCTGGAAAGGTTCTTCTAACCAGCTCATCACCGTGGTGGGTGACAAGTCCACATGGTGCTGGCGCTGCTGGTGGCATTTCAGGCTGTAGCACAGTAGGCAAAGTGTCCTCTCCTGCCATAGCCCCAGGGAGCCTTCAGGGAGCTCCCTCCTTCCCTGGCCCTTGTGTCCCTGCCGGTGCCAGGGTTGGCAGTGCCAGCCTGGCTACCCTGTTGAGCCACCAAACTGGTAGGTACCACCGCAGCATGGAGTAAAGCCCCTGGCTCTTGCCCTGTTCATTTTTGCCAGATTCAGCCCCAAAATCACGTTACGGCCATTCCTGGTGTCACACCCACGTGGTCCCTTCCGCCTGCGCTGCTCAGTCGGCAGCTGCAGGGTCCTGTGCTGAAAGCACTTGGTTTAGTTGCAGTTGGGGACGCTTCTGCCATCAGAGGCACGTCAACATGAGGCACGTCACGCCCCACGTTCCTGATCAGTGCTGCCCCTTCGGGTGCTCACTGGCCCCCGAGAACCTGGACAGTCCCAGCTTTTACTGGCAGCCAGGCACAGCATCTCCAACAGCTCCCTCATGCCAGGCCCCGGCCCTTTGCTGCCTGTCCTTGTCCCTTCCCTGGCGTCCGGTGCCCGTCCAGCTGCTCCTCACGTAGCCTCCACTCAGAGATGTCCCATCCCCAGGAGACACCCCTTGTCCATTCTCTGCCTCTCTTTAACCCTGTCCTGTCCTCCCCCACTGCTGCCTTCCCTTGGAGCCCTGGTCTCCTGGCCAGGGAGGTGCAGTCTGTCCATCCTCTCCGTACCCACCCTGCCTCCCGGGGTCAGGCCCTTCCCGCTGTCGGGCAGCGTCCCATGTCCTCCTGCCTTCTGAAAGCCGTGGCCTTTCATCTCTGAAATTTTTACGCTCCCGGTTGATGCGAAAGCCTTGAGCCATTTCCCAGGAGGTCAGCTGTACATAGGGCATGTAGTGACCTCAGCCTCGCTCCTCCCGTGTGAGAGCTCCTCTCTTTTATGGAATTGCTGTAAATTCAGAAAATATCGTAGAGTGCTTAGAGCAGCGCATTTCAGGACACAGCTTCCAGCCCCTGGGCCTGTCCTGAGACCAAAGGTATTTCCTAAAGCTCCCCCAGCAGCCAGCACTAAACGCAGCGAGCTGCTGAGGAGGAGCGAGGTGGGACCGCGCTGCCCGGGGATGCCTCTTGGGTGCTGCACCCCCTCGGCCGGGCGATGCCACAGCCAGAGCCCCTCAGAGCCCCTGCACGGGGCACTGGGAGCCTTGTGCCGTGGCTTTTCCTGTCATCCTTCATTGAACTTTGCTCCAGAAAGAGCCAAAGCGGAGCTCTTAACCTAGAGCCAGAGGCATCCTGGGGCTGCCCAGGACACGGGGACGATGAGGAGCCCTCGCGGGAGCCACCCTGAAGCTGCCCGTGCCCACCCCGGGCAGGTGCCGGTGCTGGGCTGGCTTTCTGAGCACGTTACGTTCTGAATTTACAGTGGTTGCATCTAAGAGCGGGTGACTCCTTTGTGGACACGATGGCTGTAGAGCAGGCCCGGGGGCGTTTCTCTTGCAGAGGGTTGTGAGGGTCCTGCCCGGGGACCCCAGGAACAGAAGACACAAAGCGCTTTCTCCATAACTCTAACTCTGGCTGTATCTCCTTCCAAGCCGGTCTTCCGCAGGAGGACGTTTGACAAGAGGGACTGAGAAAGAGGCCGAGAAATACTGAGAGTGAGAACGTAAGGTCAGAGTTGAGGCAATCGTAGAGACGATGTCTATCCCGTCCTGCCCTGCCTCGGGCCGGGGCCGAGCGTGCGAGGGAAGCTCTGCTGTGCTGTCCAGGAAGGTTCTGCTCCTGAAGCAGCGGTGTCCCCGCTGCCGAGATACAGCCCCCACCGAGACGCCGTAGCGCGGCGGTGACAGTGACAGCAGAGCAGAGCGACAGCCTCTGTTCGTACCGGCCCGTGAGCGATGGCCCTTGAGCTGGGGCCACAGGAACTCTGCTCTGTGGGGAGCGACCCTGACACGTTTAACCTGAGTGGGATCCTTGAAGATCCAGTGGCCCAACCCGCGGTAGCCTTTGCTGAGCTGAGCTGCAGGAGAGTGACCAGACATCCTGGCGTCTCGAACGTCCCGGCCACCCCCGGACAGAGCTCACACAGCAGCAGATGCCGAGCAGCCGTCCCGTCCCGTCCCACCCCGTCCTGTCCCGCTGAGCAGGAGCAGAGCGAGGACCCTGCAGCTCAGAGCTGAGATGGATTCGTTGTGTGACACCCGCTGCCACAATAAAGCTGACGCTAACGAATGAGAGGTGTTCGTTTCTAATTAGCGATCCAGTGAGTCAGAGCTAGATGCAGATGCCAGCTGAAGCCCAAGCTGCTGGCTGCAGGGTGACGCACGCCTTCCTGCGCAGCGTTAACCCCCTCTCTTAGGTGCCTTCTCCTTCAGCGTCCCCTTGTCCTGTGACTGGCCGTGGCCGTCCAGCCCCGTCAGCCTCGTGTCATTCCTCAGGGTCACGCCGACGGGTCGGTGCGATGCTGGTTGCAGCCCTTAGGGCTCGAGCTCAGCTCCCTTTGGCTCCAGCCAGAAGCACCCGAAGCGTCAACGCGGCTCCAGTTTGGGGCTCCAGCTGCCGCGGCCAAGAGCCCTGGTCAGAGGGGGCTCCACGGAGGGGTTTCTGTTTGTCTGTTTGTTTGCTTGAATGTTTATCTTTAAGCGACAGCCGGCCATGCCAAATGTGTCGTGTGAAGCAGAATTTTAGATGCAAAACTGAGTTTTTCAGGTGCTGTGCTGGAAACCCACAACTGCTTTGTATTTCTACAGATCTGAAAGAGAGAGAGAAGAAAAATAAGCCCTTTAGGCATTTAGCTCCTAGGGTAAAGCGATCTCTTTCTATATAAACTCATCAATTAATTCTGTTTCAGTTAAATGGTGTAACATCTCTGGTGCGAGCTTGCAGCCGCTGCAGATACAACCCCCTGTTTCCTTGTAGGCTTTTGGTCTCTTCACGGTGTCTATAAACTCCTGCACAAAGCAGAGCTGAGCTTTCCCTCTGAGGAGATTGCCCACAGAGAGCTGGTCAAAAGCTGGAGACAGGCATTGCTGAGACCTGCGCTGCTCAGCACCTTCCCTGGGAGGAGTTCGGGGCATTCAGGGAGCTCTTTCTGCTGCTCCCAGCTTTGGGGAGGGGGTCACACCAGGCAGGGTGTGCTGGGAGGCTGAAGCCCCTTGGCAGGTGACAGCATCATCCTTCAGTGACATCAAGCAGCAGCTGGGCTGCTGCCTGTGGGTCCCAGCTGGTGCTGTCCTGCCAGCCCCCGAGCTCCCCGCCTTCCAGCGGGCACAGCCCCCGAAAGGGAGGCAGAGCTGCAGCCAGGTCTCCAGCCCTGCCGCCGGATGCTCGAAGGTGCTTTAATGCATCTCTGCTGGTAGCTAAAAACACGTCCCCCGCTCCCTGGCCTGCCCTTCCCATGGGAGGAGGCTTCTGCTGGTGGAGATGTTCTGCAGCGGGGCCACCAGCGCTGCGGTGGGGCTGCTGGGTGGCAACGGGGCTGGCACCCGTCCTGTCCTGCTGCCTGGTGCTCGCTGCTGGAGGATGCTCGTCCCTCCTGGTTGCCATGGCATTTTCCCAGCGTTCATCACCAGGTGTCAGGCTGGGGATGGGGCACTCCCGAGCCCCGGCCACCCCTGCGGCTTTCCCAGGGGAACCTGGCTCTGCAGGAGAGCACTGGGTAGGCAGAGATCAGCTGATGGAGGTGTGGGGGTTGGGAAAGCGGGAGCTTCTGGGGGCGGCTGTGGAGATGCAGGGATTGAGAGACCACCTAAGGCAGGGAAACGCTCCCCCTGAAGTGAGGCGACACTGACCCGACACCAGCTCAGTGCCTCCTGCCAACGGGGAGGGTCTGTTTTTGACGTTGATGTTCGTTGCCTACAAGGAGACAGGGGCATTGTGGGTAGCAAGTCTGAGCATGTGTCCATGTCACGGCAAGCACAGCTGGCTTCACCTCATCTGGTCACTAACATCTACTAATCACAGCCCATCCACTCATCCCCCCGAGTGAGTAGAAGAGCAAACCATGACTCTGCCTCATGCTTGTCCAGAGTGAGACTCGGGAAGAGCAGGGAGGGGTTGTCTAGACTTTGGTGAGGAGAGTTCTGGGTCCCACCAAGACACTGTCAGTGCCAGTGTGGCCCAAAAGAGGTAAGAGTTAAAGCCTGGAGGGTTCACTTATTGCTGAGTCCAAAAGTTAAAGCCTGGAGAGTTCACTCAGTGCTCCAGGAAGGTCCCACCATTCAGTGGTTTGATCAGCAAGTTGCAAGAGAAGAGCTGTGAGGGCTGTTCCTTCCAGGGCTTTGGTGGGCTAGAGGTGGAAGTCAGGGGAAGGGGCGTTTTCCTCTTGTACAGGACCCATTCAAATTGTCAACAAGCAGGAAGGCAAAGCAGCCGCAAGGCAAGAGGCTCCAGGCAGTCCTGCCAGGGTTGTGCAGCTCTCCAGAGGAGCTTAGGATGAGATTGGCTTGGGAGAGTCCCGGGGGCAGTGCATGAGGAGGCTGGAAGTCTCCTCTGGGAATGTGCCCTGAATTTCCTACAAAGAGGAGGCCACGCCAGGCTTGCTGCGAGGAGAGAGAACGGTCAGTTGAGGCATAAGCAGCAATTGTGCCCGTAATGCTCTGACCCTGCCAGACCCTCCTTGTTGTAAAGGCTTGCTGACCCCCAGGTTTGCTCCTGGTTCTCCCTGCTCCATGATGAGCAGGCGGGCGGGAGCTCCTGGCTGAAGGACTCAGTCCAGTTGCAGCATCATCTGCAAAACTGCCAAAAAAAACCCCAAACCACAGCTGGAGGCCAAGAGCCTCTTGTGTGGAGAAGCATGAGAGGGAGAGCATTTGAAGCACAGTTAGAAGTCCTCTTGCTCTTCTACATCACTCCCCCAGCACAGCAGGCCACCGTGACACGGCTGGGACACCATCCCCAGAGGTACCCGCCCTTGCCAAGGGATAACCACGCGTCCCTCTTGGCCGGCTAGCCCTCCCTGGGGCTGTCCAAAGGCCTCCCTGGTGAGCTGGGCTAGATCCTCGAGCTCAGACAGAGCAGAGCTCAGCAGAGCTTTCCACCCACGGTCCCCTCTGTGGCCGAGCAAACCCTGCCCAGAGCCGCACTGGCCGAGGTGGCCGCTCTCCCTGCACGGCTCCTGGCTGCTGCTTCTCGTTCTGCAGAAAAGGGATGAAGTTCTGAATGGTTTGTAGCCGCCACGACAAAGTGAGCCACTGCTGGAAGCCCCTGGTGCACGGTGGGCCTGGCAGGAGGGGATCAGGGGGACGAGGAGTCGCTCGGAGGAGGTGGCAGTGTCACTGAGGTGCGGCGAGGCCTCTCACTCCCTTCTGGTAGCCACGGCTGAGGGATTTTGTGATGCTCAAGAAGGTTTAGGAAGCTCCGCAGAGCAGCCCAGCACGCAGGCGGTGGGTGCAAGGCACCCTGTGAGGAGATGTGACATGTCCCAGCTGGTCACTGGGGAGCAAGTGTGGAATTTCCCCCTAACAGGACTGGGCAGGTCCTTTGGCACAGCAGAGACCTCAGCAGAGTTCACAGACCTCAGCAGGGACTCAAGCCAACTTCGGTACCAAGGGAGCTGTGACTGTCCCCTCAGGGAAACACTCACGGGTTGCAAGGCCCCAGTAACGTCACACTGACCTTTAGCTGGAGCTGCTCTTCTCACGGGAGGCCAAGCCCTTCACAAGCCCTTGGGTGATGTCAGAAAAGACCTTGAACTGCATTTTTCGCTCTTTGTCTTCGTTGCTGGGGGGCATTTTTTTTCTCATGCACATGTCCTTTCCTTCCCCTCCTCTGCCCTTCCCCAATCTCTGCCCTTCCCTTCCCTCCTCCTCCCTGGTGACACTGTCAAGTCCTCCAGGCTTTGGCTGTCGAGTCCATGCGGTTGCCAGTGTCCCATTGCCCATATAGACACACGCAGCCTCCACCACAGCCAGCGTGGGATGTCCCAGCCTCCCCCAGCCCCGAAACCCCGTTGGCCACTCCCCGGGTCCCCTCGCTGCCCTCCCCCTGGGATCTCCCCTTCCCCAGCGCCCACCAACCCACTCCAGAAGGAGGAACCTTTCCAGCGGGACCCATCCCGCCCCAGCACCGTGCCACACCACAGCCGGGCTCCCGCGGTGCCGCTCGGCCGCGCGACGGAGCCTGTGGGCTCCCGGTGCCGCCCCGGACCGGCGCTAACATTCTCTCTCATTGCCTCTCTTCCTGCTCTCCATCTGCATGTCCGCGCTGCTCTGTCTAGAACCGCCTCTGGCCTCCGGAGGGTGGGCGAGTTGTGTAAGTGAGCATGTTCTCATCCCATAGCTACTCACCTGTCTCCCCGCGCCCGGCCCGCGCCCGCTCCTCGCTCTCCTGACCCACCGGCCAGCCCGGAGCGGGCGGCAGCGCTTGGCCCGGCGTGCGAGTGTCCCCCTCCCGCCCTGGTGTGCCCTGGTAGCATGTCCGTGTCCCTGTGTCCCTGTGTCCCTGTGCTGTGGTGTCGTGTGTTGCTGCTCGTAGGTGACGACTGAGGAAATTCCCTCGGGCTTCCACGGGATTTGTACCGTGGCCGGATGAGATCGTGTGGCCCCATCGCGGCTGCTCAGGGGACATCCAAGGGCTGTGCAGGGGCAGCTCAGCCCCATGGGGAGGGACCTCAGCAAGGGTGGGGAGAGATCCTAGCAAGGGTGGGAAGGGACCCCAGCAAGGGTGGGGAGAGATCCCAGCAAGGGTGGGAAGGGACCCCAGCAAGGATGGGGAGAGATCCCAGCAAGGGTGGGGAGGGACCCTAGCAAGGATGGGGAGAGATCCTAGCAAGGGTGGGAAGGGACCCCAGCAAGGGTGGGGCTGACCCAGCTGCTGCCCCAGGAGGGAACATCCCCTTCCCAAGCCCAGCAGCTTCCACTGCGCAGCTGATGCACAAGGATCCCCCTTCCCCACAGATTGGTGACTTCCCAGTCATGAGGTGTCCCTAGGTCACCCAGAGCTAAAACCCCATGAGACAGAGGGTGTCCACTACCCTGAGGTCACTTGGCCATCCCGGGCTAGGGTTCCACTGACCAGGGGTGAGGAGGAGCGTGGAGGAGACCAGGAGGGCACTGCTGCCTTCCAGAGGCACCCCAGAGCCATGGGAGCTCCAGCCCACAGTGGGTGACGTACAGTGTCCCCAGGGAAGTCACTGTTGGCTCCAACCATGGAGGAATGTCTACCTGAGACAGCTGTAGGGGAATCGGGGCACAGCAAATGGCCCCTTCTTCTCTCAGACTGGTTATTGACTGCTGCTGGAGGAACCCCGGCTGGCAGAGCTCTTTGGTGCATGTCCCCAGCAGGTCTGTGTCCCTGCTGGTGCATCTCCTTGGCCATGTTGCCAGCAGGTCCCATTTGCTACCAGAGCTGCTGGGACCCCTTTGCAAGCCCATGGCTGATGAGCTGTGTGGATTCATCAGGCTGGACCAGGCAGGGGACCCTGAGAGAGGCCATTCCAGTCTCAGGAGGCCCTTGGTCTGAGGGGCAGGATCTCTCTCCCTCATTGGGGGGTGACCTGCAGGCCTGGGTGGGTACTGGGGGTTCGAGCTGGCCCGGGTGCCCACAGGGTGAATTTCCCCAGCGTGCATGGCCAGCTGCGTGGTCTTGGTTGTGCTTCTGCCGTGTTTGTCTGTCCGTCCTGTTGGTTTTTACCCGTAGCGTGTATTATGGTAGCTGCCTCCATCCGTGTCACCTCCCCATGTGAGCACAGCCCTGGAGCCCATGCAGAGCTCTGGGAGGGCTCATGGTTGACTTGACTGGTCATTTTCTGCCAAGTGCTGAGTTTCTGAGTCCACATCCCCTTCTGGTGCCCAGCGGGACGGGGTCCCGTCCCGGGAGAGCAGAGCGGCCCCTCCTGCCAGATCCATCGCCAGGCGGGCGGTGGCTGCTGCATCGCATCCCGGCCCACTGCTCCCAGCCTGCCCCAGGACAGCTCTGCTCGGCTCCAGGCTGCTGTAAGCAGAGTTGTGGGAGACTCGGAAGCCATCTGGCCCACTTGTGTCCTTCTGGTGGAGCAAAAGGTGGTAGAGCCCCCAGGTCCGGCTGGAGACAGAGACGGTATTCCGGCTGGAGCTGGGTGGAGAGATTACTGCGGCGGGTTCCACACAGTGAATCATGGAATCATCGACTGGTTTTGGTGGGAAGGACCTTTCAAGGTCATCTCATCCAACCCCCTGCAGGGAGCAGGGCCATCTGCAACTAGAGCAGGGTGCTCAGAGCCCCAGCCAACCTCCCCTGCAATGGTGCCAGGGATGGGGCAGCCACCACCTCTCGGGGCAGCCTGGGCCAGGCTCTCCCCACCCTCAGCACCAACAATTTCTCCTTCTCTCCAGCCTGAATCTCCCTCTTGGAGTTTAACCCAGCCCCCCTTGTCCTGTCCCAACAGGCCCTGCTCAAAAGCCCCTCCCCATCTTTCTCACTTCGTTTGCCTGTGGTCAGCAGTGGGAGGCTCCTCATGTCATTGCCCATGCCCATGTCTCCATGCAGTGGGTCCTATTGCTGTTGTCGCAGTGGTCGGGGTCTCAGCGCAGGTTAGTGCTGCGGGCGGGGGCTCTCCCCTCAGCATCAACGCAGGATGGGACAAATTTATCCAGCTCGGCCTGTCTCCCGCCCCCACGTCACTGGGACGCTGCCCAGCAGCCCCAGCTGGTCAGAAGGCACTGGGAGGCGATGGTTGGCTGCACTGAATGGGATCTGTCCCGTCTCTGTCCCGCTGAGCCAGCATTTCAGACAATGGCAGCGCCTGCCCCCACCCGGTGCCGTGACCGTCAGCTGATGTCCCCTCTCTGCCGCACGGTCCTGCTCGAGTGAAAGAGTGGAGAAAAATGGTTGTTGGGTACGAGAGGGGAAATCAATAGTCGCAGGAGCAACAGTTTCATAGAATCTTTTAGGTTGGAAAAGACCTTCATGATCATCGAGCCCAGGTTTCATCAGCAATACCATCCCATTGCTTAGATCTTCAGCTTTGTCCTCCCAGAGTGAGGTAAAACAGAATCACAGATCCCAGCACGCTGGGGTGGGCAGGGCCCTCTGGAGATGCTCTGGTGTCCCCCCCTGCTCCATCCAGCAGGGTCACCCAGAGCAGGGGCCCAGCAGCGCAGTGTCCAGCCGGGGTGGGAATCTCTCCAGACAAGGAGACTCCACAGCCTCTCTGGGCAGCCTGGGCCAGTGCTCTGTGACAAAACAGTGACAGTCACCACAGTTCTCTGGAGTGGACTTTCATACTCTGCTTAAAGTGATTAGACAGGAGTCCAGAAAACCATTTGTTGAACCCAGGGCAGCTTCCTTCAGGTCTGTCAGAGATGCTTCTCAGGTGGGAAGAGCTTCAGGCCCCCGCTGTTTGTCTCTTCAGGCATTTCCCAGCAGTGCCCCCAGATCTGACTGCTGTCTGAACGCACCCAGAGCTGGGATGGATGAGTCTCCTCTTTTGCTTCAGACAGGTCTGCATCATCTTCCAGCCTGACACATGTGCCTCGTTTTCCATTCATGTCTGCTTGCCTTGGCCTTCCACGGGCTGGTCCGTTGTCCTGTCCCCGCTTGACTCTGCAGTGTGTTTCACAGCTGGTGTTTTCCGTGCGTGGTGGTGTCCCCCAGCCCCAACCTTCCTCTGCCGTGCTCCAGGCCGGCTGAGCAGGCTCTGCAGGTCAGACGTGGGCTCAAGCCATGCTGCTGGGACCTGCTGTGGTGGGTCATGGCTCTCCTGACACACCGGCCACCCCAGCCAGGAACCTGCCTGGTCCTCCACATGCAGTGCAGTTGTAGCAGCTCAGCCCAGCGGCAGCTGAGGAGTTAACCACCCCATGCTGTGACATGTAGGAGGTCACAGCTTAAGCAACTTCATTTGTTACTCCAGTTTTTAAAAGTAATTGTCTAGAGTTGGTGCTGTAATGCGTTCTCCCACATGTATCTCCTGTGCTCACGGAGCTTCTGGACACATCTCCCTACCTCTGTCCCACAGTCCTCAGTGTGACCTACAAGGCTGGTGCTACATGGTCTGGGATCAGGGTTTATTAAAAACTTGCCTTGTTACACGAGCGTCTCTTGTGGGACATCCCAGTAGCAGCCCAGAGCTGGTCTGATTCATGCCACGGGTCTCCACGTGGTCACTTGCTGCCTGAGCTGTAGGAACCAGCTTTCCCATCACTTTGTCATCCCCAGTGTCAAGGAAGATGCTGAGTCTCTGCTGGTTCCAAGACTTCTTCCCTTGTCTGCTCTTGCAAGAAGCAGAAGGAAGTCAGACCGTAGAGTCACGGAGTCACAGAACGGCTTGGGTTGGAAGGGACCTCTCAGGTGCTCAGGGCCCCGGCCAACCTGGCCTTGACCGCTTCCTGGGAACCTGCTCCAGCAGGGTCACCCAGAGCCAGGGCCCAGGATCGCACTGTCCAAGAGAGTTTGGAAGCTCTCCAGAGGAGGAATGAAGAGCAGAAGTAGCTTGTCTGTTTTCACGGTGGAAAAAGGTTAACAGCAGACAAGTGTTTTGTAGTTGGGTCCCATTTCAATTAATAGATTTATCAATTGCGTGAAAACCACTGTGATTAATGAGAATTCAGGATTTGCAGAAAACGTGAAGTTTTGTGGCAGTGAAGCCTGAAGTTCAGAGAGGTCAGTGAAGAGTCAGAGGGAAAGTAGCCTAGCTAAATGGGTGACCTGCAGGAGGGTGGAGAAGCTTCAGTGCTAGTAACTGTAAAGAGCCAAGCAGCTGAGGGCAAAAGCTGGTCCTGCGGGCCAGAGAGTACAGTCCCCATGAGCTGTGTGGCCACCAGACTCTGGTGATGTTCCTGGTGACTCCAGTGCATTACAGGCCGTGAGGAGTGAGAGCTGGTACTGAAATGGGGGGGTGGGAACTGGCAGGGAAAGTTGGGCGTTGATGGTCCTTCAGGAATACATTGCTGTTTGCTTGCTGCGTGTGCACCAGAGAAGGCTGAAGACTCTGGCAGAAGGGTCTGGAGGAAGGTCTGTCAGCTCAAGCACTAGCTGTATAAAGCTCCATAGAGGGTCTGTCACTGGGCAGCTCTGGCTAAAAGGAATGACCTGGAATAACGGACTTCTGCACGTCATTACGTCCTCAGTGGGCATTTGCTGTTGGCCCATCACGGGTCTGTGCTGATCCTCCATGGTGCTGGTCCTCCACCATCTGAATTCACAACTCACAGAATGGTTGAGGTGGGAAGGGACCTCTAGAGCTCATCTAGTCTTTCCCTCTACTCAAGCAGGCCCACCTAGGAGATCATGCTCAGGGTGCTGTCCAGTCAGGATTTTACTGTCTCCATGGATGGAAGCACCACCACTTCTCTGGGCTACCCATGCCAGTGCTGGGTCACCCTCCCAGTGACCACAGGACTGTGTGTGTTCAGGTGGAACTTCCCATGTTTCAGTTTGTGGCCATTGCCTCTTCTCCTGTCATGGGCACCACTGAGAGGAGCCTGTCCCCGTCTTCTTTGCTCCTCCCATCAGGTATTTATACACGCTGATGAGGTCCCTTTGAACCTTCTCCAGGCTGAAAGGTCCCACATTGCTCAGTCTTTGCTTCTGTGTCAGATGCGGATCCATCTTTGTGACCCTTCACTGAACTCTCAATCCAGTAAGTCCATGTCTCTCTTGTACTGGGGAGCCCAGTACTGGACACAGTGCTCCAGATGGGCTCCGCCAGTTCTGGGCAGAGGAAGAATCACCTCCCTCTACCTGTCCCTAATGCTTCCCAGGACACCAACAGCCTTTTTCTTCTGCAGGAGCACGTTGCTGGCTCATGTTCAACAGTTGGACCCTATGAGAAAGGTCTTTTCCAACCTAAACGGTTCTGTGGTTCTGTGTTCAAGTTGTTCTATCAACCTTCAGGTTCTTCTCTGCAAAGCCACTTTGCAGCTGCTCAGCCCCCAGCGTATACTGGTGGGTGAAGTTGTTCCAACCTTCTCAGGTGCAGGACTTTGCATTTCCCTGTGTCGGACTTCATGAGATAGTTCTTGGCCCATTCCTCCAGACATACAGGGATGCTTGGAGGCAGCACATCACATGGTGTATCAGCCGCTCCTCCAGTTTGTCATCGCCACAAAGTGTGTGTCATCTCCACTTGCTGAGGACAGGTATTGAGTGAGGACATTAGGAGATACTGGCCTCAATACCAGCCCCAGGGGTTGGTCAGTAGCCTCCAGAGGGACTTTGTGCTGCTGTGCCTTCAAGCCTGGCATTTCAGCCAGTTCCCAATCAACCTCGTCTTTCAGTTGCCTTGTGCATACTTCACCAGCTTGTCAGTGAAGTTGTTATGGGAGACACTTTTGAATCACAGAATAGCAGACTGGTTTGAGTGGGAAGGGACCTTTGAAATCATCTGGTCCAACTCCCCTGCTGGGAACAGGGACATCTGCAGCTAGCACAGGTTGCTCAGAGCCCCAGCCAACCTCACCTGCAGTGGTGCCAGGGATGGGGCAGCCACCAGCTCTCGGGGCAGCCTGGGCCAGGCTCTCCCCACCCCCAGCACCAACAATTTCTCCTTCTCTCCAGTCTGAATCTCCCTCTTGGAGTTTAACCCATCCCCCTTGTCCTGTCCCAACAGGCCCTGCTCAAAAGTCCCTCCCCATCTTTCTGACAGGCCCCTTCAAGCCCTGCAGGGCCCCCAGAAGGTCTCCCCTTGGGGAGCCTTCTCCTCTGCAGGCTGAACCCCCCCAGCTCTGCCAGCCTGGCCTCCCAGCAGAGGGGTTCCAGCCCTCCCAGCATTGCTGGGGCTCCTCTGGCCCCGCTCCACCAGGTCCCTGTCTCTCCTGTGCTGAGAACTCCAGAGCTGACCCAGTGCTACAGCTTTGAAAGCCTTGCTGAGTCCAGATAAACAAAATCCACTGCTCATCTCTCACCCATGAACCAGAACGTCATTGAAGGCTGCTGGGCTGCCCAGGCAGGATTTCCTCTTTGTTACATTGAGCTGTCTCTGCCCAGTTGCTTTCTTGTCCTCAACATGTTTGGAAGTGGTTTCCAGGGTGATTTGCTCCATCAACTTCCCAGGGACTGGTAGGAGGCTGGCCAGCCTGTCATTCCCTAGGTCCTTCTCCTTGCAGACAAGGGTTCCTGTGGTGTTCTAGGTAGTTCTTTGCTGAGCACCCGGGCAGTGGCCACAAGGCAAGACAGGCATCAAGAGTGGTCAGGTGCTTGCCAAATGTTAGGCTTAGACCTAAGGATTTCGGTTGCCATAACAACTTGATGGGCTGTGGAAGGAGGAGGGATTGCCTTCGGGATGCTGAGACGCCCCCTCCTCCTCCTCCTCGCTGGTGGCCAAGGGAGATGAGCCCTGCACAGGCAAGGTGTGGCTGCATTGCTGGAGAGCCTGTGCAAGGTGATGCCTCTGAAGATACCCCCTTAGCCTCCTGCCCGTGTGCCCCAGGGGTCACCTTCCCTACCACACTGCAGGGTGTCTGGGAGGTTCTCCTGACTGGTGCCACATGGGCTGGTTTTCAACGCCTAGTTAACAGGTCCAGTGAACCCCCTTGATTTCTCTTGGAACTCTTACTGGCTGCCTTCCTGAAGGGACCAGACCTGCAGTCTGGTCCAAAGGAGCCATCCTTCTCAGAAAAGGGGTGTACAATCATGGAATTGTTTGGGTTGGAAAAGACATTTCAGATCCTGGAGTCCAACTGTGTTCCCAGCACTGCCAGGGCACCACTGACCCCTGTCCCTCAGCACCACAGCTCCACGGGGGGCTTGGAAACCCCTCCAGGGATCATGGGGACTCCACCACTGCCCTAGGCAGCCTGGGAGAGGGCTTTAGAGGTACCATGCTTCCAAGTCCTGCCTCAGATGTGCACCCTTCCAATGGAAAGGTCAACTGGTCAGAATCTGAAGATCTGGGATGTTTCCCTGGGATTCCTGGGAAGATGGGACGCTGGACTGAACTGCTTCAGCAGGGCTTTTCCATGCATGGAGGTACAAGCTGATGATACCGCGCTCGTGCAGGACGCTTCTGGAAGCCATCAGCATTATTGCTTATGGACAATGCTGTTTGCACGGCCCCTCCATAAAGTCTCTGACCCCTCTGAAAGCTCTTTCGGGAAACGTTTGCCCAGTCGCACGTGCTCGGCTCTGCTGAGCTGTTGGTGCATTGTGCCGAGAACACGAGAGCCGTGCCTGAGGTCACGGGGCTTTGCACACTGTGACCCACAGGAAGACAAGCTGCCTGAGTTGTGGGACTTCACGCACAAGTGCGGCCCGTTGGTTGCTGCTCAGGGGGCTCGTACGGAGCTGCGGTGGCCCTTGGAGTGACAGGATTTAACCGTTGTCTTCTCATTCTTGTCTTCATCTGGAGAGGAGGTCTTCACGTGCTTCCTCAGCACCGCCAGCCCTCCAGATGCTGGTGGAGATCCTGCATTGCCCTCAGGAGGGACAGCACAGTTAACCCCCCTTGTTCACATCAGTTTTGCAGGTGTTGCCTCACAGCATCCCTTTCTTCTTCTGTGAAGGAGAAGACCTAAGAAGTGCCAGATTTATCTTCCCTAGTAAATGTGCTCTGGCTGCACTTGGAGAGTCCTGAGGGAAAACAACAGCACGGAATTAGATCATCTTCAGTGGAAAACCTTCTTCTCAGGAGTTCTTCAGATAAGCCTCACACGCTGCGGGGCACCCTTCACCCCATGGGCTTGCGTCGTAGGGATAAACTGATCCTCCCATTGCATTCTTTTGCTGAGAGCCAGGGACGGATTTCTTGCTGAAGTTCAGTAGTTATGGAAGAGCAGTGGGTTGGGAGGTGGTCCCTGGGAGCCCCTCATTGATTTCCAGCAGTGCAGCATTCCTTGGTCCTGGTGCTGTTGGAGCAGGGTGGTGGTAGAGCTGCCGCTCGTCCCAGGGCAGCTCTGGGGAGAGGAGGGCTCTCCTGGCTCCTTTATGATGAGGCTGGTCCAAGGGACCTAGTCAGGGTCCTGTGAAGAACCTTTTGAAACGGGCCCATTACCAAAGGAAAATAACTGAACGGGTCCCATCAGCTGGGCGTGGGCAGGGGGTGGGAAGTGCCACTTTTCCTGGACACCTTCTAACTTGAAAAGTAGTGTGTGAGGGCAACCAGCTCGTGCCAGTGAGTTTTTGTGTCCTGTTTGGTGGTTGTGTTAGTTCCACGGTGGCACAAGTGATTCTTTTTTTCTAGGGGCAGCCCAGAAAGATTTCCTTCCTTTCTGTGCCTCTGCACTTTGTACTCCCTTTCAGGAACTGTTCTCATAGGATCATAGAATGGTTTGGGTTTGAAGGGACAGAATCACAGTGTGGTGGGGGTTGGCAGGCCCCTCTGGAGCTGATCTGGTGTCCCCCCCCCTTGCTCCATCCAGCAGGGTCACCCAGAGCAGGGGCCCAGCAGCGCAGTGTCCAGCCGGGTTGGGAATCTCTCCAGACAAGGAGACTCCACAGCCTCTCTGGGCAGCCTGGCACAGGCTCCCACACCCTCACACCAAACAACTTTCTCCTCCTGCTCAGCTGGAACCTCCTGGCTTCCAGTTGGTGCCCGCTGCCCCTTGTCCTGTGGCTGGGCACCACTGAGCAGAGTCTGTCCCCATCCTCTTGCCCCCCAGGCCGGGGCCCTTTAGCTCTTGCTCAGCATTGCTCAGCTCCCCTCTCAGGCTGCTCTTCTCCAGCTGAACAGCCCCAGGGCTCTCAGCCTTGCCCCAGCACACAGATGCTCCAGACCCTCAGCAACTTCCCTGTAGCCTCCACTAGACTCTCTCCAGTAGCTCCTTGTCTCCCCTGAACTGGGGAGCCCAGCACTGCACCCAGCACTCCAGAGGTGGCCTGACTGGGGCAGAGCAGAGGGGCAGGAGAACCTCCCTTGACCTGCTGCCCACACTCCTCTGAATGCCCCCCAGGAGCCCATTGGCTTCTTGTCCACAGGGGCCACATGGTTGGCTTAATGACCTTTAAAGGTCATCTAGTCCAATGCCCCATGTTCTCACAGGACAATTCTGGAAGACAAAATCCTTCCAACATGGGAGCTGTAGAGGTGTCATGTCACCTCTGCCTGCCCCACTCTAGGCAGGACGCATCAACGTGTCCATCTGCATTTCAAGCGAAGAGGGAGAGGATCTGTCTCCAACGCTGGCCCTGAAGCGCTGCCTGGCCCTGGTCACAGCTCTGCATCAGAGCCTTCAAGTGCACCAGGCACTGATGGAGATTCACAAGAGCAGTCCCGTGTCTTGCTCATGGATCAGCAAAGGTTGTTCATCCCAGGAGGCAAGTCCTTCCTGGGTTCTGATGAAAAGCAATGAAGATGCTTTTGAAGACCAATGTGAAAACACCTGGAAGCCACAATCAGCAGCACCAAAGACTTGTCAAGCAAAAGCAAAGCGTTTCTGTTTGGAGTTCCCTCTGCTGCTGAATCTCTGTCCTCTCCTTTGCTTCTCTTGAAGAAATTTGGGCCAAGATGCAGAGTTCAAAAGAAGGATCCTCATCCATTAGTGACTAGTTCAAGAAATCTGCTCTTTCATATTTTCAGTAAAGTGTTCCCAGAAGGCTTCATTAGCCATCCTACAGATGCAGAATCCCTCTCTCCTTGGTTGGAACTTCCCTTTTCATCAAGCTGGTGTTTCTTTGCCTCTGAGGCTGCTTCCCCTGAGATCTTCTCGCTCTTTGTTGAGTTCATCTGTGTGCTCTGGTGCACCAATCAGGCCTTGCCTTCTGTGTCTCAGAAGACCAGTTTTTCTGGCTGTGCTGAAGATGCCACCCAGGCAACTTGGTGCTGGTGCTGACAGAGACACCACCCAGCTCTGTGGGACAGAGGTCGAGAGCTGCCAGATCCTGGGTTTCATGTGTTCAGAAAATTATAGAATGTTTTGGGCTGCAAAGGACCTTCCGAGGTCATCTGGTCCAACCCCCTGCAGGGAGCAGGGCCATCTGCAACTAGAGCAGGGTGCTCAGAGCCCCGGCCAACCTCCCCTGCAATGGTGCCAGGGATGGGGCAGCCACCACCTCTCGGGGCAGCCTGGGCCAGGCTCTCCCCACCCTCAGCACCAACAATTTCTCCTTCTCTCCAGCCTGAATCTCCCTCTTGGAGTTTAACCCATCCCCCCTTGTCCTGTCCAATGGTCCCTGCTCAAAAGTCCCTCCCCTTCTTTCTGACAGGACCCTTTTGAACACTGAAAAGCCCCCATATCCCTGGAGCTTTCTCCAGGCTGAACCACCCCAAAAGACAAGCTTGAAGGCAGCCACATCCCAGCTAACAGAGAAACCTCTGGCAAACAGCTATCTCACCATCTCTGGGCCACTGGCCTTGCAAGGTCCTTCTGGAGCACCACCAGAAATGGAAAGGGAAGGAAGCATTTCATTAAGCATTACTAAGCTCCCTGATTATCATTGACTTGATGTTATCCAAAGGACAAGTGGACAATGCCACAGTGCCTGTGAAATCTGACAGAGCCGAAGTCCTTGACAGCAGCGTCCTAAAACGTAGCAGCACTTGGCCCCAGGTTGGCTGCAGCTGGGCTGGTCCATACCCCTTTGTGTGTCAAAACGTGTGATATACCACCATGGACCTGCAAGGAAGAAGAGACGTGATCCAGGAAAAAGCCCTCTGAGCGGATGTTCTTGCCATGCTTAATGTGCAGGTCCTTGGAAGGGAGACTGTGCTGAGGTGCCACTTGTGAATGGTCACCTCCAGAAAAGGTTACCTGGCTTCAGAGCTGGATGAAGTGCCAGTGACCAAATAACTGGACTGGTGGCCTGTAGTGAAGTCAACTTCCAGAGCTGGACAGGACATCAGAGGCTGGTGGGCTGTCTGCAACTCAACACCTGGTTCGCAGAGCAGCAGTGATGGAGGTGTCCAGAGCCAACAGCTCCTCACACTGACCAAGCTAGTGCTCTGCAGAGGACAACAGACCTCCATATGACATCTGCTGACCAGCCATGCCCAGGAAGGTCTGCCATGGCACCACTGCCTCGTCATGGCAAGGACCTGCCAGCCATGGGAACTTGCTCACACAGATGATTTCTTATGTGTAGTCCCAGCAGTCCCGTTCCCCAAAGCCCTGTGAGCCACCAAATGGAACAGAAATGGTGCCAAGAGCCAAGAAGACCTTGCAGAACTACCTGGCCCATGGCCCTGGTCTCCATGGGACCTGCGGGTCCACTGCTGGCAAGGCCCATGCTGCTGGACAGCCATTGGTCAGTCACTACTTCAGCAAGCCTTGTGCTCATAGAGAGTGCTGCAGGTCTCCAGCTGAAGCCTCTCTTCTCCTGTCAGAGCCTCTGACAGCATTTTACCCCTCTGTCCCACCTTGGTCAGGTTGGACAGACCATTGAGCAGGTTGGACACACCGTTGGGCAAGTTGGACATGATTCTGAGCATATTGGACACACTGTTGAACAGTTTGGACACGATGCTGTGAAGGTTGGACACACTGTTGAGCAGTTTGGACACATCATTGGACATGGTGGATGAGCCATTGGACAGGTTGGACACACCTTTGGACAGGTTGGGCCCATCACTGGGCAGTATGGACATGCCATTGGACAGGCTGGACACACCTTTGGACAGGTTGGGGCCACCACTGGGCAGTTTGGACATGCTGTTGGACAGGTTGGACACACCTTTGGACAGGTTGGGGCCACCACTGGGCAGTTTGGACATGCCATTGGACAGGTTGGACACATCACTGGGCAGTTTGGACATGCTGTTGGACAGGTTGGACACACCTTTGGACAGGTTGGACACATCACTGGGCAGTTTGGACACGCTGCTGGACAGGTTGGATGCACCACTAGTGCACCGGCTGCTCTGTCCGCAGCCATTCCTGTTCATGTTGCCCTTCCTCAGACATGAAGGAGCAGGACTGTGCTCAGAATTTTGAATGAGAGCGTAGCGATGTCTCCTGTGGTGACATGATCGCATCCGTGTGCCTGTGAGAAACACACCTCTCAGGTCTTGCAGTGCTTCTTTTGGCTTTCCGTGGCTGTGCTACGTTGGTGGCCCCCAGCCACCACCACCTGGGCTCTGTCAGGAGACCCAGAACTTTGCCTCCATCCCTTCTAGGAGAGAGCTGGGATCCTTTGCCAGCCCTCCAAGCAGGAGATGCCATGGTTTGTGCTGTCACTTCTCATCCTGTTCCTTGTACTTCAGCCCTCAAGGTCATTCAGCTCTTCCTCTTTTGCTCGGACGGAGCTTCCCAAATGTGATTCATCATCACATGTCTTCACAGCCCTCCTGCATTCTGTGCCAAGGCGGCAGGAGAATGAGAGTCAGAGGAAATGTGCCCAAGCCCACAGACTATGACCAGACCTTCATGTCCCTGTTCAGCTCTTTTTGGAGCCACCTCAGCAATCATTAGTGCTGATGGACCCCCCGGAAGCATGGTGGGCACATCAATGTCAGCAGGTATACGCCCTTCGCTGTAGCCCTTGGACTCCTGTTGCCAGCAACAAGCTTCCAGAGTCTCCATCTGTGGCTGGGGGAACCTGAGGCACGAGGCCAGAGCTGGCAGGTGACAGGGACACTGGTAGGTGGTGATGGATGGAGCTGCAGGTCCACTAAAAGACGTCACACCCGAGGGGTACAGCTTGGCTCTGTTTTACTGGTTAGTTGGGAGGATAAGCAAATGGACATTGCTTGACCCAAAAAGGTGGTCTAGCCAAATGACCACCCCAGCCAGGCCCAGTGCAGGCCATGAACTGAGTTGGGCCAACCAGGTGCCATCACGAGACCTCCGAGGCTGAGGCACTCACTGGTGGACTCATCCTCCACAGTCTTGCCCTCTCAGGCTTTAGACACATTTCTTTTCATGTTCCCAGAGTCCTTGTTTAGAATCAGAGGATCACAGAATCATTTGGGTTGGAGAGACCTTTCAGCTCCAACTGTGTCCCCAGCCCTGCCAGGGCACCACTGACCCCTGTCCCTCAGCACCACAGCTCCACGGGGGGCTTGGAAACCCCTCCAGGGATCATGGGGACTCCACCACTGCCCTGGGCAGCCTGGGACAGCCATGGACAGCCCTTCAGGGACAGAGGGGAAGAAATTGTTCCTCTTGTCCAACCTAAACCTGCCCTGGGGCAACTGGAGGACGGTTCCTCTTGTCCTGTTCCTTGTTCCTTGGGAGCAGAGCCCGACCCCCCTGGCTCCAGCCTCCTGTCAGGAGCTGTCAGAGCCAGAAGGTCTCCCCTCAGCCTCCTTCTCTCCAGGCTGAACAAGCCCAGGGCCCTCAGCCGCTCCTCACCACCCTTGTGCTCCAGCCCCTTCCCCAGCTCCGTTGCCCTTCTCTGGACACGCTCCAGCCCCTCAAGGTCCTGCTGGGAATGAGTGAGGGGCCCAAAGCTGACCCCAGGATTCCAGGGGCGGCCTCCCCAGTGCCCAGTGCAGGGGGACGATCCCTGCCCTGCACCTGCTGGCCACCCCAGTGCTGACACAGCCAGGATGCTGGTGGCTTCTTGTCCCCCTGGGCACTCTCTGGCTCATCTCCAGTCCCCTGTCCACCAACCTCCCCAGGGCCTTTCCCGCCGGGCACTTTCCAGCCCCAGCCTGGAGCGCTGCAGGGGGTTGGTGGGACCCAAGGGCAGGACATTTTAAGCCAGGGGAGGCCATTAAAGGCAGGAGGTGAGGGCAGAAGGAGGACATGTCCCCACGTCACCTGTCAGCTCTTGCATTGGTGAGTGGGTAGAGCCGAGCACTGCAGGAGGGGCTGGCCCTTGCCCCCTTCCCAGCTCCATGGCCTGTGCCCACCATGACACAGAGTGATGTGAGGTGGACATGGCAGAGCACAAGGGCAAGGACAGTTGGATACCTCTGGGCTGCTTCAGCCCATAGAGCTGAAGACCATCAACAGGTGACTCTCAGGCCCTGCTGCTCCATCCTTGGGTGGCGTGACGGTCCTGCCGTCCCCACATCGTGCCCTGGGGACATGCCAGAAGGTTCCCTCTCATCCTAGGATGGGTCTCTGCCCTGCTGGCTGATGTTCTGGGGAGCACTGGTTTGCTCCGAGCCCATGGTGGGACCCAAGGGGGTTAGCGAGGGGCACAGGGATCCCCAGTGGGAGGTGGTGCTGGTGGTCTTCAGTGCAGCTCTACCGCAGCGTCTTGCTGAGCAAGCCGAGCTGCAGGGTTCTCAGCGAGGCTTTGCGTGCACTCAGGGGGGTTACCCGGTCACCCTCCTGCCTGTTCGGTCTCAGTGGGCTTCAGAGCCATGGCAGCTAGGGCAGGAAGCGCAGATACTGGAGATACTTGCTCAAACCTCTTCTACCTCCTCTGGACCAGCCCTGGCAGGGCTTGCAGGGAAGCCTTGGCTGACGTGCTCCGAGCCGTGGTCCCCCGAGCGCTGCCGAGCCCCC
Organism: Todiramphus chloris collaris; assembly: GCA_025345505.1. Classification (NCBI taxonomy): domain Eukaryota; kingdom Metazoa; phylum Chordata; class Aves; order Coraciiformes; family Alcedinidae; genus Todiramphus; species Todiramphus chloris. The sequence continues at coordinate 437,966 of JANVCC010000130.1, read as the reverse complement.
TCCCCATCCTCAGGCTGGCCCAGCCCCACCCCCCGCCCCGTGTATACTGTGTGTGTGCTCCGTGTCTGGGGACCTCCACCTCACCCCTGCCCTCTGCTCTCTCCTCTCTCTCTCGATGTACCGTTCTCTCCGCAGACTTTTCAGTAGTTTAGGAGAACTCAGCACCATTTCCCAGCGGAGCTCCGGGACCACCTACACAGTCCGACCTGGCAGTCGCTACCCCGTAACCCGACGTACCCCCAGCCCCGTGAAGCCGGCTTTGGATCGGACGGAGCCCCTCAGCACCGTCCGGCCCTACGGTCTGACCCCTCCCACCATCCTCAAATCTTCCAGCCTCTCCATCCCACACGAGCCCAAGGAGGTGCGCTTCGTGGTGAGGAGCGTGAGCGCCCGGAGCCGCTCCCCATCCCCGTCCCCCTCTCCCGGGCCGCCCCTGCACACCCTCCACCCGCCTCGGCCCTTCATGCAGAAACCCCTCCATCTCTGGAACAAGTACGACGTCGGGGACTGGCTGGAAAGCATCAATTTGGTGGAGCACCGAGACAAGTTTGAGGACCATGAAATCGAGGGCACGCACCTGCCCGCCCTCACCAAGGAGGACTTTGTGGAGTTGGGGGTGACCCGGGTCGGGCACCGGATGAACATTGAGCGGGCACTCAAGCAGCTGGTAGACAGCTGACCGCCGTCCCAGGCAGCGCTGGCCTCTCCCAGGGCCACCACGGGGACGGGGGTCCGGGGGGGGGGGGGACACGTTTCTACTAGACTAATAAAACCCACTTTGATTCTCTTTCTATTCTGAGCACTGCACTGAAGGGCGCGGAGCCGAGAGGCTCCCGCCCGCTCCCACCCGGCCCCGGCGTGCCAGGCACCGCAGAACCCCCCGCTCGGCCCCGCCGGCCCTGCAACGCCTGCGGGACAAGGAATGTTGCATGAAATACACCCTCGTTTCTGTTCTCCAGAGAGTCTGGCCTGTATATCGCGTGGTGTGCCCGTCCCCGCGCGGCGTCGCTGTGGCCGGAGGGGCCCCGGTGCCTGGGCCCCCCCTGCTCCCGGGGCAGCCCGGCTGAGGTGGGGAGCGGGGCCTGGGCCGGCGGGGCCGTGAGGAGCCCAGCCCCGGCTAGGGAGAGGCCTTCTGCTTGTAGCCCAAGTGCTGGCCACGTTGCCCAGGTTTGACAGGCAGGGAAACGCCAGTTGGAGCGTGGCAGGGAGGTGAGCAGGTGGCCGCTGGTCAGGTTGGGGTGACCAATGGCTTGGACACCCCGAGCTGCTCCGAGCTGGCAGGTGAGCTGGTTGGAGGCC